>JAMAGU010000017.1:0-308217 GCA_023626375.1 Talaromyces sp. PF30-5 | reverse complement strand
AAATGTTGCCCCTGTGAATTGTTACTTTTTTTTTTTTTTTTTTTTTTTTTTTTTTTTTTTTTTTTTTTTTTATCTTTTTAACCCCCCCCCCCCCCCTCGAGTACGTACGATTCTTTGCCTCCCAAGAGGGTCCTCTCTCTACCAATCATGCTGGACCCAGAGCTGTCCCCGTGGACCCCTCCCACATTTGGGTTTGGGCGAGAGCCATGGCCCGATAGTCAACCCTAACCGGAGAAGGGGTTCAACCTTCAATGCATCGTGCGCGCCTGCCTGTGGTCAAGCCAGATATTTTTGGCGGTGTAAATAGTGTTTTTTAAGTTGAAATCCTGTTGTGAAAATCAAGAGCGCATCCAAAGTTTAACACGATTTACTGTTGGTAATCAGTGTTGATTTTCATGGGAGGATAAGATTCATGACTTCAACTCAATTCCACCTCAACACGCTGTTTCATGAGTGAGTCGCAGAGACCAAGAGCCCCGGAACGGGTATACCCTTTGACGTATGGCTGGGATCTGCCCTTTTTCTCTTGTTCCCCGCTACTTTGAAACACCACCGTCAGGGCGAACCTTGGTCGCTGCATCGTGAGTTTATTTCTTGGCGTTCCCTTTATTTTCCCAGGTAATTTGGGAAATAAAATCCAAAAAATCTCTATCTATTGAATTTCTTGAATATTATTATTTCCCTTTTTTTTTTTCCCTTTTTTTTTTCTTTTCTCTGATGCTTAATCCTGCCTAGCGCCTTCACAGACACGGCACAGGTGGACCATTCAGCGGCTCCAGGGCTGTTAGTCTGTGCGGGACATTCCCCTACGCCGTGTGCTCCATCGGAAACACTGCCTCCCTCCACTGGCTGTCCTCCCCTTTTTGCCTTCCCGTTGCTCCAAGGTATTCGAGCATTGAGGCCACTGCTTTTTGGGTCTGGTGTTGTCCCCCTTTTCCGGTTCGAGGGGAGAGTCGCTTTCTTAATTTTAAATTTCAATGGTTCAAGCGGTGGATTCTTTGATAAAAATAAAATCGACAATTATATATTTTTTTTCTTCGAGTAATCGCGGTTCCCAGGTACGCTGTCCGATCCCGGAGTCGCGCTTTTTGCCTCTCGCCTTGCCCTTATGTACGGCACATTCTTGCGGCGCGTTTAATGGGAGAGATTCTCTAGATCTTCCATTCCTCAGCCTAATCAGGCACAAGCCTTTTGAACCCTCTTGCTGTTAAGGTAGTACTAGAATCTAGGATCTATAGTTAAATTCCGAGCATGGGCGGCAGCTCCTCCTATAGAGCAAATCTTCCCCCATACTACCGGCATCACCTACATCATCTACCTCACTAAAACACCTCTTAAAACCCTCCTCAAGGCCCTATTGAGTGAGGGTCCGAGGAACTGGTTCCCGTTACTGCTCCACTGTAGACGCTAAAAGCAATGCGTCCAATCCTGCAAGACAAAATCAGAAAAAAAAATAATAAATCCCCAAAAATCCCTTTTATTTGAGATTATGGAGATGATGGAGCCCGAAATTTAAATCCCCAAAAAATAAAATCATAAATAATAAAAAAATTAAAAAACTAAAAAATTAAAATCCAAAAAATTACTGTATTTCCCAAACGATCTGCAACCGTCCCCGAGGGACGAGGGACGTCAGTGGCTCTGAAAGTGTATCGTGCCTCACATCTTATACTTATTGTTTGTCCCTTCTTAAGCTTCGCCGATCCCCTTCCCCAGACTGTTTCTACCTCTTCCCTCTTCGTCCTCGGGCTTTTTTATTCTTTTTTTTTTTTATAAAAAAAAAAGTTCCCAAAATTAATCTGATCTTCGTGTTCATTTCTTCTTCAACTCTGCACTTCCCCCCCCGGATCAACACCCAGTCGATCTACACTTCTCGAAACATCAACCCTGCCCCTCGCCATATTCCTTGCGGTCCTTTCGACAAGACGAAGAAAGATCCCTTGAACCCTTTCGATAAGATCATACAACCCTCTCGCGACTTCACGCGATCCTATCCTCCATGACGATGGTCATTGAAAACCAGAACCGCCCGTATGGCGGCATGAGCTTCGACAATGTCTACCACCACAATCCACCACAATTTACAGACCCTTGGGCGGCCGCGCACACAACCTCGCACTCGACGCCCCCTGTTTACGCGACCTCAATGGGCAATGGAGCGAGTCTCCCCATTAATCCCGTCAAGGGAGAGGAAGTTGGTCGCACCGCACCCATGTCCATGCCCTACCCTAGCATCCCTGTTTCCGCGCCCTCAATGGTGCCAGCCAGTAACTACACATCTGCCGGTTACGGCCCAGAGGTAATGGCTATGCATAATGAGGTGCCTCGCACTGGTTTCGAGCAGCCTCCTTCCTACACAACCGCTCCCCCCATGAGTAGCTTCGCTCCTCCCAGCTACAACCCCGTCAGCTACGCTCCAATTCACCCTTCACAGTCTCAAGACGCTCGTCGCATGTCTCACACGTAAGTCCTCAAAATCGCCGAACCAAAATCCCGCCAAAAATGACGGCTTTCTAACAACGCGTGACATTCACAGAGATGGTCGCGTGGGTTCTTCTCAACCCTCCGGAGCTGCTCCCACATTCGGTGACGCGCTTGATGCGAGTCGAGGAATGGTCGCGCTCAGCCAGGATCTGACTCCCCGTAATATCTATGGCCCTCGCGGTGCGCGCGGCTCTGCCGATTCCTATGGGTTCCCCTCAGCACATTCTTCCGCCTCCTCCATTTCTTCTGGAGGTGGAAACTACCCTTACTACAGTGCTTCCGTGGGCTCTGTGGACTCTTCCGTTACTGATTACAGCTCAACGACATCTGAATCATATGAATCGCGCACACTCCCAAGGCCAACCAGCCTTCTGGCTGGTAGCGCGCCTCCTGGACCTCAGTCTATGATGAGCCAGTTCAGCTCCAAGATGCCCTCAAACACCCAAAAGAAGCACAAGTGCAAAGTCTGCGACAAGCGTTTCACCCGTCCTTCTTCGTTGCAAACACACATGTACAGTCACACTGGCGAAAAGCGTAAGTCAAAAGCCGGCAATCCGAATACCCGACTCAAAAAAGAGCAGCAAAAATGCGAAAAAGGAACATTTGGCTAACACAAAATTACAGCATTCGCTTGTGATGTTGCAGGCTGCGGGCGACACTTCTCAGTGGTCTCAAACCTGCGCCGACACAAGAAGGTCCACAAAGGCGAGAAAGACGCCGGATCCCCTGACGAAGACGAGTAAATTAAACAAACTCGATCATGCAACGACTTTCTCTTCTCCTCAATTGGTTCTCAATGAACCTGTTTGAGCGCTCTTTCCCGCCCGCTCTGCGCACATGTATCACCGCGCCAGTTATCCCTCCCGAATTCCTCGCTACAGAACTGTCCTATGTCCTGGCCGAGCTATCCAAGACTACAATTACAGGTCTGGATTAATATCCTCATGTCTCTCCTTGTACAACACCTTGGGATATACCCCTTTCTCCTATTTCCTTACATCACGCTACATTTCCGGATTCATCTCCCGATTAGGGCGTTGGGGGTCTAATATATGTATAGCCTGTGAACGATCAGGATTTGGGTTCCTGGATACACAAGGGCGGGAGTCAGAGCTTTTATTTGACGCTTTTCTTACTTTACGTTATGACCATAGAGGTACCGGCTGGTTTGCGTTCCTGGTTGTTTCTTTCTTATTCTTTCGCTAGACCTGGGAGTCATGTTTTCTTCTTTTCGATACCAAGGGTTTGTGATGATTCGATGCGTTTTTCTTTTCTTATGGGGCAATTCCTTCTATTTCCTGCATTGCAGGAACTTTTCTTAATCTTCTATTCTTCTACCTTGCATATGTCTCATTTGCATGTGTTAGATTTCTTCTTTTCACCCTCTTTCCGGTTGGCTTTTTTGTCTTCTTTGTTTAGGGCCGCCCTCTGTTTCCACCGGGTCTTTGCGTTTCGATAATTGCCGCTTGGGCAATTGAGCTGGTGTTGGATCTGATACCCGTGGCATTGGTGCGAAATTGTTTTTACCCTTTTCTCTTCTTTTCTCTCTTTTGTTTTTATTGGTGAATCCTGGCGGGCTGGACTGCGATTTGGGGCCCGCTGGTGTACTTTCGTCTAGTCGCTCTAGGAAAGATATTGTCTAATCAACTATCAAGCGCTCAAATGAAACCTTTACAATCATCCTTTTCTTTGCCTAGTAGACCGTTGTAGCTCTTGCTGCTTAACAAGTTAATTTCATATCTTTTGTGCTTTGATGCTTGCCTTCTGGATGGCACATAACGGCTACTTCGTAGACGTGAACGATCTTGATCTGAACTCTGCCATTGAGCTCCTTGACCGTCGTAATCATCTTAGTATTGAGATCTGTGGAGCATCAGATGAACGTTCTTTACATTTACTATTATCTCTGATATTCTTTCATGGGAACGAACCTTATATACGCATGGTATCTAAAACCTTACGTGTGGAAGTCGTTGGCCAACCTGGAACCCGCAAACTGGTCAACAGCATAGTGGTGCCTTGTGGCCTTGTTTAATACTGAGTAGCTTGTTCAAGTTCCCTGAACGACGATGGATAAGAACTACGCCCTTAGGAATATGAATTAAGTTAAATGGCCATGAAAGCAACTTTAGAGCATACAGAAGAAAGAAATGAAATTATGGTACTAAATTCATAGTCTAAATAACCCGTTTCGAGACCCTGTCATCAGGGCAAAGAATGCAGCAAAAGAGAAAGCCGGCCCAGAAGCCGACCCAAAACGCCGTGATTTGTGATGGATGTTCGCAATGAGAGAGTGTGAATCGGTGGGAAAGAAATAAAAACAAGAATTGATCAATGTCGAGCTGCACAGCACCAGACATACTTTAGCTCCACCAGTAATGGGGTTATCATTAACGAATACGGTCCAGTTTGGCCCGGTTCTGAGCAATTTGGTCGTCGACGTAATCGCTCTGATGAAAAGTTAGTATTAAGAATACATAATAATCCATGGGGACTTCGTATATAACTCACCTTGCCTGTGATACGCTCCAAGTGGCGGTTCTGTTCATCAAGCTCTTTACCAGTAGCCTTGGCCAAACCATTCAACCGACCGGCGGCACCACTAAGAAGGTCCAAGTTTTGCTCGATCTCATCTTCCATAGCCTCGTCCTCACTGTCGGCCTCAAACTGGTACTTGGCACGCTCAGTAACACTAGCCTTCTTGGGCTTTCCTTGCTTGCTAGCCTCACGATCGATATCACGAAACACACGGTCCATTCGTGCATTAGTCTGATAAGCTTCCGCTCGAGTGCCCTCGCGAGCATCCCGCTCAGCGCGATGCGTATTGAGGATTCGTTCATCACGCTCCCGACGGCGTGACGCACTTGTAAACGGGTTTGAAACATGGACTGCGAACATACTCTTGTTCAGCGTCTTTAGCTCCCGAGCCTTCTCCTCTGCCAAACGACCCTCAACAGTCGCCATGTCCAAGCTCTGCTCTGCGCCATGAACAAGTTCACCTTGAGCACCCAGACGAGCCAGCGTAGTTCGACCTGTCTCCTCCGCCTGCGCCGCGACACGGAGTGCGTTCCGCGTGGACGAGACATCTCCCTGCTTGACGTGTCGCATCTCCTGCTTCGTAGCCTGTATGGATTCCTCCTCCTCTTCCTCCGCTGTTAACTGCCGGTCCTCGAACTTCGCCATGCTGTACTCATTGCTCCCGCCACCGTAGCTGGGTTGCCCACCCTGCCCACTTTGCCCACTCTGCTGTCCAGGGCTGTATGGTGGCGGCGCTCCACCTGCATTTGACTGTGCGCGATTGCCAAACAGCTCGTTGCGGGCTGAATCGCCAGCAGCGGGGTCATTGGGGTCCGAAGCACCCAGTCCACCGTAGCCACCGGCGCCATATCGGGATCCGCTTCCGGAGCTTGCGCCGCCACTGCCGCTACCAAATCGATCACTGCCATAGCCTCCTTGATTGCCGTAGGCATTTGGGGTGTAGCCGGAGTACTTGTTATCGGATGGGATGGCGTGGGGAGAGTTGTTGCCTGATGGGTTCTCTGGCATTGGGGCCACACCAGCGCCAATCTTGGCCTTGGTGTAAGCGTCTATGGGGACGGGCTTCGCATATGGATTGGTGTTCTGGGGCGGGCTCTTGTTCTTATTGCGAGAACCAAATAGGGCACGGCGGTTGTTGTCGTCGTCGCCATCGTTCTTATCGGATTTCTTGAAGAGGCCCATGGTGGGGGATATGGCTTCTCAATCAGATGAATGGGAATTGATTTGGATGTGGGGGGATTGTTCAAAGTTCCGTGGAAATCAAAGGACACAGCCAATGTACAGAATAAGAAATTAAGGAGGAAACAGAAGTCTTAGAATGAAACAGAGACTCAAAAGTTAACAGCCCAGAGCGTCAGGGGAGCTTGAAGGCCAGACCACCGCGTAATTTTGAGGTATGGTATTTACGACAGTACACAAGGGTTAATGGCTGAGGTGGTGGTGGCAAGAGAGGGTCTCGAACAATACCAATACAGGCGATCAATGTTAGTCAGCCGCGCTAAACCAAAGACGGCAACACTGCCATTCCCCGCGTTATTTTTGGTGTGTTTGACTCGGTTGCCTGTTACCCACAGCCTCCTTTTTTTTTGTCTCGTTTTTCCTTCTTCTTCTTTCTCCTCGAGCGATGGCACCCCTGGGAGATGCCGACCATTGCAGAGACAAGGCCCGCAGGGATCTGCTAGCCCTGCTGGAGGGCGTGAGTATCACCTTCTCTACGCCCTTCTGCCTGTTCTAATGGCGTGTAGGCTCGGGGCAAGAAGAACCTCGTCATCAGTCAGGAGCTGGCAGGTCCAGTTAGCCTATTCGTCAAATTCTCAGTGCTGCAGGAGTATGGCGTCGATCGAGTGTTTCTGCTGGAAAATGCAAACATCGATTCGTCGCAGCGTAATGTCGTATTCCTCATTCGGGGCGAGAAGACACAACATGTGCGCACCGTGGCGGGTAAGCGATGTCGTTTCCTCCTTCAATGCACTTCCTTTTGTTATTACTCTTTTTCTTTCTTTCTTTCTTTCTTTTTTTTTTTTTTTTTTTTTTTTTTTTTCCATTTTGGTTGTTTGTTCTATCAATGCACTATTTTGGGACTTCATCAGACTTACGCAGATTAAACCTACTCTGCGTGGTCTTTCTTTTTTCAGATCCCTAGATTACGAGTCGAGCTCATTTATCTGGCTTTCATTCCAAGCATTGTCGATCGGGAGTCATCAAACTGGGCTAACATTTCTTTTTAGAACAAATAAAACGATTGCAGAATAATGGAAACGTGGAGCATGAGTTCTCTATCTTTTTAACTCCCCGGCGGACTCTCGTGAGCAATGCAGTCTTGGAAGAGGCTGGTATTATCGGAGATGTCAATATCGCCGAGTTTCCCCTGTACTTCTTGCCTCTCGAACAAGATATCCTATCTCTCGAGTTAGATGATGCCTTCGGCAATTTGTATCTGGTAGGGCAACTCCGATTGGGTATAGAATTGGATCAAAGCTGACAATGAACATAGCACAAGGATCCTGGCTGTATATTCCAGTCCGCCAAAGCGTTGATGGGAATTCAACAGCGACATGGTTATTTCCCTCGGATTGTCGGGAAAGGTGACAATGCACGCCGCTTAGCTGACCTCTTGCTGCGTATGCGTAAAGAGATCGATGCGGAAGAGAGCTCCGGGCTAGCGGATCCTTCCGCGCGAGGGCTTCTCCCCAGCGCCGATACCGAGAGCCTGATAATTATTGATCGTGATGTCGACTTTGGTACTCCACTCTTGACACAACTCACATACGAAGGTCTCATTGACGAATATGTGGGCATTAAGAACAACCAAGCCGATGTCGATACCAGTGTTGTCGGACAGGCACCTGCTCCACAGGCACAAGAGTCATCGAAGACGCCACAGCAGGCCAAGCAAGGGCTGAAGAGGAAAATCCAGCTCGATGCTTCAGACACACTGTTTAATCAGTTGCGAGATGCCAACTTTGCCATCGTCGGCGACATTCTGAACAAGGTGGCTCGGCGCTTGGAGACCGAGTATGAAACCCGTCACAGTGCCAAAACAACCACCGAGCTTCGTGACTTCGTCAACAAACTGCCCGGCTATCAGCTGGAGCATCAGTCCCTTCGGACCCATACCAATCTTGCGGAGGAGATTATGCGTCTCACTCGTTCCGAGAACTTCCGGAAAATTCTAGACGTCCAGCAGAGCAACGCTGCGGGTGTCGATCCCATCAACCAACATGAAACTATCGAAGAGCTCATCGCCCGTGATGTTCCTTTGAAGAACGTGCTTCGTCTGCTATGTCTAGAATCCTGCATGGCTGGTGGCCTTCGCCCCAAAGACTTGGAAAACTTCAAGCGTCAGGTTATCCAAGCCTACGGCCACCAACATATCCTCACCTTTTGGGCTTTGGAGAAGATGGAACTTCTTCAACCTCGATCTTCCGCAACAGCAATGCTTCTTCCCACGGGCGGGCAGACTGGTAGCAAAACTAACTACGGATATCTACGCAAGAACTTGCGTCTAGTCATCGAGGAAGTTAGTGAGAAGGAACCTGAGGATATTTCATACGTCTACAGTGGGTTTGCTCCACTTAGTGTACGATTGGTCCAGTGCGTATTGCAAAAACCTTACATTTTGTCTCTCATCAAAGGTGGTGCTCTCACTGGATCGGTAAACAATGCCAGCACGTCGTCTCCCGGGTGGCTTGGTTTCGAGGATGTTGTCAAGAGCGCTCGTGGATCCACCTTCAGCATTGTCCAGAAAGGCGATGACAAGGCTGTGCGAGCCCGGCAGACTCTGAGTGGAAATAACGCCACCAAGACTGTCTATGTTTACTTCTTGGGCGGCATTACCTTCACGGAGATCGCTGCTTTACGGTTCGTCGCTGCTCAGGAGGCACCTCGTCGGAAGATAATTATTTGCACAACTGGAATCGTTAGTGGCGATCGTATGATGGACGCTGCTTTGGAGAAGAAGAGCTTCGCAAACGTGGAGTAGCACCCACCTTCAATCTTAGCTCAAACATTATGCATTTAGCGTTCTCATGCCTTGAATAGTCCCCCCATTCAATGATACCATTGCTTAATTTCCAAAAATAATTGTCCGAACATTAATTTATTTGCCAAGTTAACTTTGCGAGTAAATGACCCCAATTCTAATTCCATTCTATAGATCACCGCCACCTTGGTCAACCCATGAAATTCTTGAAGATTCAGGATTTTGATAATCGTGTGCAAGTGGCCCGAATCTCTGCTCGAGCTAACGTAAACTTTGAACGTCTATTATCGGTGCCTACTGGCGTACATCAAGATCTATTCTAGTCTTTTCGTAGGCTTCCACTTTTGAGCATGGGAATTGCGTGTCAAAAAATCAAGGGTACCTAATGCTGAGCTACAATACGCTTAACAGGCAACTATATCGCGTAAGATTTAGAAGCGAGCTGATGTCCATGCAGAGGTGGGGGGGGGGGATGAGGCTGAGCCATTCCGCACTCCTTCTGATCCATACTCAGCCATTTTCTTTGCCAGGCAGAGCTGGCCAAATTATTTTTGAACTTCTATTCAGTAACAATGTATTTACTAGAATTTCCGACCGAAATTTTGGATGCCATCGGACGTCAACTCGAGTCAGAAGCAGACATCAATGCCTTGCTTCAGTGTAATCGACGGCTCTACTCCATCTTAAACACGCATCTCTACTCTGTGAACGCGCAACTGTTCACAGGCTCAGCCTTGCTATGGGCGGTGCAAAATAACCAGTCACAAACCGCACACTATGCATTGCGTAATGGCGTGGAAAAGCTTCTTGACTGGGATCGAGAACCGCTTCACCGTGCCGTTGAAGACGGAAACGAAGCTATGGTGATGCTACTGCTCCAATACGAAGCCGGAGTGGATTGCAGGCGAATGAACAAGACTCCGCTGTATATAGCAGCGGCAAAGGGTCATGAAGATGTGGTGAGACTATTGCTGCAAAATGGGGCATATCTCGAGTCGAACAATTTCGTCGGCACTTTGTCCCGCTACAATACCCCGCTACACATCGCGGCGTACCATGGTCATGTCGAAGTAGTTAAGCTACTACTTGAGAAGGGAGCAAATATTGAAGCGGAGAATACCAACGGAAACACGCCTTTGTTTCAGGCGCTATATGGGTCGCAACAAGCTACATTCTGGTTCTTGCTGAATAACAATGCAAGATATCAAGGGAATTTTGTTTTCGGAACAGCATTGGATGCAGCAGTACAAGCTGGAGACACTGAGATAGTCGAGGGTCTTCTTG
This sequence comes from Talaromyces sp. PF30-5, assembly GCA_023626375.1. Taxonomy (NCBI): domain Eukaryota; kingdom Fungi; phylum Ascomycota; class Eurotiomycetes; order Eurotiales; family Trichocomaceae; genus Talaromyces; species Talaromyces sp. PF30-5. Next base: position 297,929 of record JAMAGU010000017.1, on the reverse strand, counting down.
AAAGGGGTCTGGATCCAAATTCGCATAACGGTGTAGGTTATCCACCGCTGGCAAGTGCTGCCATGAAAGGCTGCCGTGAAATTGCGATACTTCTCGTGGAAAAGGGAGCAATGCTCGAAACCAAAGATCTGATGGGGATGACTGCGCTTAATATTTGTGCTTTCTATGGCCGTGATTATGCTGTGCAGATTCTTCTTGACTGCGGAGCAGATCCAAATACGAAGGATTCTCGAGGAGACACGCCTTTGCACAAAGCTGTCATTCATGAGAGCGATATCATTGCCAGAGCTTTGGTTGAGAAAGGGGCTGATCTAGAATCTGAAAATGAGCTTGGAGAGACGCCTCTCTATCGCGCCGTGCAAAACCAGACAACAAATAATGTCCGGCTTCTACTCCAACATGGTTGTGATCGTAACAAAAGTAGGGCAGATGGAATGACCATTGTTCAAGTGGCTACTCGGGAAAACAGTACTCAAATACTTGATCTTCTAAATAATGAAGAGTAGTTTCAAGAAGGAATCAAGAGCACTGAAAGCATGACACCGTGAACTTGTGCATGTGTATCTTATGTCTATAGGTAGAGACTTGGCTTTCCAGAGACTTCGAGTTCTTCGTCAGTCTGTTTGATGTGCCAGCGGATACCTACAATATTCAAAATGTTCCTATTTATGTCGTCGGATAGGCATATAAATCGATTCAAATGTTGATGTTCGAGGTGACAATTTGAGCACGAGAAACAATGGTAAAACAGATAGAACCACGATGTGAACCTTGGAAGCAGTACAAATGTATCCTAATAGTATATCATTACTACAGCAGCAGTTATCGACGATTCAAATTTTAAGATCTTGGATGTTTTTGTGCCAACTATCTAGCCACTGACAGATAGCCTAGTACTGGAACCCAGAATTAATGCCCATCAATCGCCCTTGATAGCGCTCCGTAATTTCTCCAATCCGGACCATAACGCCAGCTGCTAGAGTTCGCACTTGGTCTTGTGTGTCAACGGGGGCAGTAGAGGTTGCTGCACCAGATGTAGCGGGTGTATTATCAAAAACCTGAGAAGCCCATTCGCGCAATTCAATGACCTGATTTGCGTACTCGGTGACCAGTCGCTCCTCGCCATTTGAACCTGAAGCTATGTTCATGTCTATGACCGCGAGGAACAAGGTTAGGAGGGCGGCGGTGACTGTTGGGTCCGTGGAAATAGGACTTGTATGTAATGATATTATGAGGGAGAGGGTTTCATGTGTGAGGCCAGGCAAAAAGGTACTATGGGGCCCGGAGGTTGAGAGGATAAGAGAGAGAGTTTGGACAAAAAGTGTGAGAATATGAGGAATCATGAACGGATTGTATGACAATGAGATCGTGGAACTATAGTAAAGTATATTAGCGGAAAATCACTCCGGGAAAATGGAAGCAGAATGGAACAAGGCGAGCCAAATACGTACGAGGAGAACTGTAGCATCATTATCGTGAACCGGTTTGTCAGTGGGAAGAAATAGCCTTCTGCGAGAACCTTGTAAAGATCCTTTGTGACGTCCTTTTTTCGCTGGGCATCGCGTTGTTGACGTTTCTTCTCGACCTCCATTCGGGATGAGAAAGTGCGCACCTTTAGCGCGTTGGGCCCTGTTGCTGCATCGGCGGCGTTGGCTGCCAGAGGCTGGAGAGCAGTCCTCGACATTTCATGTGTGAGTGCTGCGATGGGTGACTTTTTGTTTTCTTTAGAGTCCTGGAACATCGAATCTAAAGCTGGCGATAGCCGTTTAGATGCAAACGACGTGTCCTGCAAGGTTGGAAGACCGAGCGCCTTTGCATCTTCCTCGCCATTCCCGGCAACCTCGCGGGCGCTGAGACCCAGAGCTGTAAGGATGGCAGAACGTTGGACCTGAGACAAATCTCCATCGAAGATAATGGCTGTGAACCAACGGCCCATTTTTAGTGGCTGCGAGACGATCAATGCTATCATGCTTTGGAGCCGAGATTCATGAAATTGCGGATGGTTGTTGTCATTATGGAGACCAACGATTGTAAGTGCTAGCTCTTCGATTTGTTCAGCTAGCTCGCTTCCAAATCCAATTTTGCGGCGGATCAGACTAGGCGCAGTTGTGATGGCAAGGTGATAGCGCTCGATATTCTCATTGTCTCGAAGATAAGTTATTAGATCGCGAATGTAACTATAGCGTGTTAGAGGAATCTAGAATCCAGCAGGCGAGACACTTACACAGGGGCGGTTGGCTTATTTCTTTGAACTAGTGTTGGGTCCTCGTCGTCGTCATCAGCATCGTCGTCAGGCTTCTCATATGGAATGAGATCTTCATCCTCTGATTCATATTCCTCGTCTTCGCTGACAATCTCTACGATCTTCTGAGGGCGAGCGCTTGACTTTGATTTCTTGGTTTCTTGGGGCTCAGCAGATCGTAGGTCGATGGGGCTGAGCAGACATTTCATAGACTCAAAAGACCCAACCTCGTCTCGCGTTTGGACTAAACTCAAATACCACAGAGATTCTGCGCCCTTCATCTCTTCGAGATCAAATTTCATCGCCTTCCCTGGCTCTTCCATCAGTTCAGAGATTCCAGTTCCAACAATCATGCCCATAATGCGAGCTCTATTCGAAGATGCAGCAAGTCGGTTGGAGATCGCTGTCAAAAAGGCACTCGAGCGGCCGACCTCCTTGACTTGAGATGGATCAAGCCGATGTAAACAGGCTGCTGCCAACAGAATGACCTGAGTATTGGCTATGTTATGTGAGTCAGCTAGTGTTGATACAAGTGAAGGGGAATTCCAAACAAACCATCGTGTTCACGGTCACTGTTGTGGTTGATAGAAAACTTATCTCCAAAGTTTTCAAGACTCCGAATCAATACATTCTTTAGAGAATCTACGCAGAGTCAGTATGCATAAATATACCAAATGTGATAATCAACCGACCGTCTCTATTGTCATAGGTTAATAGAAGGGCTCGGTTGATGCAAATTGGGAAGGTGGCTGCGAATCGGCCTTTTGTAAGCCAGTTGGTGATTTCATCTTTGAAATGTGATCGATCGCCAATAACAATTGACAATACGGCGGCAGTTCCGGAAACAACATCTGAATGTTTAGATGAATCGTTGGGATAGTCACAAAGGCGAATCGATGGAAATCTGATTGGCAAGTCTGTAAGAATAAGCTGGAGGATATTCACTTGCGCTGACAACCTGAGGTTATCAATGAGCAAGGTCAGTCTTTGGGCGAAGGACTGATCATGAAAAATCCTGGAGTAGATTTCTGGGACAATGGAGGCTGATTTGAAGTTAGCGAGATATAGTTTAGACGCCGTTTTTGGAATTCCTACAAGAATAGCCCAAGCTGAGCGATCGCTCTGTCAAAGAGGCAACATAAGACCAGCCGCTTTGATCATGAATATCAAGCTTTGACACAAGGTGCGAGATATTAGAGCCAAGCCAAGTGGCATATTGACGCCCATCTGCAAGCCAGGGGGTGGGAGATGACGATAGATCACTAGCCACTGCGAGTGCTTCTGCTGTGGTAGACAGAATCTTGCCAGAGGCTATAAGAGACACAAGCTCATTCCATGCAACCCGTTGCCGAGTACCTTTGTCGTTCAACTGTAAAATATCTCCATAGAGGCGATGAATAAAATCTTTCGGCTCCAATAAAGTTCCTAAAACAGAAAGTTGATCTGAGATAGAGGAATGATTGCTTGATCCCTGGGTTTGCTGAGATGATGCTCGAGCAGAGCTAATGAGAGATCGGAGTTGAGCCACCAGGGATCCAATACCAGCAACACTGCTCAGACAGCGTAGTAGGGCTCCTTTGGTCTTATTTGATGTGGATTTGCCATCGCCTACTAACGATGCCCAGAGGTTGGGAACGACACTGCTTACTAAAAGCTGAAGGATTTGTGCTGATAGAGGCCCGGGGACTCTAATATCAAGATCGACTGCTCTTGAATTGTTGTATGGATCAAGCGTGGTTAGCACAGTGGAAATATCTTCTCGAGAAGGTTGGGATTTCAAGAGATCTATGATTTCATTCGCGGTCAGGTCTTGACCAAGCTGGAAAGTGGAAGTTGACAAGGCCTTGCTAGGGTCATTTGATTCAACCGCTGCTAATGAATGCCCCGAATCCTGCTTAACAGTCCTGACGGCTGTCAGAAGACCGTCCATCGTGACAGTTGAAATTTGCTGAAGCGGCCCAGTAATTGGATTGGTTCATCGACTGTGGTATCGGATCTCTTTTGTATGCGGGACTTGTCACGTGATGTCACTGCCTCACCAACCGCCGCATTACATCCATCTCTCCATTCCCCTCCATCATCGCAACTTTGCTCTGCACGGTGTCACATTGTGAACCTTAAATAAAAGGCCAAAACAGATTGATACTGCGCAAGATTAAAACATTTATTCAGCCCGTGTCAATTGGATTGCCGCCTGATAATCAAACATTCGTCCCTAGCTTAAAGCTAGTCATACCACAGCAAAACCCGGAACACGCAGCCTGATAGTAGCTTAACACATCCGACCCTTTTCCAAAATGGCTGCTGACGTGGTTAGTTCTTCGAACGAGCAAAACAGATGGTCAGTTTATCATTCGCATGGTTTTTCATATGGTATAAAATCTAACACGATAACAGGAGCTCTCTTTACAAAGTTCTATCCAAGCATGGCCCTTTCAGTGATGAAGATTGGGTACCAGGCGAAGAAACAATTAATGCATTAGAATCTTCCAAAATTCTGTAAGGTTATCATCTCGGATTATGTATTGACTGCCGCTAACGTTGAGTGTAGGGTGATGTTGGTTTTTTTTTTGCTGAATCTCTACCATACGAGAACTAATAAACCAAAACAGTGGCGCCGGTGGGCTTGGATGTGAAATTTTAAAGAATCTCGCACTTTCAGGATTCAAAGACATTCATGTCATTGATATGGGTACGCCCGTCCCTTTTGATCTCTTTGAAATGACATCACTGACCAAGACTGCAGACACAATTGACATTTCAAATCTGAACCGTCAATTTCTCTTTCGTCAAGCCGATATTGGCAAGCCAAAAGCAGAAGTCGCGGCTGCGTTTGTCGAAAGGCGAGTTAAGGGAGTCAAAATTACTCCTTATGTAGGCAAAATCCAGGACAAAGATGAGGATTACTACATGCAATTTAAGATAGTCATCTGCGGCCTTGACAGCATTGAAGCGCGTCGATGGATTAATTCAACGCTTATTGGAATGGTCGACCTTGAAAACCCCGAGAGTCTCAAGCCGTTAGTTGATGGTGGAACTGAAGGTCAGTGTCCTCATCTTAATTGTCTTCAAAATGCAGATACTGATTATACAAATAGGGTTCAAGGGTCAAGCCCGTGTGATTCTACCAACTCTGTCATCATGCATTGAATGTCAACTCGATATGCATGCCCCGCGACCTGCTGTACCTCTCTGTACCATCGCCACAATTCCTCGACAACCCCAACACTGCATTGAATGGGCTCACCAGATTGCGTGGCAAGAAAAGCGTAAAGATGACACATTCGATAGCGATGATATGGAACATATCTCATGGGTGTACAAAACTGCCCTCGAGCGTGCTCAACAATTCAATATCAGCGGCGTTACCTTCCAAATGACCCAGGGAGTCGTGAAGAATATTATTCCGGCTATTGCGTCTACCAACGCTGTGATTGCAGCATCTACCACATCTGAAGTAATGAAAATTGCTACATCATGCAACCCCTACCTGGAGAATTATATGATGTATGCCGGAGAGGAGGGTGTCTACACCTATACCTTCGAGGCAGAGAAAAAGGAGGATTGCCCGGTATGCGGCAATCTTGCTCGCAACATGGATGTCGATCCAAATATGACACTGGGTGATTTCATAGACAGCCTTGGTGACAAGGCCGAAGCGCAATTGAAGAAGCCAAGCATGCGAACAGAGGAAAAGACTCTTTACCAGCGATTCCCGCCCCAGTTGGAGGAGCACACAAGGCCCAACCTGCAACTCAAGCTTTCTGAGCTTCTGGAAAACGGCCAGGAGATTGCGGTTAGTGATCCGGCATACACTATCGACTTCCGATTCCGGTTGCATTTCAAATAAAGATTTCAATAATTTTCCATGGCGCGATTTTAAAGAAAGTCCTATTGTCCTACGATAAGATATCTAGCTTTCGTCAACTCTTAGATTGCAAAGACGAGCACTAGCTTTCTGTGTTCTAACAACAATGGTATCCGGACGCCGGCCTCGTAAAGCCAACTTCTAGACCGAACTTTTTCGTAAATGTACAGCGCACACAAATTCAAAGCAAAACATGCCAACGCCGGTTAAATGCTTTATATAAACGGGGTGAGTATTTAATGACTCTAGGCCATCAGATCACTCAGTCCCCGCTTCCACCGGGCGCATTTAAGCTTCAGGACCTTGACAGACTCAAGGAAAAGAGTATCGCTCTCGAATTGACCAGTGCTCTCGATATTGAAGATGAAATGATCGCGGACACGACCCAGCTTCACCTTACCCTGGAATTCATCATGACGCAGACACTCCCGACTAACAGTATCGTTGAACGCATCCTTCACAACCGCTTTCATCTCACCTGTGTGTCCTTCATAGCCGCTTTGAGCTTGGGAAGCCTCCTGCGCAGTGACAGGCTCAAGGCCGATGACGCCTTTAGGGAAGCACTTGGCGAACTTCTTCGCATCCTCGCCGATGATAGGCTTCAAGATCTTGATATCCGGCAAGAGACGGTAGGATGCAGTAGCGACAGGGGAGAACTTGGCGTGATCCGCACCGATACCCTTGACACAGTGAAGTTCCATCTCAATCCGCTGGCCGGGACGCAGCTTGGCAACTAGAATGTCGGGGTGAACGGGGCGAATGGCACCATCACCAACGAAGAACTCGCTCTGGCGACCAACAGCACCGAAAGAAAGGTGCTTGGCGTAAACGTGGGCGTTGTGAAACAGCTTGCGAGGGTCCGTCTCATCGGCGGCAGCGTTCAGGTTCCGAGTGCACTCTATACTGAGATTTCCAACAACGGTATTAAAATCAGTGAGTTCGACCTCTTGAGCATCATCATCTCCGGGAATCTTCTGCTCCCAGCGCATCCAGTTAATTCCTTCCACGGAACCGGTGAGTGGAATGAGGCCGAGACGCTGCGCAAGAACTTCATCTTGAATGACTGAAGTGTTGTCATGAACGTAGACGGTCTCGATTGCCAGGCTGGGGATTTCGTTCATAAGAATTCGGCGGAACGCATTGGCGATAGCAGCATCGAGTCCAATTAGGGAGAACGAGGCTTCGTAACGGTCATTGCGATGGTATTCGACCTTGAAATCCTGCAGTGGGGCAATATGAGCATAGCTCCAATTTCCTTCGTTCAGAGGTGACAGTTATATCTCAGAAACATACATTCTTGAACTTGTCGAGAGCCCAGCCGTGCGATTCTCCAGGCCAATGTCCAGGAAAGTCTGTAGAGGGGATATTGGTGACAGTCTCTGCGTTGATGCCGATAATCTAGGAATGATTAATCTTGTGTTGCAATAAAATAGAAAGCGCATTCGTTTTTTAGGCTTACACGGCGGCCTTGCAGCTCCTCCTGCGACGGAACAAGAGGTGCCATGGTGGGTGTGGGCGGGCGAGACTGAAGGTGAAGATTGAAATTTAGCAGATCGGCGATAAGAATAATTTCTTGAGGTGATTTTCGAGACTAGCTGCCTGAGGCATGCATTATGCAGAGCTGTTCCCCGTATTACGTTAGATTACCTCGTAATGCCGCCAGATGTAATGTAATATTTGAAATTAGCCGTCAGCCAACCAGAATTTGGCTGATGACCCTAAAGCTCATTCACGTGACCTTGCCAAAACTGGAGCGCGACCTTCCATCTTCATTATTGCCAGGTTCCATTACCGCTGTAGCAGAGAGCCTCCACTTCAACCCGTTGGATGTGTCTGGATTGAGGAGTCTGTTCCGTCTTTTCCTCAATTGGTCTCTGTCCTCTCCCCAGTCTCCTCCATGGCCGCCTCCTTCGCTCGCCTGGCGGGCAATGCGCCCAAAAGACTCTGTCTCCGCCCCTCCACTTTCCTTAACACATCTGTACCTCGCTCCCGGTCTATAACTACTACCGTTCCTCGTCAACATGCCGAAGCCACCAGCTACCAGGCCACACGGCTGATTCCGACCGACCCGACCTTCACCTCCCTGGCAAACAAGGGCCTCCCCGAGAATCCCGACGAAGCTGCTCCTCTCGAGTCAGAGGCAGAGGGTATGGACCGCAAGATTCGTCACTACACAGTCAACTTCGGTCCTCAGCATCCGGCTGCCCACGGTGTGTTGCGATTGATTTTGGAACTCAATGGCGAGGAAATCGTTCGCGCCGATCCTCACGTCGGTCTGCTTCACCGTGGTACTGAGAAGTTGATTGAGTACAAGACCTACATGCAGGCCTTGCCTTATTTCGACCGATTGGACTACGTCTCCATGATGACCAATGAGCAGTGCTTTGCTCTGGGTGTTGAGAAGCTGCTGAACGTTGAGATTCCAGACCGTGCCAAGTGGATTCGAACATTGTTCGGCGAGATGACTCGCATTCTGAACCATCTCATGTCCGTCCTTTCCCACGCCATGGATGTTGGTGCTTTGACTCCTTTCCTTTGGGGTTTCGAGGAGCGTGAGAAGCTCATGGTAAGTTCCGCGAGTCGCAATTTGGCGGCATTAAAAACATCATATAGAAGAATAATTCACTAACCGAGGATCGCTCTCGATATTAGGAATTCTACGAACGTGTTTCCGGTGCCCGTCTTCACGCTGCCTACGTCCGCCCTGGTGGTGTTTCGCAGGATTTGCCTCTCGGTCTCCTGGACGACATCTACCAATGGGCCACTCAGTTCGGTGACCGTATCGACGAAACCGAGGAGCTTCTGACTGACAACCGTATCTGGAAGGCTCGTACCCAGGGTGTCGGTGTTGTCAACGCTGCTGACGCACTGAACATGAGTTTCACTGGTGTCATGCTTCGTGGCTCTGGTGTCCCATGGGACATCCGTAAGTCGCAGCCTTATGACGCCTATGACCAGGTCGAATTCGATGTCCCTGTTGGTGTCAACGGTGACTGCTACGACCGTTACCTGTGCCGTATGGAGGAGTTCCGTCAGTCCCTTCGCATCATCCACCAGTGCTTGAACAAGATGCCCGCTGGTCCCGTTCGCGTGGAGGACTACAAGATCTCGCCCCCTCCTCGTGCTGCCATGAAGGAGAACATGGAAGCCCTCATCCACCACTTCCTGCTCTTCACCAAGGGTTACTCCGTGCCCCCTGGTGACACTTACTCTGCCATTGAGGCCCCGAAGGGTGAGATGGGTGTGTACCTGGTCAGTGACGGTAGCGAGCGCCCATACCGCTGCAAGATTCGTGCTCCTGGTTTTGCCCACTTGGGTGGTTTCGACCAGGTCTCTCGTGGCCACTTGCTGGCTGATGCTGTCGCCATTATCGGTAAGTTCATACAATTGTCTTTACAAAAAATGTTGCTAATCTCTATCCCTTATAAGGTACCATGGATCTGGTGTTCGGTGAGGTCGATCGGTAAAAACGTCCTTACAACGCAATAATAAAAAATTTTAAACCACAAAAAAAGGAAGAAGACTTCGAAATGACCCCCTTTTTTTAGACGGTATTTCGCCATTATGGAGGGTTTTATATCGCAAGATTGCGCACCAGAATCCTCTATATGATGACTTTTGGACCTCTGCAATCTAAACCAGGTGTACCAATTTTTCCCCATGTTGTCTTCTCATGGCGTTGTTCTATTATGTCCTGTCCTTCTCCTTTGTCTCTTTTTATCTGCCTCTACCTCTCATAAGCCCTGTGTATAGTGAATCTTATTCTTCTGAGACATGTTTTTCCCAGTAACCATTGCATAGCTCGTAAGACCTCCACTCAGATAGCAAAGACTTTGAAATATACCTGCACACATTCTGCTCATTTGTGCACTTATATTTACGTACCTCAAGTTGAGAAGCCGCAAATCACATTCTACGAGGTTCTTCTATCCGGCGAATTGCTCTGGCTCGTGATTGGTGGTGTCGCATATTTGCCCGCATAGGGGGGCGGATCAGCGTGGATCCCGGAAAGCACCAACTCGACTGACCATGATTGATTAGAGCCGAATAACGTCCAGCCCTTAGTCCCAGTCGAGCATCAAAGTCTTCCGAAAAGGTTTAGATGCCTACGCATGGTTAGAAGGCCGTGGACCGTGCATATACCCATGAAAATGTCAGTTCTGGCTCAAAATCAATTACAGATCCAAGCTAGTGACAGTGGCAATACCCGGAGAAGACGCGATGGCTGCACAGAATGCCGCAGGAAAAAGATCAAAGTGAGTTATATCCATGGAAATGGAAGCATAATTAGAACTAAATTGGATAGTGCGACCTTGAGAAGCCAATCTGCCTGCGATGCAAGCGCTTTCCAAGATATTGTTCCTACAACTTGAATATCATTTCGCAAGCCTCATCCAAACCGAGGTCTCGGCAAGGGAAGAAACGCCAGATCGGCTCCCCGAAGAGTACACCTGTAGAAGCTTCAAGACAGCCTACTACCGAGTTCTTGATGCCTTCAATAAAACAGCCTACATTGAACTTGTCACCATTTTTATCATCGGCTGAATCCAAATTCTTGATGCATATATTCGCTACACAGACAGCCAGAACTCTCTTCCCTGCAGCACCAAATTCTTCCCTCCAAAGGATGATCAGTTCTGCCCTGGTAACGCCACATCTTCTTCATGCGCTTCTTGCATCTGCTTGCAGTCATCATGGGCGTTTAGTCAAAGACTCAAGCCCAAGACCAATGGTGACTTGTCTAAAATATACGAATCTGTCAATCTCCAGTCTACGCGAAAAACTATCCAATTCCACACAAGAACTTGATGTTGAGATGGTTACTACGGCAATGGCACTGTGCACCAATGATGTCTGTAATGGAAATATGGAAATCTGGCGGACTCATCTTGGTGGCGTTTTGCGATTACTAGTTGCCTTTCTGGGAGACCAAGCGACCTCATCCACGAATATTGAGCCTTTCGTGGCTTTCTTGGTAAAATGGTTTAAAACGATGGATATAATTGCGGCTATGTCTGGACGCGGTGGCAAATGCATTCACATTTCCGAGGACAGCACGCTGCAAAAAGTCTTACCGTCACCCGAGGGAGATGTGGATGACATTTGTGGATATTCTTTACAGCTCATCCCTATAATGGCTGAAATATCGAGCCTGGTACATGTTAGGCAGTCTGGCGAAACCGAAGGTACTATCGTGGGCAATTTATCGATATCAGGGGTCGAGATAGAGACGAATCTTCGCTCTCTGATCGAGCAACCAATATCGGTACCTCGACAGAATGGTGACAAAGCCTTCGACTCAGATCTCCAGCATACGCACCGGGCCTTTGTTCATTCCGCTTTACTACATCTCCACCGACGAGTGATCATGCTGCACAAGGATCATTTTCAAGTCAGAACAGATATTATCAACATACTTGAGGCCGTAAAACAGATACAGCCCCTTTCGTTAGCAAACATTCTTATCCTTTGGCCGATTTTCAGCGCTGGGTGTGAAACCAATGTCATCGCTGAGCGTGAATTCATACAACAGCGCATGGGGAACATGCAAAGTCTAGGAATGGGTAACTTTACAAGGGCCAAAGAACTGCTAAATAGGTTTTGGTCATCCGAGTCTACATTGCCGTGGGACGAATACTTTTCACAGCTCAGACTGGAGCTTGTTCTCTTCTAGATTCATTGCACTGAAGATAACAGAAGGACATTTTTTCGTTGCTTTCTGGTCTTGGTTCGATGAAACCCTCATACTATGAAAGTTTGGTCTGTCTTCAGTGGGACACAGTTGGGACAGCATCATAGCCGTTATGCATGAATTCCCTGAGAGCTTTCAAACCATCCAGCATTACCTGGCGTTCAGGGACATACCCGATTCGTACAAAACCCTTGAAATCCTCCCTATCCCCGAAGCATTGACTCCCCGGAACAAACATCACGCCGGATCTTTCCAGCAGTTTTTGACAAAAAGCTACCTCGTCAATTGGCTTTCCATTCTTAGTGAATTTGACGAAAGCCGTAGTCCCAGCTTGTGGCTTAATCCACGATGCAGTCCACTTGAAGTCCTCCACAAACGCTTGAAGGTCATCGAGATTTTGCCTGGCCAAATTCACGTTTCTCTCAAGCAAATTGTCTATACAAGGCTTTGAAAGAGCATAAGTGGCGATCTGGTCGTCGATTTGGCTGACCGAGATGAGTGTATAATGCCGAACAGACGCACATGCCTCGATAATCTCCGGGTTCCTAGAAGCAATCCATCCAAGTCGGATGCCTGCCAGACTGAATGCCTTCGACATTGAACATGTTGATATGACGTTTTCATAGTTTAGTTCCAAGATGGAAGGAGGAATCTCGGCATTGTCTGGACTAAGTGAATGGAAAAGAGGACGGTATACTTCATCGCAGTGAACGATGATGTTGTGACTCCGTGCTATATCAACAATTCCTTGAAGCACCTCGCGGCCATGGGCGGCTCCAGTAGGATTCTGAGGATTGCTTTGATTCTGTCAGCGACCTGCGAGAGTACACGAGGGGTCTTTAGCTTTCATACTTGATGACAAGGAGTTTTGTATTGGGCTTGATCAACGACTTAAGCCCATTCAAGTCTAGCTGCCATTCTGTTTCTGCCGATGTTTTCCACAGACTGATTTCGGCACCAAGAGACTCAGGAATTGAGTATAGCTGCTGGTACGTCGGGTAGTGACAGATGACATGGTCACCTGGTCCAACATTTGTATATAGCGCAAGGAAATTGGCTTGGATAGCGCCATTTGTAACCAAGATATTGTCCTCCGATAGATGCTTGCCCCCATTTCCTGAGTAAAGATTTGAAATGTTCGATCTCAGTGCGCTTGAGCCGCGGATTGCCCCATAGACGTGTTTTTGAGAATAGTTGACAATATCCGTTTGCTGCCCCGAGAAGGCTTTAAGGTCATCTAGCGAGACTGATGCACAACAGGTTTCTGCAAGATTGTGTTTGGCATCATTCTCATACAGATCCATCCACTAGGAGAGAGTCAGCATATCGATATCGAGAGGTCTAAGAAGCCGTCATGATGGGGATAAGTACTTGTTCGACTGCGAATTCCTTGATATGTACCATATTGCCTTTGTTTTCACTCTGATTTTCAATTGTAGGAATCAAGGAGCCCGAGAAAAGATTGAACAAAGAAAGAAGAAAAGAAAATTTAACCCAGGCTTTATATCGCTTCCCCTCTCTGGACGACTTGAACACTGACTTTCTAATTTCCGAAGGCTGAGCGTGAAGTTGATTGGTTGGATCGCATGTGTGTCCTTTCTTGGATATCGGCCCCACATACCATGATGCACTCGAAGCTGTATACTTCGTCGTTTAAGTTAAAAGTTTCCAAGTACAAGTGTTGAATTTTAATTACTTGGGTAGTGCTCAGTGGAGGTGCTTAATTTGAAGGAAGGAAACATCTGTTTCCCGTTGGTCATACTAATGCATAATACAGGAGGGGACACTAGTATGTACCTACTAGATGCTAGAAACATTCAAGAACTACTGAGACTGCTTATCGAGGAACAAAGAATACTACTAGTACTAGTATATAGTCCAAATATTGCTTTTGCATACGTGCTTAAAGAACCATGGCAAGATGTTTCATCTACAATCATACGACTAGTACTACCTACCTACTACAATGGAGATATGACGGCCACGAACCTTGGAAGGTAGCCAATATACACATGTGCAGGATATATTAGTATGCACATGTACATTTTGGCATTTTACCTATCATTGGAATTTGAAGGAGATAGTCGTTGAACCTTGGAAGCAAGAATAGTATGTAATCACACGCGTGAGCTTGTCTCATCTAGTAAGTCTTGAACCACAACTCCCAGCCTTCTCACTCCTTCAATAAGGTCTTCTTCATCCTCCCACATGAAACATAGTCTGACGCGCTGATTCAAGTCAGGTGTTGGAGAGGAACCACCGGGAATGGTAAAGAGACCGCTGCAGCCTAGTACGAGATTTTGAGTCTCTGCTGCCTTTGCGCAAACCTGCTTTGCGAGCAGTGGAGAAGGAACTTTTAACCAAACATAGTAGCCGCCAGTTATCGTGTGACTCTCAGGATCAGGCGAAAAAGAAACATCAACGGAAGAAAGATATCTTTTTATAGCAGAGACCATTGTAGAGTATCGTTTGGAGCACTCTGGAACAAGAACCTCGTCAATATACTGCTGTAAAAATCCCGCGTCCAGAAATTCATCGATAAATGTCGACATCAATTGAGATGGGGCGCCACCAGATCTTGTCTGGCCTCTTGGGATTCAAATGTCCTAGTCAGTTATTGTATATTATAATCTTGAAGACATGTGGAATCACTACTTACGCCTCGGACAGACCGTAGATAAAGTCTTCTGTTCCCTGAGCCCAACCGATGCGACAGCCTGGTCCAATTAGCTTGCTAAAAGAGCCATTACTGACCACATTTCCAAAGCGACCGACCGGCCCATTGTCCAGTGTACGCTCGATGTCAACAAGTCGCATGGGTGCATTTGCCCCCGAACTATCCGTGGGCTCTACGGACCAGCAGAGAAAATCGTAGACATCATCGCAAATAATAAGAGCATCATATTTGCGTGCTATTCGAATCAGAGATTCACGGCGTGGGCGACTCAGGGTTTTCCCAGAGGGATTGGAAAAACTTGGGATGCAGTAGATGATGTGCTTGTAAGCTTTTCTGGAGGAACGAGGGGACTTTGTGGACTATAGAAATTCAAGTTCCAAGGTTAGCGAATTGAGAGAACAATACAAGTGCACATGTGCTTCATAGGTAGTATTCCCACGAACTTGTTTTGGGACCGAAGTTGACTCGCAGTGGGCAAGCCGGGATGCTTCAAGGGATCTCTCAAGGGCATCAACATCCATACCACTCTCGTCTTCTGGTACGGCCCTAAGTCGATCATAAAACCCGCCATCTTCAAAGACTCGAAAAACTAAATGATAGCAAGGTTCGACAAGCCAAATAGCCTCTGTATATACAGGATCGGTGTAAACCTGCAGAATGCTAGCGAGATTTTGGCTAGCACCACCAGTAATGCAGATTTGATCGGCTTGAATGGAATATTGAGGGGCGTAATAACTCGTAAGCCATTTAGCAATATTCTTTCTCAAAGGAAAATGACCCTCGTTGGGCCCATAGCCAAAAGCTTCATCCAGAATTGATTTATCAGATAATTTCTTAGCCACAGCGGTCTTGAGATAATCGATGGGAAGGAGTTTTGTGGCAGGCCACCCTTTGAATAAATCGATTTCATTTAGAGTGGTAGTCATATCTGTGAGATCTTTAATATGATCTGAACGCTGCAAGGAATTAATTAGAGTGATAAGTGATCAATGGCGCGCCTGGCATTGTATTTGCTTTTAATACGAGCCAGATTGATGGGACCCACTGTGCGGCCTAATATGGATATGCATGCGATCTAGCCAATCACATCGCGAAACAATATGACAGACGATTGACAATTTTCGCTAGCACTGCAAATGTTGAGCCCAAATTGCGAGAGAAATGAATGGGGTGAGGGGAAAGCAAGAAGTGGGCCATAGCACAACATTTGAAGTGTAGCATGCGCACAGCTGAACCGCAGATCTCAAAAGGCACCTGGGCACTTCCGAGTTCTCCACCCTGTGAGGTAAAATTTTAAACACTTTATTGCGCTGAATATAATTCCACTGGATCTACTGGTTCATCTAATATCATAATTTCGAGATAATTACTGTCTCATGTTCAGTGCAAGAAATGTTTGCTGCAAATTAGGACCTTCTGCGGTAAATAAACTGAGTAAAAACAGCTAACAAAAGAACAACCAACCAATCATGGCCGTTCGCGTACTCCTTTGGAAGAACATTTTGACTACTCCCTGGCACATAAATCTCGCTATTAGCCAGCCTTAATACTGCATTCGGATCGTGCGCTGGAAGTAGCACGATAATTCTCTTGGCCAGCAAAATCCTTGATCTTTTTCAGAGTCTCTACACTTTATTGTTTCATTGCTTAAACATCTAGGTAATCGATATTGGGATTACAAAGCTACTCTAAAAGTTGAAATATAGCGGAGAGTGTAGTATGTATTGAAGCAAAATTTTTGAGCAGTATATTCTTCAACAACAAACGTATATGTAAGTTCTCCATTTCGCACAAGATCAAATTGAAGCACTTGAGGCACCTGGATTTGTAGCTTAGATAGAGTATATGGATTTGACCATAACTTCTACTTGAAAGTTGTTGTAGATTTTGACTAACGAACTACAGGAGATTGGAAATCATCACAGTATCACCGGAAATTGGCCTCACGCCTGAAAATCAAGTTGATATCAATTTGTAGCTAAAGATAATATTTATTGTATGGTATATGAGCACAGCAGGTATCCAGAGTGGGGAGCTGATTGCAAGTAAAATTGTTATCAGCAAGGTTTCCTCACCACTGACTGGTTGCAATACCCCCTTTTGAAGGATCTCTGTTTTCTGCCGATGGAAGATTTCCTGCTCTCTTCTCATCTGCTCCTTTACAACGTTTATTTGTGCAAAACGAAGCTCCCGAGATCTATTGAATCTCTGTTCCAGTCTTTGGAGCTTTTCGGTAAGATGATTGGACTGTAAAGCCATATGTTGCTCTTGTTTTTGCCTCCTTCTGATGACGGCAGCTTGATAGTCCTCTTTCTGCTTTTGACGGCCTTCTTCAGTTGCTATACTCCTTGGACGACGATGATTCAACTTTGACTCGGTGATGTCGTGATCTCGAAGAACTTTTGAACGAAGAGATAACAAAGATTCTCCATTCAGTGGAACCATCACGACTGAGGGCTTATTTCCTTCTGTATACGCTTTGCAGATATGACGGCACGGAGACCAATTGATCTGTCAAGTACGCCATTAGTACGATTTTGGAATCTAGTTCAATAGTATAACAAACCCGGCTTATTCCACGCTCCAATGCAGCCAGCTTAATAGCATACTCGAGCAAATCACACAAGCTCTGCTTCGTGCTTTCAAGAACTTTTAGTTTGTTCTCATCTTGAGTTGTATGATGCGCCATTTGGTTTCGAATTCGCTTCGCCTTCGTCATTAAACGACGAAGGGTTTTGAGATCATCTTCTCTCATAACTTTGGCAAGGCTGCCATTGGGTTCGTTCAATTGTAGCCGAACGATATCAACTATAGCTGGCAGATCAGCTGCCTGATGGCATCGGTATCCTCTCGTACTCAACCCATCAGCATCGATAATCTCACACAGAATGTACCCCAGAAATTCAAGCTCGTCGGTCCAGGCCGTCAATCGTGTTTGAGAATCAAAGTAGGCTTCTGCCTGTACTGACATTTTGTAGCATGAGTTCAATGGTGCGGAAAATTGCCCACAAGTTAGTGCTCGGGTGCCTAGCTTCTAAACAAGTGAAGCGGATGATAAGTTTATCATGACGTCAACGACTGGGATAAGATCAATTACTACTAGGTCCCATCGGTAGAAACAACTTCATCGGTAGTGGAGTCGCCCTGGCGTGGCAGAAAATCTACTGTAAGACAATCTCCCATCATCTCAATTCAAGTCTAAAGGCCCGAACGCTACCACTTGTGAGCCTGCGAAAGCCATACAAGCTCAATATAGAATTCATTTCTAGGCTGCTTTTTACACTTGTATTGAAACAAGTGCTGCGAAGACACGGTGTCTGGGGTAGAGCAACTACAATAGGTATAATCATAGGTTTCGAAGAACTTGAAGGGTTCAAGATTGAATCTCTGTGTACAAGTGGTGAAACTGTTTTTGATCCATAGTGCATAATGACAAGGAAGAAAATGTAGTAGAAGAATGATTCCAAACCGATTTTCCTAGTAACTCTAGAGTACTTCAAGTTTGAAAAAGAAATTTGAATACTCCCGAGGCAACAACCTTGGAACTGGAATTAAATGGTGCAAACCTTCAAGTCATGGATGTTATCATTATAAAAAGTCACGAGACAAAGGTTCTTTTAATGTTGTCCATTGGTATAGAAATGGGTAAGCTTCGAAGGGCGAAAGAACATAAAATAGGACGTCAAATTAGATAAAAACTATTCAAATGTTCATGAAATTTCTGCAGTATAAGCGACTTCAATTAAATACCAAGAATACATTTCATTCCGACAGTAGCTTATTTTAAACCCCATTTGAAGTAGAGCGGAACTGGGATGCGGTGGCACCATTACACCCAGTTAAATGGATTTAATCTTAGTCCAGAACAGAACTATCCTCTTTTATGTATGCAGTATCCCCTTCAAAATAGAATTAGAGATAATTGAGGTGCCTAGAAAGAAATAATGCGATCAACTCTAAATTAATGCTCCCGAGGTCGTGTCTGTGGGGATCAGGCTCCGCACAGGCCACCAGAGTGGATAACGCTATCATCAACTTAGTTAGGCCAGCCTTGTGAATTGATGTGGCTTGCGACTACTTGAGATCTAATGTTTAGATTATTTAAAATTATTTAGACTGGACCCTGAGATCCACCGGAAGACTTAATCTTGACTGTTGCTGTTGGTGTCACCCCATAATTGAATGGGACCTTGAGCCCACATCCTTGCTCGAGGTGCAAAGTACTGCATACTGCCAAGGGTGCCAAGCGGAGGAGGGTCGTGCAGATTTAATGATGAGTTAAAGTTTCAAATAGGAAGGGATTGATGATGGGTCCTGGGTTGGATTGTAGCAATAGGCTGTGCGAAAACCAAGGGAGCATCCAGTAGTAATGCTTGGACTGTTGACAGCCGTCTAGGTAGTGTGCCCAGGTGGTGACCATGATGTCTTGTGACTGGGGAGCTCCGGAGCTTTGTTATAGCTGCAGGACCGTAGAATTAATTGGTCGAAAACAACGGGCCCCCGGAAGACGTAGTACTGTACTGTCTCTGGCTATGAGGAGAATACAGGAACAGTAGGAAGGCTAAAGTTGAGCTTGATTTGCTGCTCAAGTAGAATTTCAATCATCATACATAATGCAAAGGTAAGTAGAAATAATATACATTCGCTCAAAGATTTCATGACGTGTTGAGATCAATCGACAGTTCCGGTACGGAGAATGTGACGTTGGAGTCAGATGAATAGGCCTCGGTTCCGAACTGGAAGATGCCCATGTAGTCATCCTTGTTGGGGTAGTTGTCGCCATCGAGCGAGGTCAAATTCGTGATCAGAGGGTAGAGATCACCGGTAAAATTGTAGGTCTTCTCCGAAGCAATCCAAGTCAAAACGTACTGAGTTGTTGAGCCTTTAGTACGCGGACCCGTATACAGTTCACTAGACGACGATGTTAGAGGGAGCAATTGACCAGTGGATATTGGAGACATGGCTTACAACTTGGTATCATTGATCGAGTGAGTGCTGACCACGCCGTCGGCATAACCAATGGGGTCAGTCGACGCACCGAATCGGGCAAACCATACCATGACCTCGAGCCTAGCCTCGCTACTGTTCTGGGACTTTTTCTTATCGGTGTCAAAGAACATATCGACAGCAACGTTGGCCTGGAGGGATGCGGTGGTAAGGGATGACTCGTCGACGGTGGTGACCGGGGTCTTGCCGACGCCGTATGACCACTCGAGGGCAAAGTCGATGGACTCCACCGAGTCGAGAGTGACAGGCAAGACATCCTCTACTTGAATATTTGGGAAGGCGTGCACAGGTTGGCTGGTTGGACCAGGATCAAATTGCCAGCTGACCGAGAATTCTGGCGCGGAAGATTTTGTAGGGTAGGTTTCATTGTTAAAGGTCGTGACCTGCCGACGCCGCGTTAGTTGGGGAGGGGTTCGCGCGAGGAGACGAGAATAGTGAAACAAGGTTGATACAGGGCACTTACGTTCATACATAACCAGCCCGACGTTGTGTCTGTGACACCCCACTGATTGGGATTGACTGTGAGGATGATCAGCGGTTTATTCAGCGATCAGTGATCGTCCCGGGGGGTTGTGGACAATGCGACGAACTCTCTGGGGAAAGAACTCACGCGTGAATTGTTCGCCTTTTGTTGGCGGCGAGATACCGTATGAAGACTCGCAGTATCGTGAGTTGGTGGTGTGGTTGTCTGTGTATGTGCCATTGCCTCCTGATCCGCCGCCGGTACTGCCCCCGGATCCTCCTGAGCTGCCTGTACCGCCATTGGAAGTACCATCACCGCTGAACAGTGGTTTTTGGCCGGTCGCTGCTCGATGGGCATCGATGCCGACCAGAGTCCCGACAGAGCCTCCGAGAGGAATGGCGAGCAGGATGGTGTTTACCAGTAATGTCAAGGCCATCCTGTGTATGTGTGCGTGGGAGTGGATTAGGATGAGAGAGAGAGGATTGAGTTAAGCCCGGACAAAGGGCAGGAAAAGGACCGAGGAAGAACACTGGAGGGTGGTATCTAACGGTACGCGACGGTTGGAGTTTAGCGGCAGGCACAGAAAGACTAAAAGCGGGCGTGCGTGGCCAATGGAGGCTTGGAGGGCGTTGGATGGTTGGGATGGATCTCCACGGTGCATGCGAGTGGGTTTAGGTTGCTGGTGATGAAGTATTTTTTTTTTTTTTTTAAACGCCGTTCCAGTATTTATTTCCCTGTATTTTTTCAGGGGACGTGTATTCTCTGGTTCCTTTGTGCCTGCAATAGTCGCAGAAGAGTACCAGAATGAGAGACCCGACCCGGTCGAGAACAAGGAACGGGGGATCTCCACCAGTACAATTAGTACAATTAGTGGCATCGAGTGTATCTTCATTTGCTACACTTTCGATTGCCCCAAGTGGGTCCACCCAAGCCACGCTTTGCCCCCTGCGCAGGGTCTGGCCGGATGCGGGTATGATAGGAGCTTGACTGGTCGAAGCTATCGTGTGCTTTGGGGCTGGCGAATCTTGGCAGCGTCGAGTGATGTGCGATCTTTTTATAATTGTCCAAATACATTAATTTAATTTCTATGTATCTCGAGTCTCTGGTTTTGCTGTGTGTAGGGAGGGTCCACGCAGGGGATTGATTATACCCACGGGAATCAACCACGGATCCCCCAGCGGTCCTGCGATGCATATTGGCCGGTGCCTGAATAAAAATAGATCGGAAAGAGAGGAGAATGGGAAAAGATTTAAAAAAAAAAAAAGCCGAAAGATCGGATCAATCAAAGAAATCAGAGATCAGAGACACAGTGGAGCGGGCATACATCACCGGTGCAGAGTGGAAGCCTACGAAAATTTCTGTTCGGAGTGATTCCTAGTGTACAGCAGTGCCCTCCAGTCTCCATCGGGCTTGTCTTTGCTTACTGGATGTCTTACATTTCATCCGCGAGACTCCCAACGCTTCAATGGACAATCATGACGAAAGCGGACGGGGCCCAGAGTCACATCAGGGTGGCTCGAACGCTTTGGGTCTTATCGAACAAATCAGATCAGTGGAAACGCAGAAAACGAACTAAAAATTCAGTACAAAATGGAAATGTAAAATTAAACCAGGCTCTGAACCTGCTTAAAAAAAGATACTCAATTAATTACCGTTGGATCCGATTCTGGATCGACACTGCGAGCGCTTCACCTTCCCTGCCATCTTCTCTCTCTCCTCATCCTCCATCCTCCTCAATTGACTCTCTCCCTCTCTCTCTTTCCCTTTCCCTATTATTGTCTGCTTCCCCTACATCCCCAGCTCATCAGGGGGCTGATCACACTCGTTTTTAAATCTTGCCTTGTCCCCCATTCATCCCACCAGGCACTGTGTATCCTCCCATCTGCCACACTCCCCATCCGATCTTAGCGCGCATTCTTGCAAGTCTCGGCGCTTTCCGATCGGTATCTTCCCCATCATGAATGGACACAACGACCCTCGTTTCTACGGCCAGGAAGAGGAGGAGTTAGCCAATCTCGAAGGTCATCATCATGGCTATCAGGGTGTGCACAACCCGCCCGTTAGTCCAAGTAACTTCGACTTTCAATTCCATGATATTCCATCTCCCAGACCCGTCATGCCGTATAGACCAGGCCTGAGCCAAACCCAAAGCCCCCGCTACAGTCCGCCTGAGTATAGTTCGCCATGGCTTCAACCCACCCCGAGGAATTCAGATGTCCCTGATGGATGGCCCAATTCCCCGTGGGAATCTCGCTCGGCCTCCCCAACGCTGGTAGGTGCCATTCGATTAATCTCCGATTTCCCATTCCTTCGTCGGGGCCAGTCGCAATATTCGATCTCCGATCACTAACATCCACGCGCAATGCACAGTATCAAAATACACCCGTGCAGCAAAGTTCCCAGAGTCTCGTGGCTCCGCTGGTCAAAGACTCCGCGTCGCCAGGATATGCCAAGGAATGGGTTCAAACAGGCTCCGCGTCAATCGCGCGAATCAGCGATCGTGACGATGCTGAGATCTGGAAAGGATGGAAGCGCTGGGTGTTCTTCTTGACTCCGTTCCTCACACTCGCCAACACCGCTCTTTATCTGTTCTATCTCGGTCTGCGCATCTACTGTATTATTATGGCCCAGAATGCCGCTGGCGTCAGTTACGCCGGTGCCTGGGTCTTCGTCGCAATCGAGATTGCCGTCGCGATCCCTTCCCTCATGCACAATTGCTGGACAATGCTCGCATTGAAGAAGCGAGGTCGTGCCAAGCTCCGTCTCACCGGAAACGATTGTCCGACCGTGGATGTCTTCGTGACCTGCTGTGGTGAGGATGATGACCTTGTCCTCGATACCGTTCGTGGCGCCATAAACCTGGATTACCCGACCGGTTCATTCCGGGTTATCGTATTGGACGATGCCAAGTCAGTCACACTCGAAGAATCAATTAACGAGTTGACTGCGGTGCACCCGAATGTTTTCTACATGGCCCGTGAGAAGATCCCCGGGAAGCCCCACCACTTTAAGGCCGGCAACCTCAACTACGGTTTGGATCAGGTACACGCTCTTCCAGGTGGTGCCAGTGAGTTCATGGCTGCTCTGGATGCTGATATGGTGAGTCTTGAAGTTCTTTTTGACGTTCAGCAGGATCAATAACCTTGATTCTGCTGGTCCAATTGCCCCCCTCTCATTGCCCCCCTCTCATTGCCCCCCTCTCATTGCCCCCCCATTGTCTCCACCCGCAACCCGCAATAAGGCCTCCAGCCTTGCGATCGCAGCCTTGTCAACCTCTGAGCTTAAACACATGCTAATATCTTACCTCAGATTCCCGAACAAGACTGGCTACGCGCTGTTGTTCCCCACTTGTTGGTGGATCCCAGAATGGCCCTTGCGTGCCCCCCGCAACTGTTCTACAATACCCCTGCGTCGGATCCCCTCGCCCAGAGTCTGGACTTTTTCGTGCATGTCATTGAGCCGATCAAGGACGCCCTTGGCGTTGCTTGGTGCACAGGTTCCGGTTATGTGGTTCGTCGCGCTGCCCTGCAGGAAATCGGCAACTTTCCTCTTGGCTCCCTGGCAGAGGATGTAGCTACATCAACTCTGATGCTTGGCAAGGGCTGGAAAACAGCTTATATCCACGAACCGCTCCAATTCGGCACTGTCCCTGAAGACTTTGGTGGTCATCTGAAGCAGCGCACGCGATGGGCCATCGGAACCGTGGATACCGCTTTCAAGTTGAAGTTCTGTCTCTGGGGTGATGCCGTGCGTCGCATGACTTTTGCTCAGCGATTCTCTGGATTCCTCTACGCGACTCTGAGTTTGTACACTCTTCTTCTCACTGCATCTCTATTCGCCATTCCTATCATCCTTCTCTGGGGCAAGCAGCTCGTGGCCTACGCTAACCAAGATGAGCTTCACTGGCTCATCTGGGCTTGTTTCGCCGCTACACTGTCCAACCGACTCTGCGAGTTTGCGTTGTTCATCCCCGCCGGTTACAACACTGGCCAGCGAGGTTCTCGCTACCAGCTGTGGATGTCGCCTTACATCGCTCTTTGCATTGTCCGCTCTTTTATGCTTCCCAGGTGGCTCGGTGGTCAAACCCAGGCGTTCAAGCCCACTGGTTCCCTCAACTCTACCTTGAATGAGCGTGACCCTAAAATCCGAAAGAATATCTTTGTTCGTCTCCGCGTTATTCTTTTCAACTACATGGCTTTCTTCCACTTTGCATTCGTTTATGTCACTCTCATCGCGGTGGTGATTTCCTCTTACCGCTGTTTCGCCATCGAGAAAAGTGTTAAGGGTACTATCATCTGTTTGATCACTCATGCATTCTGGCCTCCATTGACTTTCCTTTTCATCTGCACCTCTCTGTGGACACCAGTATCTTATGCTATTGACCCCCCTTCAATGCCGGACCGTGAGGACTTGTTGAACCGCGACCCCAAGACTGGAGTTGCCCACCCGACCACCAAGAGCAAGAAGATTGCTTTCGGTGGCCAGGCTGCCTGGTTCGAACTCCAGTACACCGTCGCGACTATTGCAACAGTTCTGATTTTTGTTTACTCTTTCTTCTGGTAATCTTGTTTAATGTATTTAATTTATATCACATAGGGCATCCGGTGTTTACGATACACGAATTCAGGACATTTCCTCTACGCCTGTTGCTCAACTGTTCAATAGGAGTTCACATGTACACAATATGAGACCAGTTGAAGCAGAGGAATGTGGTGTTTGGGAGGGTTATTCATTTTATTCTGCTGCGTTTTTATCTGATCTTTATGGATCTACCCTCTCATTTCTCAATCTTTTGGCGTTTCTTGGGTTGTTCATTCTCTTCCAGGTGGAACTTCTTCTTCCACGATCCATCCATCACCTCTTTATCAGCTCCATGCAATCCAACATGATACGCATCCTTCATACTATCCAAACAAATCTGCCTCCGTTCATCAAAATCAAACATGGGCTTTGGATATGTCTTCCCTTCCTCGGACTTGGAGGTCTCATCATTCCCATCCCCCGTAACTCTACATCCCCATTTCTTCTGGTCCGCAATCGGCGCCTTCCAAGGCTCATAGATAAACTTCTTATCAAAGCCTGCTAACTCGGGCACATACCTCCGTATGAGCTTGCCCTCGGGGTCCCACTTCTTCCCAAACGAAACAGGCGAGTAACAGCGGTAAAACTGGGCGAAAAACGCCGTACAAGACAGCCACATCCAGTTTCCAATATTACAAGCCGTCTCATCTATTTTAAAACTGAATCAGCCCTATAGCCCGTGGCAAGTGGAGTCAGCGGCAAGAAACAGTGGAACTTACGGTCGATCAGCAGTTCTTCGAAGACTTCTGCGCCCCGTTCCCAGCTTACGTAGCAACCTCCACGCGTCAGGAAACAGGCAACACTATGTCTACCGAGATGATGGATCCACCCTTCTTGTCTCAATTGTCGCATTAAAGCGTCGATCCAAGGGAATCCCGTCCGCCCTTCTCTCCACCGTATGAACCATTCTTTCGCCTGGGCGGAATCAACAGTATATGCCCTCGTATCGTCCTCGGTATCAGACCCGCTCTCCAGATTCTTAGATTGCAAATGCCAATCGATCAATCTGACAACCGGATTGCCATATGTAGTCGCAAATGGTGATCCCACAGCCGCTTGTGCACCAAAGTACATATCGCGAAATAACAGTTGACCCGGTAAATTCGTCGGAATGGTAGAATTGCTCTTCTTCTCTTTTTTCCTCTTCTCCAAGACATCCTGTACATCCCACCAGAACTTGCGAACAGATAACGTCCCAAAATGAAGATGCGGCGACAAGACAGTTGTCGACCGGGGCTCAAATTCCGCTGGAGATGTACTTGGCTTCTCAAATCTCCCAATATACTCCTCATCCTCAATACAAGAACGAAGTATCTTTAATGCCTCATCCTCACCACCCCGATGAGGCGTCGTAGCTTCTCCAACCTCAATCCCGATCTCCTCTAATGTCGGAACCCCAAAATCACCCTTCGGTCCCATAACATCAATATACTGTTCATCTTTCCCAGTCCGAAAGCCCTTATTCAAATCCGGCTCAGCATCAACCCCAGCACTGAAATCAAGCTTCATGTTCTCCCATTCCAGTGGCTCAGGAATCTTCGAAGGCGTATCAACAACCTTCTCCGGCTTGCCACCATTAATTAGTCCACATGCCTTCTCAACCTGCGACATGCTCATCGTCGCCTTTCCCCCATTTTTTCTAACAAGCTCATCCGGATCGAACAGGTTTCTTCCCATGCGCACGATCACTTCCACACCCGCTTTCTCTGCTAATTGTAAGACCTCCTCATCGCGACTTCGCGCATAAGAATCCGTATCCTTTTCAAAGACGAGATGTGTGATCCCCCACGCTTTCCATAGTTTCGGTAGAACGGTAAGAGGAGCTTCGCGCACAACCCAGAGCTTTTGTTTGGGATTGAGCTTCGTGTAAGATTTCGAGAGATTCTCTTGGCTTTCTAGTAGGAAGCGCCAGCGATTTGGACCTACGCGCGACCGATATACATAGTGTGGATCCCAGGTCCAGACCGGGATGAATGTTGAGGGGTTTAGAGATAACGCTGCGTTTAGAGCTGGGGAATCGTGGAGGCGGAGATCGGTGCGGTGCCAGTATAAGACGACTGTGGATTTTGGAGGCATTGGAGCTTAGCTTGTGTGGGCGATGATTGGGATTGGGATTGTAATTGGGGTTGGGATTGAGGAATTGAGGAAATGGATGGGGGAATCAAGTTTAAATGAATTCTACGATCGATCGGGGCCTAATTGATCGAGATCGAGATCGGATCGAACTTGTCATCTTGATTTCTTGTACAAGCTTAATTCTTTCTTCTTTTCCTTGGATCGCAGCTTGAATGCATGACGTCAATTTCGATGCATCGTAGGATGAATCTTCCGGAGATTTCATCCGCGTGCGGTCGGAGGTGCATCCCTTGCGGAATCGCGATTCTATCGAGTTCAATGAACTCGTCAAGTTGGTTGTCGCTTAGTTGTGTCAAGAAAGATCACGATAATAAGAAGGGATTCTGGCTCTTAGTATATACATGATACCAAGCTTGAAGAAATTGGTTTCATTCAAGTGCCCTGTTCTCCAAATTTGACATGTAGTCTTTCAAGTTCCACTGTAACCTCTGCGAGTCTCTGAATAGTCTGCGCCTTCATAAACTCCATCACACTGATTTCCAGCCCAAAAGTTTGACAGTACCAATTGCGCACCTCTATAATGATGAGCGAGTCGATCCCCATCTCAGGTAAAGGTTTACTCACATCAAGCTCATAATCAGATTGGAAAAAGAAGGAGAGAATTTCCTGACCCAGGCCATCCTTGATAACCTCGAAGCTACCCGGAAGATCCAAAACGCCTGAATTGCGCGCGAAATAAGCGAGAAACATCTTCAAGCCGTTATCCGCTGATCTAGATACTTGTGTTCCTTCGCCGAGATTCAAGAAGGTTCTCATCCGGATGTCACGTTGAGATGAGCTAGGTATACTCGCTGAGGTAGCGTCTAGCGGTGGTGCTAGCCCGATAGTGACATGCTGAAGATCCTCAGTACATGCCAGACGGACAGATTCCATAACATCACCTTCTTGAAGGGATTGACCCGCCCAGAGGGATAGACTGCGGTCTTTTAAGCCGCCACTTTCAGCTACAAAGCCAATATCATCAACTATTCCAAGGTCAATCACAGAAGCAGGTAAGCCAAGATCCCGTCGGTATTGCACAAATGCATCGAGGAATGTGATTCGACCAAGTCACAATTTTGCTCGCAAATGGTCCCGAGCTTATGAAAAGGACTCGTTGTCCAGGCTTTAAATGCTAATCTGGTCCGACGCGACTGACTAAACCAGATCCCTCCAAACCTAAAGAATCTTTCCGTGCGTTGAGAATACCCGTTGCGCAAAGTGTGTTCTTGAATGAGAAATTTTAATCATTTGCTTCATGTAACAGTGAGTTCTATGTCAGACATACCTTGAAGTTCAATCCTACATTCCGTACATCAATCTTGACTTGATTATTTTGCAGTTGCTCTGGTAGAGCTACCGGCGCCCATGCCAAGGTGTCTAGGCGTCCAAAGCTTTGAATTCGAAGTTGAATTGCATCGCTTGCACTTTTGTCACCGAGGGAGTTTGCATCGACCGAAGACTTTTTATACCTGGGTGTATGTACTTTACCACCATGCTGGACGAACTCATAATCAGTGAAGGAGTTATCCATTCTGTTTCTGTGTTTGAATTTCCGGTAAATCGACTGCACACTTGCCCATGATTGCCGATTAAAGGTCTCCAGCTCGATAGTCCCAAAATCAACAGAGAGCTCTGAGCGTTTTTCTTCGTGCGAGGCCTATGACTAGAGCATAGCGGGGATCCGGGCACGCCATCTGTGATGACTGAGTCAACCACAGAATTCCAGAAGACTTGCAGTTACCTATAAAGTCGGGGAAGGCCTCCCAATTCTCCTCGAAGATGTTGTCAAAGAAGGGACATTCAAGATCTAAGGTGGAGATACCATCTTGGTTTTCATATGATTTTCACCTCAATCAAACTTTTTTTTCAAAAAAAAAAAAAAAAAAAAAAAAGTTAAACGGGGACAAATAGCGCATTCCTTTTTCCTTGTTGGAGGTAATTCGAACCCCACCTGTCGCTTGAAGATAACATTCGTAGAAGTTTAGTCTCTCAGAATGGCCTTAGCAGCGATTGAAATCTAAAATAATCTATCAACATGGGCGACGAAGAGAACGACATTGAAGATAACAGGCTTCATCTCTCGAGTGAAAGGGTTCTGACGCCGGTGGCATTGATGACCCTCAGCTTAGTGGCTGCCCTAGATGGTTCTTCGATATCTGTCGTTCTTCCGGTAATGACATATCTCGCAATACGAGAAAGTGATAATTGTTTATACTTTTCAAGAAAATTCCAGAAGAACTCCATACCTCTGCCATTGAGACTTTTTGGGCAGGGACTTCATTCCTGCTATGCTCAGCTGGTAAACGCCACTATCATTCATCCTCTAGAGCATTATTGTATGCTGACAAAAGTAGCATTCCAACCGATTTTTGGATATTTATCGGGCCTATTTGGCCGCAAGGCGTTCGTGCTGATTGCAGTCCTCTTTTTCTTCATTGGTGCCCTTATCGCGGGCATATCGCACAATGCCTTTCGACTCCTCCTTGGTCGCTCCATTCAGGGCGTCGGGGCAGAGGGAATAATCACTCTGACAGGCGTGGTGATAGCAGATTACGTCCCCTTAAGGCATCGTGCCAGATACTTTGGCTATCTCAGCGCGATTTGGGCTTTAGGATCAGTTGTGGGACCTGTCATTGGAGGGTGTTTTGTTGAAAGGTCAACTTGGGTAAGATGGCAAAGACATGGGCGCTTTTGAACTTGAAATTTTCTAACCGAATCAGCGTTGGATTTTTTATATAAACTTTCCCTTTATTGGTATCGGTACTTTTGTTACTTTGCTTTTCATGCCTTGGAATCCACCCGACACAATTCGTGGTCAACTACGCAACATCGACTATGGTGGAATGGTTATTCTCATCGGCAGTGCCAGTTCATTCCTGGTCCCCCTGTCCTGGGGAGGAATAATGTACCCATGGACATCTGGACTTCATGGAATACATTGGTTCCTCTTTTTGTCGGACTTGGTGGGTTCGTCCTTCTTGCACTTCATGAATATCGTTATGCATCTCACCCCCTCATCCCACCTGCTCTCTTCTGTAACCGATCATCCTGTATATCCCTGGGTGGCTTTTGCGCCATAGGATTTCTACTTTGGTCTTCGCTTTACTACCTCCCGCTCTACTTTTGAAGCTGTGAAGAGGTACAGTCCGATAATCACTGGTGTTGCTTTATTCCCTTCTACCCTCACGGTAACTCCTACAGCTGCTATTGCGGGGCTGATCATAACACTTACCGGTCATTACTACTATTTAATATGTGTTGAATGGGCTCTAACCACATTGGGGCTCGGACTTCTTTACCTTTTGAAAGTAGACACTACTATTGCTGCGTGGATCTTTCTTAATATGGTGCTGGGTGTTGGCATTGGTTTGTCCATAATTTCCGTGTCCATGGCCGTCCAGACATCCGCGGACCCAGAACTGGTATCTCTCATGCTCGCCACAGCAACATGTCTTCGAAGTTTTGGACAGTCCATTGGAGTCGCAGTTGGTGGAGTTATTTTTGAAAATCGTGCTAGAACGAGCTTCCTACAATATCCAGATCTCGCACCCATTGCAAATCGCTACAGTCGCAATGCTTTTGCAGTGGTTGGGTTCCTAGAAAGGACGAATGAGACAACTAGACAGTTTACAGACAATTTGGGCAGTTTGTTGCGGTGTTTCGGGGATAGCGTTTATGTCAGGCTTGTTCACCAGGGCATATCCAGTTAGATAATAACATGGAAGATCATTTCATACTTCAAATGTTCTGCTTCAAATGTTTGCAGAATTGATTTGTTTATACCCATTTTGGATGTCAAAGTTTACATACTACTCCTACACACAAACTCTGTAGTAGCTTGAATTATGGTAAAACAAGACACTCTTTCATATGATTCCAAGGTTCATATACATGTAAGCGTGGAGGCTTCAAGTGAGGTGGCTTAAGCCCTGGAGCTCAAGCAGTTCTGTTAGTGGCACATTCTCCGAGTCTTAATCGATCAAATATTCCCTACATAATTCATATAACAATAAACAAGGCAAGACTGCGGTATCCTTCAATAGGTAAGGCTGCAGTGGGGTCATTTCGACATGTTTCACTAATTCATAGTGAAGTTAATTAATTTAGCATTCATGTTGTCTCTTGAGGAACTGTATACATATATTCTTCTAATATAATTTGCATTTTTCACGAGGGAAAGAAGGACAGTGATTCCTCTTGATTCGGAGGATGGCGTTATTCAAGTTCTAGTGCAATGTTAATTAAGCTTCCAATTCAATCGCACGAGGCCGAACTTATCAAAAGCCACATGTGCATCTGCTTGCCACTCCCTTTTCGTATACTAGATGATCGTCCTCTTCATGGATGGACTTGATCTATGAAAAGAAGGATATATACCTACAACATTCAAGTAAAGAATAAAAATATATATTTAGTACTCGAACTCCATTCACAACTAAGTAATACGATGTCGCCGTTATTCAAAGAGCAAAACTATGATCACGACCATGCAACAGATTCTCCATGACTTTCCAATTTTACACGCCCCTCAAATACTATCAGAGTCCTCAATGGCTTCGATAAGAACCCGTAAGCTCCAGTGACTCATATTCACAAGTACCGCATCGTCATACCGGTTAGAGCCCAGAGGAACCGGGCGGGGCCAACCGTCAAAACTGATAGGACGCTGCGAGCGGGGTTCGGGTCTAAGATCCAAGGAAAGAAAAAAAAAAATTCCCTTTAACCCCAGACAGTCTACGCTTTTGTCACCCTGCTAGACCCTGTGACTTGATATCACGAATGTCAAGATGGCTTCAAACATGGAATTCACTGAGGTACCCCCTCAAAGGGGAAAGATTCGCATCGTGGCGATCATGGTCGCTCTTTCGGTAAGGTTATCTCTAAAAAATGCCTCTATTAATTGAATATTTTCATGTTAGTCATAATTTATTGAAGTTAACATGGAATATAGCTGTCCATGTTTGTCGCGGCCCTCGATCAATCCATTATGGCTACTGCTATCCCCACCATTGCGGCCAAGTTACATTCAGCGGCTGGGTATACCTGGATTGGCGGTGCCTATCTGCTTGCCAATGCTGCGGGCGCTTGTATCTGGGCGAAACTCTCAGATATCTGGGGTCGTAAACTTATCCTATTGATTGCGGTCGCTTGGTTCTTTATCAGCTCGATAATTTGTGCTGTCGCCGTTAACATGGAGATGTTGATCGCTGGCCGTGGTTTACAGGGTGTTGCGGGGGGAGGATTATTGCAACTTGTCACAATTATCATTTCTGATCTTTTTAGTGTCCGGTAGGTACCTTTTATTCATTCAAAAGTTTGAGTGATGCGTTTTCTAACTATTAGCAGCCACCGAAGTCTTTATCTTGGCGCGATGGAGGTTATGTGGGCGTTGGCTGGCGGTATTGGACCCCTTCTGGGTGGTGCATTCTCAGAATACGTGAGCTGGAGATGGAATTTCTGGATCAATCTCCCAGTTTCC
Source organism: Talaromyces sp. PF30-5 (assembly GCA_023626375.1). Lineage (NCBI taxonomy): Eukaryota > Fungi > Ascomycota > Eurotiomycetes > Eurotiales > Trichocomaceae > Talaromyces > Talaromyces sp. PF30-5. The sequence continues at coordinate 265,802 of JAMAGU010000017.1, read as the reverse complement.
GGAATCGCTTTTATCCTTCTTTTCTTCTACTTGGATGTGCATAACCCCAAGACCAAGATGTCCGACGGCATCAAAGCAATCGACTGGTTTGGCAGCGTATCGGTCCTGGGCCTGACCCTTATGCTTCTTCTTGGTCTGGACTTCGGAGGCGAAACATTTGCCTGGAGCTCACCTCAAGTTATCTGTTTGATTGTATTTGGGTCTCTTTGTTCTCTGCTCTTCTTCTACAGCGAGAAGCGACTGGCAAAGTACCCGCTCATGCCACTTGATATCTTTTCGCGGCTTTCGAACATCGCTACTCTTGCCGTGGGATTTGCACATGGATTTGTGAGTCCACTTTCGATTGAAACCATATTACACGACTAACTGGACTCAGGTCTTCATTGCGGGAGAATACTACATGCCACTATATTTACAATCTGCGAAAGGGGCGTCTGCTATGCGATCCGGTGTCTTGATTCTCCCCCTTATCCTCGCCGAGGCTTTCTCGGGAATCCTGACAGGAATGATAATCCATCGCACGGGGAGATATCTTGAACTGATCTGGTTTGGCCTGGTGCTAATGACCATCGGCAACGGTCTATTCATTAATCTAGACGCATATTCCTCTCTCGGAGAAATCATCGGCTATCAACTTCTCAGCGGCTTTGGAGCCGGCTTCCTCTTCCAGACACCTATCATCGCAATCCAAGCCATGGTATCACAAGACGATACGGCAACAGCGACTGCAACACTTGGCTTCATCCGTAACATGGCGAATGCCTGTTCCATCGTGATCGGAGGTGTCGTGTTCCAAAATAGCATTGAGAAACAAAAGTCCCGACTTCTAGCAACAGGGATGTCTGAGACTTGGGCCGAGAAAATGACCGGTGCATCTGCTGCGGCTAACATTGAGTACATCAAGGACATTGAGAATCCTACTCAGTTGCTTGCTGTGAGAGAGGCCTTTGCGTGGAGCATGAGGAACATGTGGATTTTGTACACGTGTATGTCTGTTTTGGCCCTTGTATGTTCGGCATTCATTTTGAAGACTCGGCTGAACAAGGAGCACGTTGAGACTGTGACTGGTTTGAACCGGGAGAAACAGCCTATTCAAACAGGAGACAATGCGCAAAGTCAAGGGGTATAGGGAGTACTATCTCGTTTCAAAGCATTGAATGCTGCAAAAGACAGACATGGGCCACTATAGATATGATAACATAGGAATGAATTATGGAATTATATACACGATGAATAAATGTGCCCTCGTCGGCAACTGCATGATATCTGTGCAGCCTAAGAGAGCTGGAAGTGAATGGTAGCGGAAAGAAATTAAAAGACAAGAAAATGAAATAAAGGTGAAAGAATAAAGAAAGAATAAAGGTCGATTGTTCATTGAATCGAGCATCCGTCACCAATCGAACAAAGAAAAGGCAGATCGGCAACACTGTTACCGATCCAAAGTTTGACACCAGCACCATTTAAAGGGGCTTTCCAGTCCTGAACGACTACATCCCAGACACTCAAGTCTTTTCGAGTGATATTAAGGGTCAAAGTCTCACTCTCCCCAGCCGCCAATTCCTTGGTCTTCTCAAACTGACGCAACTGCAAGGATGGAGTATCAAACCCCAAACTGGATGGAAGTTCAACATAAAGCTGTACGACGGCTTTGCCCGCTCGGCTTCCTGTGTTCTTGACATCGACTTGTACGGAGAATGCAGTGTCGAAAAGGGCGGGGTTACCTCCCTGTCCACCGCCCGCACGTACTCCAGGCCTTTGTGTAGTATTGTAGCCATCCGGGTAGGAGTATGAATTGGAAGCTTTGATCGATTGAGGATTGTCAAGATATGGGTATAGATAACGCCAAATGCGGGTGAAATTCGTCGATGACCAGGCAACTTCAGATGGATTGGGAATCGAATCATTATATTTGGGAGTAGCTCCTTGAGATGGTCTTGCAGGGGGGTAAGCACTGTCTAATGTGGTCTTCTCTGAGAGAGTAGGGTTTGAAAAGTTGAAGGTAGTGTATGAAAGACCGTGACCGAAGGGATATCGCGGAGTGATGTTTGCCTGCATGAAGTGGCGGTAATCGACATATAGACCCTCGGTGAAAGTATCCTGGATTTGACCGAACGGCTGATTGATGATGCTAACGCTATCTGGATAATCAGACTCGCTCTTTGGAATGGTGTATGGCATATGTCCACTCGGGCTATAGTCTCCAAAGAGAACATCAACCAGCGAATCGCCGGCTTCTTGGCCCGGAAGATGAGCCACAAGAACTGCCTTCACAGAATCCAACTCGATCCATTCTTCCATCAGTATGGGTCCAACCGTGTGGATCACGACAACCACATTGGAAAATTTATTCGCTGCAGCTTTGACCAAATCATCACCGTTATGCCAAGCATTCAAGCCAGCCTCAAGTCTGTCTCCAGGATTGCCATCGACTGTGATGTAATTCTCACCAGAGTCAGCATTAATGAATACAACAGCGGTATATTCAGAGCCTGCAGCAACGTCTGAGGGGAATGAGTCTGTGATGTAAAATGTCGCGTTGTTGGAAACGTTGCCGATGGCCTCTTGGGGCGTAATAAGATATGGCAAGTTTGCGGATCCGCTACCCCATCCCATTGTCAAAACACCATCGTCGCAGCTCTGATCAGAGCATGAGTTCAGTCCTCCAGAGTTAGCTCCGGCATCGGTTCCAAATATCTTCAATGGATCATCACGGCCAAGGGGAAGTATGTTGTCCTCATTCTTGAGAAGAGTTATTGCCTCACGAGCAACAGCCCTTGCGGTTATATTATGGTCATCCTCGACATTCACATATTGATTGACAACGCCGGTGGGCGAGAAAAGAGCGCCTGGGTAAAGCTCTCCAGTCTCATCATCGGTGTTGGAGGAGAAGTTTGGTAGAGGATAATCTTTGTCTTGTCCAAACTTGTACCACGTAGCCACTATCCTGGTGACCTACATTACGGTCAGTATCGATTAGAGTTTATGATATCTAAGTGAACATACCATATCATTAAGTCGATCCATTGGAACACTGCCATTCAGAATAGACCTCGATAGCTCTGAGCCCCAGTAGCTATCACCAAGCAATGGCACGGCACCTTCTCCAGGCATGGCCATATCAAGACCGGCAAGCGCAGATCCCACGCCAGTGTAATGGCCAAACCAATCTGTCATTACAAATCCTTGAAATCCAAGCTCATTCTTCAGAATATCATTGATAAGCTTGCTATTTTGACTGCAGGCAGAGCTATTCACCTAAAGTCCATGTCAGCTGGGAATTGCAATTACCCCCCTCCATGATTTGAAGAAGCTTACATCATTGTATGCAGTCATCATTGAACCAACACCTGCACGAACTCCTTCCGCGAAAGGCCAAAGGTAAAGCTCGTGCAAGGTGCGGTCGTCAATATTCGAGGAGTATCCTTTGGTAATGATACTGCTCATGCGATACATCTCCTGCTCATTTCCGATAAAGTGCTTGAGGGCTGCAATGGCACCGGTACTTTGCATACCCTTGATGGTCTGGGCACCTCCAATGGCTTGCAAAGTTGGGTCGGCACCGAAGCCTTCCCATATTCGTCCTCCACGCGGCTTGCGGCCGATTGGTCCCACAACGGGACCTAACTGAACATTCACACCTTTACCCCGGGCTTCTTCACCGATTCCGACACCTCGCTCATACATCAATTTCTTGTTGAAGGTCGCACCGACAGTGATCCCGGCCGGAAACGCGGTATTGTGATCCGTTTTCCGGATCCCCAGAGGAGAGTCCTGTAAGCAGATATTTGGGATTCCGAATCGCGGCGCACTTCCCGTTTGACCAACACAAGGTCCCATGAAGTACCCAGTTCCGGTAGTCAGATTGACCTTCTCGGCAAGTGTCATGTTGCTGACAACCTGGTAGGCCTTTTCGTAGGCATCCGACCAGTCAGACACCCAACCGCCATACGGGGTTGGGTAGAACGGCGGGGATAGGTAATCATCGTCGCTGCGGGCATTCAATTGCACAGTATCGTGTTCCGGCTCCGAGACAGGAGATGCGAGTAACAACTGAGGCAAAAGGGGCACAAATGCCAAACGAGACCAAGGAGCCATGGCGTACAGCGGTTGTGTTTGCGATCAGATGACAGCAGACCAGACTCGAGCACCCGCCTTGCGCAACTACGCAAATACAGCAGAGTCGTACAGACTTCAATCGTTTAAAATGCGTGCAACTATACTCCCCGCAGCTTAGGAGGGGAAGCCAGCCTGACAGATCCACGTGCCCAATCTTACATAGTCAAATCCAAGTATTGACAATCCTGGCACGGAGGAATGGATCGTCCCCGTAGGACCCGGAGGTGACCTCGCGTGCATAACCGAGGTGATAGTCATGGATATTAGCTTTCGCGACAGGCGGAAATCCTGGCTAAATTTTTGGGGCTGTGTCATTGGGCGACGGGAGTACTGTACGAAGGTGCCTTGCAGAGACTATCAGGGAACTATTTCGTGCCCCGGATTATCATTGCCGAAAATAGATACGTCAGGGGCTTGCAACGGTGGGATACAGTGGGATAGAGTGGGAACAGTGGGCACAATTCGGCACATTTGGCATGAACCTGTGCCCAATCCGAAATTTATCCGATCGGACTTAACTATATCTAGCTAAAGGCCGAGAATTGGTTCGTGTCGCAACCACTGAGAACTGCGCATCTATTAACCGTACTTCCATACCTGTAGACGCGTATCGAGTTCGACCGATTTGCATGGACTATCGAATCCCGGTATATCTTTGTTCGCTTTTTAGAACTTGGTGTAGCGCAGGTAAGGCTTCACTTCGCGAACTTCTCCAAACTTCTTCTTCGCGTCAGGGGTCGACACGGAGGGAGGCACAATCACGTCATCGCCCATTTGCCAGTCGATAGGAGTGGTGACCCCTTTCTTGTCAGCTGTTTGGAGAGAGTCAATCACCCGCAGGACCTCAGCAGAGTTACGACCAGTAGAAGCAGGATACATCATGGTCAGCCGAATCTTCTTGGTGGGATCGATGATGAACACAGAACGGATGGTGAATGCGATGCCTTTCTGGTCGATGTTCTCTAGATCTTGCTGGTCAATCATGTCGTAGAGGAAAGCCACTTTACGATCGGCATCGGCAATGATAGGAAATTGCACATCGGTTGAGGCAATCTCGTTGATGTCTTTGACCCACTCGCCGTGAGAACCAATGTCATTAGCGCTCTATTAGACGCATGTATTAGTTGCAAAGACCGAATACATAACCATCGATTTATATCAAGCAACTTACCAGACCAATCATTTTCACGCCACGCTGGTCAAATTCATTCTTCAGTTTGGAGAATGCACCTAGCTCGGTAGTGCAGACGGGAGTGAAGTCGGCAGGGTGGGAGAAAAGGATGGTCCAGCTCTTGCCAATGAACTCATGGAAATCAATTTCACCCTTTGTAGTCAATGCCTTGAAATTAGGTGCTTGTTCATTATGTCAGCGATGTATTCCTTCAGCGTCAAGCTTCAGCATCTGCTTACCGGTGGAGCCAAGGCGCAGACGCGGCTGTTCCCGGGTACTTGCCGCAAAGAAGCGACGGAAGGCTGGCTGAGGTCGAGGCAGTCGAGCAGTTCGAGGAGCCGCTTGAAATGCACGGAGAATTGTCTGTGGATTGATCATGGAAGCCATTGTGGAATGAGGTGCTCAATTGTTCAGGGAGCTCAACAGGTTCTTAATGGAGTGTTGTTTTCCCATCAGTGCCCGCTTGAGCAGATGGTTGACATCACTGCGGGGATTACCTCATCAACAACGCAACTTTCTTAAAAATGCCAATGCAATGACGTTTAAGGGTATAAAATCGACTGAGAAAACGCTTGGAGAAATGCTTGAGTTTCCAGATGGCAAGTTCAATTCCTCTTCTCCCTGCTCATCCCTCTGAATATACGATAGTTGACATAGAGCGTCTGAAGATTTTCTCCATATTGCCTTGAGATGACCTACAATCTCTGCTTGAATCTCTTCAAATTTGCCAAAGGAATACCAGCCTAAATAAATTATCGATCAATTGAAACCTCAGGAGCTGCTCGTCACAAACGAATACTAGTATTTGCATAGAATTCACGTTCCTGTCGCACATCAATTCTCGTAGTATCTCAAGGAACATTACTTCCATGATCCATCCATCATCAAATAAGGAAATAGCACAATTAACATCATTATCAACCAGGTATGCCAATATTCATCACAGCTATCCATCTAAGCTTCTTGTTCAAAGCCTATAGAGCGAACAAAGCTGCAGCAACTGCAGCTCCGCCTAGAACACTACCGGCAGTAACCATAGGAGCCGCATTTCTGGTCGAGTCTTCGTAGTCGGACCGGTCTGAGGTAGAAGTTGGCTCCATATCATTCGAGTCGCTCGAGAAAGTTGAGGTCGGGTTGGCATCGTTGGTAGCAGGTCCATCGGTGGTGCTGGTAGTGCTATCCGATCGATCGGAAGACGCGGCTGACGAGACAATGCTGGAATAATCGTGCGCAGTGAAAGGCACCCGGGTGATACAGGATGGCTCATTGCTCCAGGTGACAGAAGGACCTCCATCATCAGTCCCGCTGCAGAAGGGGAAGCAATCGGAGAAATGAGGTCTGTCGTTCCAGTCGTAGTCGTGGTAGTTCATAACGCAGCAATAAGGCTCGTTGTCCTCTTCAACACTGAGAGACCCGTGGCAGCATCGACCTTGGCCACGATAGTTGATTGGGGTCCAGTAGTTAGGGCAGTCTGTAACAAGACGTTTACCAAGGATGTTCCCGCCCTTGAAACAATTTTCCGTGTTAGTTCGTCCCGAGGTCGTTCAGTGATGTCTGTGGATAGTAACTCTTACAAGGTTGAACCGTGCATTTGCGGCAACAGCAAAAGACACCACTGTCGGAATGATGAGGCTCTGTAGTGAAGGCATTGTGTAGTATAAAATAAAGCTTCTAAGGTGGTATGATGGATGACAAGTTGGACTTGAAGACAGGAGATCGTGATTTGATTTGGACCGCTCAAACTTGAATGGTGTTGATCTTTCGAGTTTTTATAGTGTTGGGTTATTCTCTCGAGGTCAATGTGCCTAGAATATTTTCAGTATGAGAATGAGATATATCATATTGATCAGGATGAGATCTATCCACTTACCCTCTGAAAAGGATTGTATTCAAGCGTGGGGATAACAAGAAAGTTGAAAATATCGCATGGGATAAAGTGGTCAAAACCCCTTACTGGGCCCATATGGTATCAAAGTCACAATTCTCAGGCGAAAAGCCAACGAATGGATGCATAATTCTCATGCATGCTCTCAGATTTTTTACAAGGAACTAAAGTACCATTCTGAATAATGATAGCAAACTTCTTGAGAACTGTCGATCATTTCTAAATTAGATATGCAAGGGAGTGGGTTTATTTGTTTTTTCCCGCGAGGGCGCTCCATAAATACCCGACATACACCGTAGGAAGGGATTTTCTTTAGTCCTTGCTTTATCTGAGCCTAACGATGAATGACGTACTATTATTGACTGGAGACTTTGTATGTATTTTTTGTGCACATACCGAGATATGCATCGTCTGTCGCCTGCGGGCCTTTCCGTCGCAGTCATCAAGGGACGCTCAACTTAACTAGTGCAAGAATCTCACTTATATCTACATAAAACAGTTGGAGAAACACACCATGAGATGGTCAAATTTACCCGAAAAAAAAAAAAAAAAATATGGTATTGAGCTTTGAATCCTACCTAGAATAAATAGAACAGTGAAACAAATGATTTCTAAGTCTCAGAGTTTTGACAAGTGGGCCGCTCTACAAGCTTCAAGACCAGGAGGTCCATGGTATATCTGTTGCTCCAATACTTGTGTATTGATCTAAAAGCACAAGTTAGCTGCATCGAAGGAATTTATAATTTGGCGGGGAGACAGAGCTTACATGTTGCATCCCCAGTTGATCGACGCTTTGAACTCCGAGAAGTCGCATGCATGTTTTGGTCTCATCGGCCAGAACTAATGAACCTGTTTAGTGACTAATCGTCAGGTCCATTCACCTGAAACTCACTTTGTAAAACCCTCTTGACACCCGGTACGCCACCTGCTGACAGTCCGAACAGGGGTGGTCTTCCGATACCAACGCCCTTTGCACCCAGACAAATAGCCTTGACAACATCTGTTCCTCGTCTAATTCCACCATCAACCCAGACTTCAATCTTGTCAAAGACTTCAGGGCAGTATTTTTTGATTTCGAGAAGGGTGTGAACGACTGGCGGAGATGTATCCAGAGACCTGCCACCGTGATTTGACAGAATAACAGCCTTCACCTGTGGCGTGTACAAGGAAGCAATGTACGCATCTTCGTGAGTTTGTACTCCCTTGAGAATCACAGGAAGCGAAGTGTGTTTTGCTAGCCAGGCAAGTGTCTCTTTCCAAGTCAAGGTAGGGTCAAGGCCAAAGAATCCATCATTAGACATCTGAACAGATTCGCCGCGGTTCTCGTCTGTGATGGTCTGAATCACGTTGCCCCCGCGCTGATCATCTTCTCTTTTACCCATCACCGGAGTGTCGAGTGTCAGAACTACAAACTTAATTGCTTTCAATTTATTGATCCGCGCAATCATATTTTCGCTCATAGCTCGATCTTGCTTCACGTACAATTGCCAGCCAAAGACCTGTTCGGGAGAGGCATTTTCGACAATCTGCTCCGGCGTCATTGAAGCGCTGTTTGAAATTATCTGGAGAGCACCGAAGCTGCGACATGCCTCGGCAATCCCTGCTTCGCCTGATGGATGCCCTAGACGGGCCTGTGCTGCTGGGGAAACATAGATGGGCAATTGAACTTTATTATTCAATAGCTTTGTTTCAAGGTTGCACTCCAGACAGTCTATGAATACTCTAGGCCGCAACAGGATAGAACGGAATGCTTCTGTGTTCCAGCGTTTTGAGATTTTGTCGTCCGCCGCGGAGTAATAGTAAGCCCAGGCCTTTCTGCTGATCTTTGCTGTAGCAACTTGCTCAATTTCGTCCATATTGAGCAGCATTTCGACTGGAGGAAGGTCCTTTGGAGTATTCGGAGCTGCTGACAGAGGCTGAGCTGATGCCTTCGGTAGAGTTGAAGGATCAACATTTCCAAGATTTGCCTCAGGCTTGAGGCTCTCTTCCAGGGTCCCGGGTGGGTGCACTGGATCGAATTCATCCGTTGCATTCTTGCCTGCAAGCTTCAAAATAACATTGGCACCTCCAGGGTGGCTGCTAACAAAGTCTGTCACCTAATTATGATTGTTAAATGTGGGCCTTTTTGTCTGAATGGTACCACTCCTTTTTTGGATACATGCTTTACTTACATCGTAAACCTTGTCATAAAGAATCACCCAACAGCTTTTACTAGTGTTGTGTTGCGCCACTAGAATGAAGTTAGCGAGTTATTTTCTCGCATTTTGACCGACCGGTCAATGTATTCACCTTCCGCGGCATCGAATAATTTCCCCATATTGCGCAGAAATGAGCTTTTGTGGGACCAAGAACAGAGCTGGTGGTGTAGCAGCCGAAGCTTCGCTAGCTGTCTCTTAAGTACCACAGCACAAACCCCTTGTTTGCTGGCAACAGCATAAAAGTGGGGGTCAACCCCATGCTGAGGGGGTCTCGGTAAGCAGCCCTCGGCGAGTCTCAAACCGATCGAAATTCCGCGCTATTCATGCATCTCTGACAGATGGTAATAGACCAAGATAAAGGCATTTCAAGAGGAGTCTTTGCATGGCTTAAGATTTCCATCATTTGCCGAAAATTGCTGCCTTTTTATCGCTTTAGACTAAAGCCAAGGATGCTGGGTGGTTGTATCATCACATCGGAAATATCACCGAATTCATTGATGGGGTGATTGGTGATCCGACTTTTAAAGCTTCTGATTGGTTGGCTGTGCTTTAACTCATAGATAATCGGGACCCTTCCAAACAGCGCTGGGGTAATATTGTACCTGTCAGGTCTCTTTTCTGAGAAATTGCTATGAATAATTCACTAGGTCCCTTGTGTACCTCAATATTGAAAGCAATACCCGTGGGATATTCCCCTATAAGTTTGGAAGACGACTCGATTTGTAAAATAGCATACGCGTCTCATCGCTTTATCCAAGTAAAGAGAGGTCAACGTACTTCAAGATCTATCCATTGAATCCTGAGGCCTCTGGATTCCAACTTGACCAGGTGTCTTCGTCTGGCGAAATAATGACCACCAATCATGCCTTTAAAACGTGAATAATCTGCCCAGACACAGTCCATCTCAACGCTTTAGGTATGGGCTCACCTCCAGGGCTACGCCTGGCATCTTTTATCCCACGCCATCTGCAGTCATAAACATTTCCGACCTCGCTTACAGGCTCTCTCTTGCCAATTGGTACATTTGCGCACGGCAGTGCATATTCCCTGGTCGGCAGGAATTGCCAGCTATATCTATGCAATACCCCTGATACCAGCAGCATTCATTCACAGCAAGTACAAATTATCCAGAACTACATAACTGCATCCCAGCCCCGCATTTTTGCTGTTAGTTTATGACACTCTCTGCCAGTGGCACATGTGCAGCTACATATTGTACTGGAACATTCTCAATACGATTTCTGTTTTATGACAGTCACTTGCCAATATCAGCATCTACTGGAGCTGCCTGAATGCCAGCCAACTTTACCAGCCCTGGAGAACTTGAACGTCGACACAGCACATGTGTTGTCTGAGAAGACATAGTGCAGCCTTGGAGAAACAATGCATGTTTGAGGGGGTCGCCTCCTTTTGGCCTGAGACCTCTATCCATCCACGGGTTCACATCATGATGGAGGTACTTGTAGTCAAAACATGATCAATCTCCAGGTCCGTCTGTATCATGATTTGAATGTTCATACCGGCTATTCTACTCGATCGCATGATGGCAATGTTCACAGCTGACTTCTCCCCTGTTGAGAACACTGAATACAGACTCCGTCACCATCCCTACAACCACACATGGATTTCCTTCAGGCCTTCAAGTTCCGGCTATAATCGAGAAAATCTTATAAATAATCACCGGTTCTTCCTTGAGCAAAAGTGATGGATATTATCGACATCTTTAAACCTTGGGAGGGGCAACTACTTCCAGTCTGCCTCGTGGCCCTAATGCCTCCAAAAGTCGCCGGGGCTTCTGCCTCCGGAGTGGAGCACGGCGGGCCTTAGCCGGACATGCTCCACGCGGGCTACTCCGACGCGTTATCTATCAGACAGCTGGAGCCAATCTGGACACTTGTTGAAATAGATTTGATATCTGGAAATGAAACGTTACCATCGAGGCAAAAAACCTCTGGCTGACTACCCACATAGATGGGTAGATGGACAGGAAAACACGTGGAATCCATGCGGGGTAGACGGGAGCGCGCGAAGCAACCTTTTGAGCTAACGCTGGATAGGTTAAACCCCTCCGAGCAATGAAACCTTCTCATCGGCTGGGCAAATCTCCGATTCTTTCTCACGCCACCTCCAAGCCTTGGACAGAGTTTTCTTACAGTCTTGATCGAAGACTCGATCTCCAGTACAAAGACGAGGGCCTAAGGTACAGCTCTGGGGGAAACAAATATCCATTTAGATATTATCGAGCAATCCGAAACGATTTGATGCAACCAAACCAGACCGAAATAACTTAGATCGCGCCCTGGGAAATCAATTGCCCCTAAAATCTCGACCTCGAAAGAACTTAGGCGACCGCCACCCCTAGCACACACATAGCCCTATCGAGTTCAATCCAGCTTATTTATTTATTCCTCACTACCGCAACTAGCCTCCTGCATCACCTTTTGACCTTTCAAACTTGAAAATACTGCCAGTGGTCAACCCATATCCTGCTCAGCTGAGTCTTTTCTCAGGAATGGATTCCTCACCCAAAGCACCCTCCGTCAAGGAGCAATCCGACGAACAGCCCAGTGCGCCCATGCTTGAAGAGAAGCAGCTCGGCCATTCCACAGAAGATGCGATGCCCTCGGATGGACACCAGCTGCCCCCGCTGAAGCGGAAGTTAAAGAGCAGACATCTTCAAATGATTGCTATTGGTGCGTATCGTGCTAATCGTTATTGATCTCATATACATATTTTTCGCGTCCATTTAACCACTGACTTCGATAAAGGTGGGACGATTGGTACAGGTTTGTTTATATCCAGTGGCGAAGCCCTCGCAAATGCTGGCCCAGTCGGTGCCTTGATTGCCTACATCTTCATCGGTACTATCGTCTTCTCGGTTATGACATCTCTAGGGGAAATTGCGACATTTCTCCCTATCCCAGGAGCATTTACATCATATGCGACGAGGCTGGTTGATCCGAGTCTCGGTTTTGCGATGGGGTGGATCTACTGGTTCTCCTGGGCGATTACCTTTGCACTCGAGCTGACTGCTACGGGCCTGATTGTTCAATACTGGGATACGTCTATCAATATTGCGATATTCATTGCAATTTTCTGGGTGGTAATATCTATTTTCAATCTGCTGCCCGTCAACTTCTATGGCGAGCTTGAATTTTGGCTGTCGACTATCAAGGTTTGTCGCACATACTTATCTCATCGAAAAATTTCCTCAGCTAATTATGATTAATTATAGGTCGTCACTGTCTTAGGCTTCATCCTCTTTGGCATTTGCATCGACGCTGGTGCTGGGGACCAGGGCTACCTTGGCTTTCACAATTGGGTTCACCCAGGCCCCTTTGTTGACTACCTTGTCACACCAGGGCCCACCGCAAGATTTGTTGGCTTCTGGGCTGTTCTTATTCAGGCTGGATTCTCTTGTCAGGGTACCGAGTTAGTCGGTCTTGCGGCAGGCGAGAGCGAAAATCCAAGACAAACAGTCCCAAAGGCAATCAGAGCGACATTCTTCAGAATCCTATTGTTCTACATCTTCACGGTGTTTTTTATTGGTCTCCTTGTACCATCTGACAATAAGGATCTTCTATCAGGGTCATCAAATGCCTCGGCCTCGCCGTTCGTTATCGCCGCCAAGTTAGCTGGTGTCAAGGTGCTACCGAGTATCATCAATGCGGTCCTATTGACAGTGGTTCTTTCAGCTGCCAACTCAAACGTCTATTCTGGTAGCCGAATGCTTGTCGGCCTAGCAAACGACGGGTATGCACCTCGCTTCTTCGCAAAGACAAGCAAGGACGGCGTACCTTACTACGGGGTGGCTCTCACCGCAGCTTTCGGCTTACTTGGGTTCATGAACATCTCAAACTCGGGCAGCACTGTATTCAACTGGCTGTTGAATATTTCTACGGTTGCTGGGTTTATCCTGTGGGCTTCGCTGAATGTTTGCCATATCGCATTCATGCGGGCCCTGAAGGCTCGATGCTTCTCTCGAGACCTTCTCCCATATAAAGCCCCATTCCAGCCCTTTCTCGCCTACTACGGATTATTCTTCAATCTTCTCATTCTCTTCACACAAGGGTTTACCGCATGGATTCCTTCGTTCAGAGTCAAGGACTTCTTCGTGGCCTATGTCAGCCTCATTCTCTTCGCGGTGCTGTGGATCGCTCATAAGATTGTTTACCGCGATCCATTTGTCTCTCCCGGGGAGGCTGATCTTGATACCGGACGTGGTGAGATTGAAAATGAGCACTGGGAGGTTAAAGAGCCGACAACCTGGTATGGGAAAATATGGTACTGGATAAACGGATAACTATACATTTTATCGTTCCATGAGCTTCAGCTTGGTCTGTCATTTCTGAAATGTAATATCCTATTGTTATGATTCGATTCAATTATTTTCATCTCAGACCTCAGGAATCGAGTGTCAAGTCCACAGCTAATATTAATCAATGCCAATTATGCATTCCAAGGCTTCAATATCCCCTTTTAAGACCATCATCTAGGCAGCCTTTGACCAATATGTACCTTCCGGCCCACCGTTCCTGATCTGACAATTGAGCTTAACTTTAAACTCTCTTGAAAAGGAAAGTGGCAGAAATAGAGTTCTTCACTGCAGTGGTCGATGGGTCGCACCTAAAATCCCCGGGATTTGCACCAATCATGACGACATTAAGGCCCACGGGTGCATGACATGGCGTGGATCCCAATGAAGCACATATTTGTACTGAAGGAATTGTTACCAAACACCCTTTGAAAAGTAAACAAACTATTCTAACATAGCCACTGAGGTGGAGATGAAGCTGAGGCTTGGATCACTGATTGAGAAGACATTGATCTCCTAGAATGATTTCTAGCTCTACGTCCACTTCTCTTTTCAATTTCATCACCTTCACTATCAATATGGAGAGCTCTACTGATGAAAATGACATTTATCTGCTCGGGCGAGATAAGGCAGAGACGGAACGGTAAGCAAGCTCATCAATGAGATCCGCCATCATCAACATGACGGCTTTCACCACGATAGACTGACAAAATCCATGTTTAGGCTTGACTGGCAGCATCGCTTTTTATTCGCCCTTTCAAACAATGAATTGATTCACTCGGAGATACCAAAACGCAATATCACCGCTGTGGCCGATATTGGGACTGGAACTGGGTATGTTGTATTGGTATCAGAGGATGCATCTCCCGGAACAGCATATCCAGTCCTATCATGGTAATAAAAACCAGCTAATAAAGAAGATAGTTTATGGCTTAAAGACCTCATCGAAGCACAATGGGCTTCTCAGCTCCTCGATCTCCATGGCTTCGACATCTCATCTGCCCAGTTCCCTGACGGAAGTAAGATTATTGTGCCCGGCAAGGAACCAATTCCACTTACCGTGCATGATGCACTGAAACCGTACCCCAAAGAACACCAGGGTCGGTATGACCTTGTGCACATTCGACTGTTAGTAGCGGGCATCAAGGAAGAAGACTATGCAGCCGTGCTTAAGAACGCACGGACTCTACTCAGTGAGTATTTCCCGGGCAGGTCATCAGCTATCCGTCAAAATTGAAACACACTGACATATCATTCCTTTAGAGCCAAACGGTTATATCCAGTGGGAAGAAGTAGACACGACAGCCTTTTCTACAGACCAGGAACTTGAGCACCCCCTCATAACCGAGTTGCGGACTCTGATTATGGACGGATTCAGGAAGCTGGGACTTTGTAGTTTCGCCCCGCATCGCGTGTTCAATGAAGTTTGCAAGGGGGGATTTTGCAATGCTCGTCTTATGAGATTTACTACGATTGGGAAGGAGCATATGAATGATGATGCTGTGAGATGGGCTGGCAATGTGATTAGGCTTCTGGTGACGAAATCTTTACTTCTTTTGGAGAAAGCGAAGAGTGAAGAAGAGGCTTCTGTTGAGGTTGAAAAGCGCGTGGAGGAGTATGCGAGGCACTGTGAGGATGCACTGCCATTGATCAATTTGGCGGTCATTACGGCGAAAAAGGATGAAGCACATTGATGCCAGTGGGATGGATTGCCGTCGGATCGTTTGATGGTCATCATTGCGCCAGGTGAGGGATTAGTAACGATCTTTGAAACCGGGGTACATACTTTCAAGCTTATTGTGCAGTTCCAAGGTTGATTTCGTAGTATGTAACTACTACCCCAGAGCTTTAATTACTTAGAAGATCGTCAAAGGCCTTGGAGGCTAAAATTGTGCAGCGCGACAGAAGCACTTGAGTGCATCACTGTGCATGAATATCTTCCAAGGTCAAATGAGGTTTTCAAGGTATTTCTCCAGGCTTCGTCGATGGGCAAGCAAGTTGACAACGAACTCAATATGTATACACAAGGCTTAAACCAAGTTCTGATGATTAAGTTGCAGGTTTGGGATTTGTACCTAGGTACGAAGGTGGCTCTTTGTTTTCAGGCCAAGATCCTGAGTTTGAGAGATATCGCAGTCGAGCACACCTGGCCGAGATTATCAACCTTCTCGGTCCTCCGCCTTCCAGTCTTCTATCATATGGAGAGCTAAGTGGCAAATTCTTTTCAAACGAAGGCAATTGAAGCATTTTCCTACTTGATCTTCTGAATTGACTAACTTGTTCTCTGTAGGTACTTTCCTCACACCAGAATTATTGACAGATACTGTCCACTTGAAAAAGGAGAAACTACACTGGAGGGGAAAGACGAGAGATATTTCTTTTTGCGTGTTTCATGCGAAAAATGCTGCAGTGGGAGCCTGGAAAGCGTAGCTTTGCGAGGGAGCTAGCGGAGGATGAATGGATACACATGCATAGTCATATGTAATTACCAGAAGTAAATAACGGGTGGCTCACGGCCACGACAACCAGGCTTGGACTTCGAATTTGTTCGAACTCTTTGATAGAGCAACTTGAAGTCGGTCCCTGCACATGTGTCAGTTTCCTGAAGTACAGTACATAATGCTAAAGATTAACCTAGATTATAGTACATACCTGGAGCTGGACTTCGTGAGTCTCCAATTTTCGGGAAAATGTAAATTGAATACTAGAGTAAATTCATGCAATTTTTTTCCAGTATTGCTACTGATGCATAGTTTACAAGATACCTAATTATAGCAAAGAAATCCATGCGCCATTTTATGTTTTGTCAACCAAATTAGCAAAGACATATCGGAAGATCTCACGACTCTTGTACAAATTTTCCACGCGCATACGCTCGTTATCCAAGTGCGCGTTGTCACTAGCTTGTCCACAGGGCAAGTTAGCTGCGGGTGCTGAGAAGACCTTCTCCAGGAAGCGGATGGTGGGGATTGATCCACCTTCACGAATGAAGATAGGTTTGACAGTTGCACTAGAAGGTTGTGTGGAGGAGACGCTCTTTTCAATTGAATTCTCTGACTCGGAGTCCGACTTTGCTCTAATTGGTAGTGTAGAAGATTCGTCAGGTGTTGAAGCCGTTTGGGTGAGAGTAGAGGAGGTTGGAACAGTTGCGGACTGCAAAGACCGCTTGCGGGCTGCGGCTTTGCCTGCTGATGAGGTGGTTGTTGAGGTAATGACGCGGTCAACGCGCGAGGCTAAGCTGTCGGAAGAGTCCTTGCGAGCAAGAACCGGGCCGGACGCTGCTGATAGCTTAGCGGCGGAGGGTCCGCGTCCAGTCGTGGGGTGAATAACAGGCGGGTATTGGTGCTTTGATTCTTGCTGGTCTGGAGTCCATGCTGCCGTTATTGCTTCGGAGAGAGTGGCAAAGATTTCGTTGTCTGGATCACCGAGCCATGCGTCTGATTTTCCGGTGATCTCGACAGTCAGATCGTTCTGTGACTCCAGAAGAGCAAACTGTTCCTGCGCAAAAGCAGTAAGATCCGCTGCAACATCATCTGCTTGCTGGTCGGGGACGATACGAATCGAAACACTGGCCTTGGCTCGCCGGGCAATAGTCGTGGCTGCACTCTTGTTTCCAGGCACCTCCATGGAGTGGATTGTCAACGATGGTTCGCGCCAGCGGTACATCAGTGATTTGATCAGGGCCTGACGATCCTGAATCTCCGGGTGCTGGGGAAGTAAGATGTCTGCAATGGCTTCGAATCTCTTTTGCTCGGCATCTGTGATGGGGCGGACGTTGTCGTGAAACCCCGGTAGGTTGATACGGCCTTTACGGCCAGCCAAGGCAGAGACCAAGATAGAAAGGTCTTTTACAGGCTCATCGAGTAATGCACTACCGTCGATACCACTGTGAAGGTCGGGGTAGTCACTAGATACGACCAAGTTGGCATGCACGACACCTCGAAGACCATATGTCAGACAAGGGTTGTAGTCATCTAGCCAATAACTGTTGGCAAGCAGAATCCAATCCACTGGTCCAACCTGGTCCTTATGCTCGTACACGGTTTGATGGAACCCTTGTGATCCTGACTCCTCCTCCCCCTCGATCAAGAACACAACATTGCAGCGTAGTGACTTTGTTCGAGCAAGATCAGCCGCGGCATAAAGCGAGGCAAGAATTGGGCCCTTGTTATCGGACACACCTCGACCGTAGAGGAATCCGTTGATGGAAGTCAGTTGGTAAGGGTCGGATTTCCACTTGGGGCGATTTGCGTCAGCGCCCACGACATCATAGTGGCCATAGAAAAGGATTGTCTTGTCCACTTTGTCTGTTGAAGTAGCGTTGAATCGAGCATATACGACGGGGTTGGTGTCTTCGCCTGTTGTGAGAAGCTTGGTTTTCGCACCAAGATAGTTGCAGTGGCGACGGAGAAAAGCGGCTCCTTGGTTGCATTCGCCCCTGAATTTTGGGCTCGAAGAAATTGTTTTGAATGAAACGAATTTGGCAAGGGTATTGACCATTTCATCTGCAGGATGTTAGACCTGAAGTGTCTCTGAGTAAGTATAAAAGAGTGGGAATAATACCGTTGCTGATCGGAGGCAACTCCTCTTGAGTGAGGAAGAATTCTGTCAAGTCCCAAATACCGACCGAGTTGTCGTTGCCACCTGTTGCATAGATGTGTCTGTCTTTGACTCGGCCAGCAGCAGATGCCAGCATAGTACCTTCATGAGCGACCCAACCTCCGACTTCTTCAAACCGGGAGTTGAATTTCTGCACCGGTTAGCCATTGATTGCACGAAAATGGGGCAACCAAAAAAATTCCTTAACATCTGAGCAAATCACAAATTGACATACCTTAACTGTTCCTGTCGCATCACCGCAGATAGCAACACCCTGTATTACGTGGACGGCCCATAGATCACCGGTATGGCAAACAATCCGCTTGACCAGCTGCTGAGAATCTAAATTCCAGATATTCAATGCCCCACCGGCAAGACCACAGTAGAGCAAAGATCCCTCGACTGCAATGGAAAGCACAGAGTCACTATTCTGTAATTTTGCGATCTGAGTCGGGGTTGCTCCGGGCTCTTGGCCCAGACGCCACAGCTTCACGACACCGTCACCAGCACCAGTTAGCAAAGCCTCCTCTGCAGGGGCTGACTCGATAAGACCCTTCACCAAGAGCATCGTATAGACATACCCGTGATGGGCGAATAACTTGTGGTGGTCACGCTTAAATGTCAGCACCCGGCCACCGTCGGGAACTACATGAGCTCCATCTGATGATCGCGGGGCAAGAGAGCCATCCGGACCTCGCGAGTCGAAAAAGCGATGTGTTCGCTTAGATGGATGGGCTGCTGATGTTTGACTTAGGCCCGAGCTCTCCTCCGAGAGATCACACCACTGAATGCTGGTGTTCTGGGCACCGCAGTAAATGGTTCGGTTACTTGCGGAATATACCACTGTGAAAATATCACCCACATCGTGGTGGGGATAGATTTGATAGAGTCGTTCGAATGTTCGTGTCGACCACACCTATAGCCAAGGGATGAGTCCCGGCATTCTTTGAGTGTCTTGCGTATATTCAATACTTACATTTATCATCGAGTCACCGCCACTCGAGAAGAGCAGGTTTCCATCGTTAGATAAATATAGTCCTAGGACGCTCTCTTTATGGGCATGGGCTGATAGCACTAATTCGTAGGTCTCCAGTGACCAGGCCTGCAATATATGAGTCAGATGCGACACAGCAAAATTATCGAACCAGCGAAACGTCACCAAATGGAGGGTCCAGTGAGGTTTCATTTCAATTGCATGTTTTAACATACCACGATGTCACCACCTTGAAGGCCGGCGAAGACACACTCCTCGTCGATGACCAATGCGAGGACCGAGCGACTGGCCAGCACGCGATGGCCGATCCCGCAATCACTGGGCGGATGAGCGTTGGTCGCATCATTACCTTGGGCCAGCGACCGTACATCTGATCCCCATGTCTTGGATTGGTCCTCCACTTCGGAGGCACTTCCTGAATCCACTATATCCATGGCGTGGTCTTTAGTCAGCCAACCGTTGCTGTTCTTTTTTTCTTGAATTAATTTCAAGGGAGAAAGTTGTGTGGAGGTCTGATCTCCCCGCGCCGGATGATTGGATCCACCCGAGAAACGATTCTTGGAACTGCAGCAGGTTTACTTGCCCATCTACAACGGCTCAACTTGATCGCCCCGGAAGGAAAAGAAAAGAAAGAATAAGAAATTATGCATATATATAAGAATGAGGGAATGAAAAAGGGGGCGAGGATGAATCATCGGGAGAAATGGCGGTGCGGGAGTCAATAATGCCCCCTGGGCCAAACATTGCACCATCGATCAAGTATTCGACTCACCACCCCTTGGATAAGAATAAGATTTATGATTCCAGCACCCAGAGCAGCTTGGTCTAAAAAGGGGGCATGAGTAGATTGCATCAGCCTCGAAACTCCAACATTGATAATAATAAGGTGGGTGATCACGCAAGAGACTGTTCATTGCATACGGTCGCAGATCCATATATATCCGCGTCTCCGATTAAATTGAACAGCAGAAGATGGCCCGGGATGATCATATTCAATTTGCAGAATGAGAAAACACGTTCAATAAGACAGCAGTGTCCAGCTAGCAGCACTAAAGTATGACTTACCTCGGTTCCCATTGTAGTCGGGCTAATGGAGGCTGTGATCGATAGTCGAGCACGGCCATGATTCAAAGATAGAGAAGAGGAATAAAATAGAAGCGATTTGGACATGAAGGATCAGAACTTGAAGACAGATGGGCACATGAGAACGGAGAATTCAGGAGTCAAACGCACACCGAAAGTTGAATTGATCGACCCTGCAGATATATGCAAGAGACGGAGATAACGCCAGCGACGATAAATGGACTTGCTCATAATGAAGTCTAGATTGCTCCGATTACTACCTACAGTAGAGGGTGGCCTAGTATACTGTCCATCTGCGACTAGGGTGCGGTGTGGTATCAAGTATACTACAAATACTTGAAACCTTGCACACTTTATTCTCGTTGCTCTCGTCATTTACTGGTTTCCTTTGTCTATCTCAGCTGGAAAGGGAACTTCAAGGAATTGTATTCTACAGCTTTTCGGGCCTGCAGTTGTCCTTTCTCCCAGCCCAGTAGGAGACTCGACCTGTTCTTCAGCACCTGGACTGGTATGTATCACAAACATCATACCATCTCGTACAGTTTCATCGCCATCGTCTCCTTTCCAATCTTAACCCAGCTCTAGCAGCTCCGAGTATCCGGTGTACGTAAGAGCCAGCCTTGGGTAGCCGGTGTAGTGCACACAGTCTCGCACCGCAATGCACCCGTGCACACCCGTGCAATATCCCAGCACGTCCGCCACAAGTGGCTTGTGGCACAAGCCACAGTGGCGGTGACCGCCTTCACCTCGTCGGTCACGATGGAGTTGCGGAGGGCGGAACATCTCATCTACTCCGGACACTCCCCTCCTCGAATCCTCCAATCATTACAGAGGACGCCACCGCTCCTTTCCCGGATTCGAGCAGATAGCCAAGAGACGCTATCTCAGCAAAATGTGAAATGTGAAATGTGATTTCCCTTCAGCCGCCGAGACCCCAAGCAACTGTAGCCTAGCAGATTTCCCCCATGCGAGATTGGAGCAGGAAATTCCTCCAGATGGGTCAATCACGGTCGGACAACAAACCCGTCTCCACCCCAGCGGTCTTTGCGCCCAATTGCTCGTGTTGCGGATGTGATGAGGGCTGCCAATCGAAAATAGAGATTCATGTCTGCCTTCCTGTCGCATCACTGGCGACCCAATGTAGTTCCTCCGCCCTATAGATGCGCAAGCTGCAGCTACTCGGCATTCCCTACCGTGCTCCGCTGCTACTCTGCCCAATATGCGCGCTGATGCCATAAACCCCAGCCTCCCCTGTTTTCTTGCATCACTTCCCCCCTGGTCCGATAGTAACATGACCCTGGAAATTTAATCGGACCTGACCGTCGAACGCTTTTCACGTTCGGGTTCTAAAAAAGAACGCTTAATCGTCTCGGGCATTTCGTGTATTGCCTAAAAAAAGAAGCAAGGTTTTGTTTTTTTTTTTTTTTCTCTTCTTTGGTTTCCATTATATGACTCGATTGTATACTTCGTTTTCGGGTTCTTGTTTCTTCTTCTCAGTCTTCGATTATTACTCCTCCCTCCCCCCGCCTCATTATTATCTTGTCTGGAGTCAACCGGGTAGGATTGCTAGCGCTCGATCTACACCGCTTCTTCCGCTGTTGATCCGCCAACAAATAAAAGAAAAAGTAAAAACCCTCGAATGAGGTGACCTACAACGGCCGCTGTCGTCGACTATCATTCCCGATGGCGCCGCTCGGCCAGACGATCGCTGTGATTGACAAGTCTGGCAAGGTTGTTAGCACGGTAAACTAGCCCGAATTCAAATGAACGAATAAAAGGTTATCCTAACACCACTCACGCAGAGTAAACAACTCTTCGGAGTCTTCAGTCATGCGAAAGCCGCCTATCGTGAGCGCAAGGCCAATTTTGATTCAGAACGCAACGCCAAGCTTGCAGAGCAACAGGCTCTTCAAGCCCTGGCCACCTACCAGATTGATGACTCGCCCTCGGTAGCACCATCTCGGCGAAGTCGTACATCGAGATCACGACATCATTCTAGCCGCCATCATGGCCATCGCGCCTATTCTCACTATGAACAGGACTTACAGTCGGGCGTAGAGCAACCGGAATCACTATATGACCCGCCAACCGCTCTACCTCGCCGACATACTCACCATGACCTCGTTGTCCGCGAAGAAATGCGACCACCAACGGCTCGCTCGAAATCGGATGCTCATATTGACATGGATTTAGCATACGGAGAGGCTCACCCGGTCGCGCTATCAAAATATAACCCCCCAGAGGAAAACATTGCGGACCAAAGACAGCTGGATGGTTTAGTAAACCGTGCACAGTGGCTTTTAGAAGAGGCGCACTGTGTTCAGCATAGTGCAACCGCTACTATCGCCCATCTACAGAAGAACCCCGATGCCATGGCCGCTGTCGCTCTTACTCTGGCGGAAATCAGTAACCTTGCCACGAAGATGGCCCCCACGGCTTTGACGGCGTTCAAAGCTGCCGCCCCCACAATTTGGGCACTGCTTGCGAGCCCCCAATTCCTCATTGCCGCTGGTGTCGGGCTGGGGGCGACGGTTGTTATGTTTGGAGGATATAAAATCATCAAGAGGATTCAATCAGGCGTCAATGGCAATAGTAATGAAGAACAGAACGTCGAGATCGAAGAGCCAGTCGAGGAAGAGATGGAGGACATGATGGAGCTGAACGTGCAATCGCTCGGTCGTGTTGAAATGTGGAGACGTGGTGTTGCTGATGTTGAAGCTGTGAGCATGGGCACATCAGTCGATGGAGAATTCATTACACCTCGCGCTGCCGCACTGTCCGGTATCGACGTGACTACCGCTCGCATGGAAAGAGACCTTCGATTCAAATTCAGTGATGATGGTTCAGTTGCCACATCACGCCGTTCACGTCGCTCTCGCACATCAAAGTCGCGCACACATGCGCCTTCCAGCTTTTCAAAACGGGAATCGAAGTCACAGGCACCCCCAAGGAGCTCATCGGGCTTTTTCTCCAGGTCTCCAAAAGAACAGCCGAGGTCCTCGAGTAGAGCACCTAGTCGGGCACCTACTCGCGCACCAAGCGAAGCTCCGAGTAGATCATCAAGCAGATCGCGGAGTAAAGCGCATAGCAGGGCGCCTAGCAGGGCGCCTTCAAAGGCCGACACTCATGTCTCATCAAGGGAAAGACGCCCCAAGGAGAAGAAAAAGAAGGGTCCCAGCCGTTTACGTCTGATGTTCACTCCCTGACTACATATTACCTTGAAACTGAGAACTCTATAATCCCCAATTTCACTCTACACACGACAGTTGGTCTAGATGACCTTTACATTATTGTACACATTTGCACTTCGACACCCAATTATATTAAACCATCATAGCGACCTGTTTTTCTCATATCCGTGACTCCAATACAATTTTGCGCAATTCACGACACGTGGGCTTCTTTATCTTGTTTACATTTTTGTTGGATATCTTGCATGCGCATTCATGGTGTTCAAAACTAATTATTCATCAATCATATCTTTTCCTTGGAATACGGGGCGGTCAATCTATCTATCGTTAGGTTAGAACCCAAAAGCGAACTTCAAAGACTATCAAATCCATTATCATCATGTTGATACTACACGTAAACCCGATCTATGTTCTTCGCAGGGATGCTTCATCTCTCACCGCTTCTCCAGCCAAACATCTATGTGCCTCAAATTTCCTCGCTTCAACACGCGCAGCAAATATCTTATCGAGCTCCTCTAACGAACGATCCTTCATGTCTGGCATGAATAGATAAAGGAACATTCCAAATGTAAGATTTGAGCCAGCCCATATATACTCATATTTGCCCCCTTCAGGACAATTTTAGTCAAGCCCACGCGTGGCTGTGCTATCAAATTGCCTTTCATTGTCATTGAAGAGGATTTACCCAATTTAGGTCTTCTGGGTTAATGAACTAAGGCGTGCAAAAAGCTCACCAACCAGGAAAGGAGATAGACCATTGAAGTCGCTGTTCCAAAAGTCCATGCTCGCAATCTTGAACTGACCAATTCCGTCATAACATGGTATAGCAAAGCACAATCGAGGCATTATAGAAGAACATGAATAGAGTCGTGAATGCGACCAGCATCCTGCTAGTTGAAAACGAACACTGATCAACCTAGTATTAGCGATAGCATTGGCTAAATGACATAGTCACAAACGATAGACCCGAGAATGAGAACCGAGCGACGTCCAAATACTCTGTGAAGGACATCGTACACTCCGACGTCGACGCCGATGGAGCCAAAGCAAGTGTTCATTATGGAATACCCGAATGCTCTTGTGATGCCACAGATGGTGAAGAAGTAAGATTGGTACCCGATCAAGAATCAGAGACCAGATGCTGTTTTCAAGCTGGTTGCGATCATGCAGTAGCAGAAGATTGTTCGACATACCTTCTGAAGTTTAAAGCTCAATAACTTGATTGAATGTGCTTATAGGTATAGACCCTTCAAGTTAAAGGCTAGCTTCTGTAGGTGTACCGTGACACATATCTTGAATGCTGATATACAGTAGACTAAAAGAGTGATGGGCGGCAGATGGTAGCCCAACTATTACTAGTATCTGTGAATACCGTTTGTTCAGGGAATTTGCCATCGATGCTTGAAGAAAGTGACATTGGTAGGAAAACTCAACCATTCAACAAAACAGTCCCCGACACCGTGAAGGGCAGAATACCCAGTCTCGTAGTCAGCATCGGATGATAAATCTACAGATTTCCTTTTGAGGCCCCCGCATCTGCACCTGTATTTCTGAGAAGCTGTAAGGGGACATGTGTGGGTTACTAGATCCTGCGTGTTTCGCTTTCACCCAATAGAGGCCTCGAGCAGAGTATCACTTGAGATATCATACCACTTGAACGAGAAATGAGTTAAAATTCATTCCTTCGAAAAGAGAAGAAAACCCTCTTGAACTCTAATTTATTGATTTCGCCCGGATCTGCACAGGGATAATCTCGTTGTCCCGAAAAGACATTCTTCAACTGTATAGGTAGTGGGACCACGCCGGAGTCCCGTGCTCCTGTGAGCCGAAGATGCCGCCCGTCCATGGAAGTATCTGTCAAAGCGGCTCGCGGAGGAGATTGGGATGTACACGAAGACAAACAAGCCTGCGGATCAAGACGATCATGGCAACGTGTAGAGTTAAACCCCACCTCGTATTCCTGTAAAGGCTTAGTTCTCAGGGTAGATTTGCTGATAAGATTGATTAGGAGATGGAACTGCATCGTCCCGTTGAGGAATTCGTTTCAGAAGACCTTGAATGTGGGCCATTCACCCTGGACACGAGAATCCTGACCTTGGCCTGTCTGATCACCATGTCTTAACCTTGTTACTGCGGAGCGTGATCCATTCTCTCGATGAGAGAGATATCCTTTTGAATGAACATGTGGCGTGCGGTATGTAGATTCGGCAGGCGAATTTCATCGCGATTGATGTCTGTCTAAGATACTCCAACCCCAGAACTGAAGACAGCATATCGCTGGCGCGACTATAATGATTCGGATTGATGTGCCCGTCCATATACGAGGTACGGCAACATGAAAAGCTCCGGGTGAGCTAAGTTGATCGTCAGGGATTATCCCGTGCGTGGCCCGCGACACCACCAATAAGCCCATTTAGTGCAGATGACGAATATCCAGCTCGCTCTTCAGATCTCGGAAATTTGTGTCAGACTTGAAGGATTGGATCGAAAATGGCAGTGGAGTTAATGGCAAGATGACAATGAGCGTAGGCACGCGCCAGCCAATAGCCCCATAGAGGACCGGATTTGGATTGTTCTTCGAAATGATTCGTTTGCGGCGATCGCGCAAGAGAATAGTCAAATTATTGTTTTTGCCTTTGTACGATTATTGTGGTCGAAGGCGGTCCCAAAATCGAGTATGTATACCCCGGCAAACGATTTGTGCCATTGCAGCCGAAGATTGATGCTCATAGGAGGATCACTCCCTCATGTGTGGGGACCAGTGCGATGTGGAGTCTACATAGGCCGTGTTGGGCGATGGGCAGTGCACCATCCATGGATTAAGTCATATTACTATAGTTCCTCCAGCTGGTGGATCATTGCATGTACAGTACGGTCTGCGCTCAATGAAGCAAGTATTTGGAAGCATGATGCTTGGCAAGAGTGTCAATTTGAAGGGATGAAAGTAGTGAAATGACCTGGCTCTGGTGGAATTGACATGTATGTATACTGAAGGGTATCTTAATGTTGAACTTTTTTTTGGTATAGACAACTCTAATAATTACGACTTACACGGCCAACTCAAGAGCTCGCAATTCGATAACACTGCAGGTGATGTACATAACAGCCAGTCGGCATTGACCTGAGGAAAAATTTGCCGTGAAAATAGTCGAGACTAGACTTGCATGTCACAGGATCAACGTTGTCCGAAGCTACCGCAACGGCCGCGGTAGGGCGTGGGTCTACGAGCACCGTCATGAAGAAGCAAAACATACGGGGTCATTTGAGTGTGCATTGCGGAGACAGGCTCATAATTGTTTCTGCAGTTTGGCGATATTTCGGCAGATGAAAGTTGGAAGAAAAGCCGGTTAGCTTGATCGATGATCCAGAAAAAAAAGTGAAACGGCCAATCGATGTGGAGCCCCTGCTCCGATCGCTCCATTGCCGAGCTAGACAATACAGTTCTCGGGCTTCCGAATGCACGCCACGAAATCAAGGAATTGCGCTGAAAATCCGTTTGAGAAATTCCTTTTTCCACATACAAAAACTCAATCAGCATGAGAAGTAGAGTCCGAGACCAAGCTATACGGGAAGAAAATGAATTTCTTTGAAGATACCGGAATAACCCCGGCTCGCCTTGACTCGCATAGCCCGTTTAGCCCCGCAAACGAGCCGCTAAATACCATGTCATTTTTGGCCACTGGGACCGACTGGACCGAGAAAAGTGATAACGGGAGCAATTATGTAGGTGAGATTACATCTCCATGCACCTCCTTCCATGCCTACCCCGGTCTGTGGAGAAGGAAATGGTGGCTCTCGAGTGGCCGATCGACGTATCACGCCCCAAGGGGTAAGATTGTCGTTCTTAAAGATAATTTCGTAGATTTAGAGACGTCTTGTATTCGGTAAATAAGACAACTGTGGCACGGGTGGGACGGCATCCGTTCGGACGACTAATCTCAGTCGTAATTTTCTGAAATAGCTGCCGATTGCAAGAATTATCCAGAGGCCTTTCAGAAGGTTTCCTCATCATTCAATCCATTTGAATAACCCCCTTTGCATTTTGCATTTTGCATTCCTATTGGAAGTTCAGCAAAGCTATTCTCAAGTTTTCAATATACATTCTGGTCATCATGGCTTTGCCACAGGCAAATGTGCCTTTGGATGTGGTTATTGTCGGGTATGACTGCTTGCTATTGACGTATAAAAATATCCGCTAACGTTTCACAGAGCCGGTATGGTTTGCCTGTGCTTGAAACATGGCTGATAGGTATTTTGAATGACAAAACTAACTTTTACTAGGCATTGGGGGTATGGCAGCAGCTTTGACATTGGGGTTGCGAGGTCATCGTGTTCTAATTCTTGAGGCTGCACCGAAGGTATGTTGTATGGAAGCCACAGAGCCTGTGTGTGCCAAATTGCTAATCGATGCTCGCATAGCTCATGGAGATTGGTGCTGGAATTCAAGTCTCGCCAAATATGCTGCGACTGTTTGATCGTAAGTTCTTCTAAGCTTCTTCGGTCAGAAATAAAAAGTGAGAGTCCTGGCACTGACATGGACCAGGATGGGGTGTTTCGGACTTAATTCATGCCCAAGATGTTGCTTTGGAGTATATTCATGTTCGAAGGTGGCAGGATGGCTCTCTCTTGGCAACCATGCCTGTAAACAAGACATTTGGACAACAAGTTGTCATTCACCGAGCAGATTTGCATAACGCCCTGATTAACAGGGCATTGGCTCTGGATAACGTGGAGCTTCGAGAAAATTCTCCAGTCATTGGAGTCGAGTTTAGCCCTGCATCAGTCACGCTAGCCGATGGCACTGTTATCTATGGTGATATTATCATCGGTGCCGACGGTATCAAGTCGACTATCCGAAGCCACCTGCTGAACGACAATTCGATGAAAGCTATCCCAACCGGGGATGCAGCATACAGAATCTTGCTTCCTCGTAGTATCATGGAGAAGGACCCCGAATTAAAAGAACTGATTGATGAACCGCAAGCGACTCGGTGGCTGGGGCCTTCACGTCACATTATCGCGTACCCAGTTCGTAATCACGAGCTGTACAACGTTGTCCTGTTGCACCCAGATCGCCAAGAGGTTGAAGAATCTTGGACCACCAAGGGTTCCAAGCAGGCCATGGTGGACAACTACCAAGGATGGGATCGCAGGGTGACGAAGCTGATTAACTTAATCGACGATGAGGAAATTCTCGAATGGAAGTTGTGTTTGCATCGCCCCCTCAAGACCTGGATACGAGGATCTGTGGCTCTGATTGGTGATGCATGTCACCCAATGCTGTATGTCTGTTTCCGTGCTTTCTTGGCCGTACAACGCTAATGAATACCAGACCGTATGTCGCTCAAGGCTCTGCGCAAGCCGTCGAGGATGCTGCAGCATTGGGTGTTATCCTATCAAATATCTCCTCGCGTCGTGAAATCCCAACTGCGCTGCAGGTTTACGAAAGGTCTCGGAAGGAGCGGGCGGACACTGTGCAGCAGTCCGGTTCCGAGAACCGTGTCACACTGCATTTTCCAGATGGGCCTGAACAGATAGCGCGTGACAAGCAGTTCCAAGCGGCGGCAACTGGCGCCAATCCCGATAAATGGACTGATCGCGAGACTCAGAGGTTTCTGTGGGGCTGGGATGCCGAAGCGGCTGCTCTAGACGAGTGGAAAGGTAAGTTCACAGAGAGTCACTCTATGCTGTCGCGCTGGCAGTAAGATAGTATATAAACTTGAAACTAACCCCAAAAAGCTGAATCAGGAATGAATAAGCCCAAGGTCAATGCCAGCTTGTAAATTGAAGTAGCGGTGATGTCTTAAGCAACGAGAGCATTCAAAGGGAGTAACAGAAAGTTCCCTCCAGGGCTCTTCACAGCTAGCTGCCAGTCAAGTGGATATCTACTACCTAGTAGCTTTGCCAACTTGACATAAATAACATCGGCAAAAATGTACATACGCAAACTTGAAGACTTTACAAACAGTACATAGAAGAAGAAAATATTTTTGTACCATTCCCGAAATTTCCACTTTTTTTTTCTAGTTCATCATACAATCATTCAAACCGGGAGACCATTGCAATATACGTGAGGAGTGGTAAACATTATCACTCAGAAATAGACCAGTGATTATCAAAATATGGTTGTCCACTTTCCCTTTTCCCAATCTGAATGGGAGAGCACTGAGGAATTTGCAAATAGATTTTACATCTTCTCACCAGCGTCAGTCTTCATCTGGCCGTACTTCTTCAAGCGAATAGCAGAGACAGTGATGAAGCCAGTGGTCTCGGCGGGAGAGAAGTCACCAATCTCGTCCATGCTAGACTCGGTCATATCATACAACTTCTCGGTCTCGGAAGAGCGGCCTAGGATGGAGACAGAGCCCTTGTAGGCACGGCAGCGAACCTGGCCGTTGACGGACTTCTGGGAGGCGGCGATGGAAGACTCGAGGAACTCACGCTCGGGGGAGAAGTACAGACCGTTGTACAGGAGCTTCGAATTGATCAGATTGAACAGTTAACCATAGACGAAAGGAGCAACACTTACCTTGGAGTAGTTGAAGGTGACGAACTGGTCACGCAGAGCGCGGACCTCGCGGTCCATGACGAGACCCTCAAGGTCACTGGGCAATAGTTAGCAAAGGAGCGTGTCAATGCTGCTGTTGGGTAAACTCACATGTGAGCAGCGCGCAGGCAGGTGAGACCTGGAGTCTCGTAGCAACCACGGGACTTAATACCGATGAAACGGTTCTCAACCTAATCACAAGCTTAGCAAGTATGTCCGTAGTTTACCAATCCCAAATGACGCTTACAATATCAATACGACCAACACCGTGGCGACGGGCAATAGTATTGGCAGTCAGGAAGACGTCTACGGAGTCGGTGACAGTCTTCTTCTGGCCGTTCTCAGTGAACTCCAACTTGACGGGAACACCCTTCTCGAAGTGGAGAGTGAAGTCTTCAGGCTGGTCAGGGGCAGTCAAGGGGTCCTGAGTCAACTTCCACATGTCGGTAGGGGGAGTGGTGTCAGGGTCCTCTAGGATACCGGCCTCGTAAGAGCAGTGAGCCAAATTTTCATCCATGCTCCAGGGCTTAGACTTGGTGGAGGTGACAGGGATGCCCTTCTCGGCAGCGTAGGCGAGGAGGTCGTTACGGCCAGCGAAGCGCTCGTAGAAGACAGGGTCGCGCCATGGGGCAATGACCTTGATGTTGGGCTGAAGAGCGTAGAAAGCAAGCTCGAAACGAACCTGGTCGTTACCCTTACCAGTGCAGCCGTGGGAGACGGCGAAACAGCCCTCAGCCTAAAACATGGCGTAAAAAAGTCAATTCGGGCTCTAGTATGATTCTAAACTTTCCAAGCATCCCACATACCTGGGCGACAGCGATTTGAGCACGGGCAATCACAGGGCGAGCCAGGGAAGTGCCTAAAATGAAGCGATTGTTAGTGTGGTGCAATTGATGTTCGCATTGGAAGGTTTGGCATACCGAGCAGGTAGACGTTCTCATAGACGGCATTGCAAGCAATGGCCGGGAAGCAAAGCTCCTCAATGAACTCGCGGCGAAGATCAACAATCTCGCACTTGAGGGCACCGATCTTCACGGCCTTCTCGCGGGCAGCCTCGAAGTCCTCTATTGATGTCGTTTAGCACAAATGGTCGCATAGCCTAAGCGCAAGTTCAACCATACCTTCCTGGCCAACATCGGCCACTACAATGGCACATCAGTAAAGTATCCTGGAAATGAAGGGAGGGTGGAGGGGGTTTAGTAGCACGCGACTTACTGAAACAGACGACCTCATAGCCCTCCTCGATAAGATATTTGACTGAGGTTGCAAATCAGCGATTGGCATTTATAAAGAGCGATGTTTGTTGAGAACATACGGATACAGCTGGTGTCGAGGCCACCGGAGTAAGCAAGGCAAACCTATACAAAACAACGATGATCAGTGGGCGCGCACTAGAACGATAGGAGGGTTGAAAGTGGGATAAAGTGGCGGTCTAGAGGGGAGAGAAAAGAATCGTATAGGTGGTGAATCCCGCCAAACCTATATCAATTGAGCGGACATACCTTTCCCTTGGACATATTGTGTGATTCTGAGAATTAATTGAGGGGTATCGAGAAAAGTTGGGGAGAATTGATTAAAGAAAGGAATTGAGTCATTCGGGAGGAAAAGGCGGTTTTTTGGTGCGGACCGGGGAAGTCACGCTTCTTGGCGTCCCGATAAGCTGATAGGCATCGCACAGACACATCCGACGTCGGGGATTCCTATCGCTGGCCTCGACCCGTCGGATTCCCAGGATTCCTGAGTTCCTGAGTGATGCATGCGTCTGCATGCGAATCGGTCCTTGTGACTATAGGGAAGTTAATGCAATATCCGACCCATCGTGTGGATCCTGTGACCTCCCCTGATCTGAATTTTGTGCGGCTAGTCGCCGGTGGATCGTCCTTGCAGACATTGTATTGATTGCTTGCTACGTCATTGGGACCACGAAATCGGTTTTTGGATACGTAAACATCTTCAATATCGATTACTGAGTGGGTGAATGAGAATTCTTTTACATAAGTATAGGCTTCAAGGTAACACAGACTATATGCATGCCAAAAGATCGGCAGGACCGAATAGATCAAAAAGGGGTTCTATGCATATTTCAGCCTCGAAGACTGCGCCTGCTACCGCCTCAACTACTACCTAGCCTAGTACATAGTAGCCCTGGAGACCCACTATATCTTACATCGCTTTTCAGTACCCTTTCAGGTACTTTGTGATCTCCATCTTGAGATCAACCAGCAGCATTTTTGCGAGTATGAAACTCCTGTTCCAAGGTTCGTGCTGAACATTTTATCCTTGCGGGCGATATTGGGCACATACTAGGTAGCAGACTACGATAATTATCGCAACTTTATCACAACTTTATCCAAAAACGGACAGACCGATTCAAACTTCCGAGGTCATTTTTGTTGTATTTGTTAACTACTAGCACAACCTCGGGGGGTTTAGGTACATTAGGAATCTTGCGTCCGGGGCAGAAAAACTTTGAAAATAAACATTCTCCCAAGGTTTCAGCGTGAACGAGAGCCTCAGGCGCCTTCAAGTTCAAATGCCCAGGTGTTAACCCGGGACATCGATGGCTAGGTAATTGGCTATTCTCCATTCCAAGGTTGGCACGGACCTCTACTAGTACCTAATAGGTCCACTAGTATGATACATAGGTCCAGCTACATATTCTACCTACTAGGATTCTACCTACTACCACTTCCTACCGCACGTGTGACATATGTACTGTCATTCAAGCTACTAGTAGTATTTTAAGCTGCGTCCTTTGGTCAGAGGTGCCTTGCGAAGTAATGAATATTATTTAGTCAAACATGAAAAATTACCTAGGTAGTATGTATATAGGGGAAATAAATCAATCGAAGATTGCTCAAGTGATCATTCCGGGCTACAATATTGTAAGCCACGATTCAGATCTTCACTAGCTCAAGTGCTGAACAAAGAGATCTGTAAGTTGTGCCCCAGGGAAACATTGGAACAATAGGGTAAAAACCAGGGGTAAAGGGAAATCTATTCTCCTAATAACTAGTACATAGGTAGTACCTAGTACTGTTGTCACACACCATGGCCCTCCATTTTACTACCTAGTAGGTAGACTGGCCGTTGAGCTCACAGCGCTCCCAAAACTAGTGGAATGTTGTGCCGGGGGGCATAAGGGTGACCCCCTGCTAATGCCCTAGTAAATAAATGAGTGCGTGCACATGTGATTTAGAGCTTCTTAAAAGATTAGTACCGATGAAACATCTTTCTTAATATCTTCTTAAACACCTTCAAATATTCTCAAACGTTCTATCATAAGAACTTGAGTCTGTACAGACTGTACTGTAAATCCTCTACCCAGCGATAAATAATATGGTTTGTGTAAGACACTGATAAAACCTGAATTAAGGAACTACTTAGAGGGGAACGCTCTATGGCAGCATGAACTAGTCACACAGGTCAATATGAAGGGACAAAACCACCACCATCACATGTGCACTACTATACATACAACATATGTAATAGGCTGGAATGGCAGAATGGGCTATACAGACGTGAAAGAGGTGTTAAAGGGATGATATTCTCTATTATGAACGTTTTTGAAACCGTATGGGCGTACAGAATTCCTAGAGGACAGCCTTCCCCACTACACTACCTTAGGTACTAGTAGCGCATTCCAAGGTTGGCATGACCTCAGGAGATGACTTTTATATACCCCGGTAGTAGGTAGTCAACGTTGCCATCGAAACTGACATCATCCATCCTTCGACGCTATCGTGCTAGTAATTACCCACTGGCAGTAGCATGAAAGTCTAAATTGAACTGTTCGGACTCATGTAATATACCCATCCTTCAATAGAGGAAGCTGACGAGGGCATAGGGGCTATGACTCTATGAGTGATCAACGGGGATATGCGTTGCCCTGGAAGCAGCCCGGCGGGCTTGAAGACACAAAATAAAATCCGAGTCGGTGCGAGAAAGGTCAACCGCGTGCGAGGAACATTTTGAGGCGTGCTTACATGTACGCCCCCAATATCTCAAGTGCTGGCCTTAGGCCCCAATTACTAGTAAGATTTGGCAGCTAGACATTTTACTCCCGAGGTCTTTCAAGTTGTTTTTTATTTTCCAAGATTGAACTTTTTGACACACCCGTCATACATGATACTAGGTACTCATTTGCTGAGTCTAGGGGTCCGTGGATAGCATTTAAGTATATGGTTACCGCCCTCTAGGTTCCCTCAGGTCTCATTAGTCTCACTGACTACATCATGATGTATTTGAACCCCACCTGGGGCCTAATGAATAATCCCAGGAATAAAGAATTGGTACCGATTTGTCTATGACACAGTAGTGTGTGATACGGGTGAAAGGGCTCGAGAGTCCTGTGCCATGACCTCGGGAGGTTATTTGCTAAACCGAGTTATCGTCTCGTTTACAAGGCAAATTCCGGTGAAAATAGGCAGTGGTTATCATATTGCTAGACCCCACATTTTGCTTAAACATAGTGGCACATAAGATGTAGAATCGTTCTCCCACACCCAGCATGCCACCATTGCTCGGGGATCAAAGACTCAAAGTGACGGATCCTCGCCAGGCAACCGTGGCACAACAATAAGGGTCTACATGCCCATGCCGGAACCCTCCACATTTTGCAAAATGTCTAGAAGAACAACCTTTTCCAACATTTTATATCATCCGCTTATTAGCAAAATGGCTTAGATTGGAAAGAAAAGAGAAAAAAAAAGAAAAAAAAAAAAGGTTAAAGAAAAATCAGGTATGTACTATGTAGATTCCGAGTGGGTTGCCAAGAAATGCTCGTGAACAATCCCAGGCGTAACTCGGCAGTGTCGGCATCCCGTGGCCGCAGCCGGGCCCACACGGCCCGCAAAGCTTAAACTACACTGCTTGATTTTCTCTCACTCCACGAAAATAAGTGATGCTGACAATGATCAGAACGTAAAGCCTCGAGATGTCAATTTTTACCTGATATATACCTCAAATCTACATTAAATGTAAAGATAGAATTAAAAGATACTGTATTTATATTGTGAGGAGTGTGGCGAGTCTGATATGATAGAATCTCACTGTTTTTCGAGAACTGTGGTACATCCAGCCTTAGGTTGGCAGCTAAAAAAAAGGAAGTAGAGAACCAAGGCTGAAAGAAAATTTGATGGGTCTCTCGTGAAACACCTAGCGCGTTTGAGCGAGATGCTGGGGTTGTTAGTATGGTTCAATGGAACACCGGGCTGAAAGCCCTGGAGGCAGCCTTCAACCGAGATAACACTGAAGCTTAGATCATGCATATATGTAACTAAATATGACTGCTGATACAGGAAAATGGTCATAACGGAGAGCGCCTAATATGCTCCAGCCTACCGGTCTAAATCTCGGGACAGAAGAGTGAATAATGAGACGAATCTAGCAAAGAACGATTGCTTTACCTATCAGGCTGAAGCCGGAGGGTCTGGAGGGGTAGGCAGATTTCCAATTAAAGGTGTTGGTCTACAAGTGAAACTCAAGTGAAGTGAAACGAAGGCAGCACTCGCTGCCTGCAACCCTCCCTAGTAAGTCTTTTCTCTCACCTCTCACAACTTCTCTTCTTCGCCACCCGTCCCATCCCACTTCTACACGCTCTACAGCGTGTTTGACACCTTCTACACGCGTAAAAACGTGTACCTTTGCTTTTCGTGCCCATTGGCACATTAAAATCTTGTTCTTACCCTGTGGCTTTACAAAGCCTAATCTCAAGAGCTCATCATCCCGTCACAATGATGGAGTTCTTGACCTCCTTCTTCTCCTCTCCCCACCGTCCCGTCACAACGGCGGAGGAGTCCTTCGTCTCGGAATGGACCGTCTCAAAGATTTATTTGGGCGGTCTCATCCTGTTCATCCTGTGGGCATGCGTAAAGTGCCGCGTAAACCCCTTCTCTGTCTTCTTCGCCCGCTCTCCTGCCGAGGAGAGGTAAGTTAAACTGCCTTTAGTCTCAAGTAGAGATCATCAAGTTAATCGAATCTCCAGTGATGGCCTCTCCAAGTCGGACGAGCAGCCAGAAGAGCCTGAGCCTAAGCCAGGTATCTGTACGCTCGGGCATGACGCTAAGATTGCCGAGCTGGACCTTATGGTGAGCCGCGCGCAGAAAAGCCACGGTAACATCAAGGCTGAGAACCGAAACCTCACCAATAAATGCCAACAGAGGCTCGATAAGATCAATAGATTGGTGCAGGAGAACAAAATTCTCAACAGCCTAAAGGACCATGCTGTTCGTAAA
This sequence comes from Talaromyces sp. PF30-5, assembly GCA_023626375.1. Taxonomy (NCBI): domain Eukaryota; kingdom Fungi; phylum Ascomycota; class Eurotiomycetes; order Eurotiales; family Trichocomaceae; genus Talaromyces; species Talaromyces sp. PF30-5. The sequence goes on along the minus strand of JAMAGU010000017.1, from coordinate 229,467 downwards.
TCGGAAGAGGCGAGAAGGGAATTTGTCGCTGGCCTTGGTAGAAATTGTCCAGAAGATCGGTCGCACATTTTTCTGAACAAGGAAAACCGCAGTCTCCGAGCGGACCTTGACGAGATGAAACAGTTGCTGAAGACTAAGGATGATTGTCACCAGGAGGACTTACAAAAGCACCAGCAGGATGAGCAGGCGCGTGTCGAGAAAGCTCAAGTTGATGGCTGGAATGGGGGTTGGAGCGGTGCCATGGCCGCAGCGGAAGCCAGGTTTCACGAAATGATTCAAGCCAAAGCTATCATTCTCGTCGGGCCTCAGAGCCAGGCCGCAACCTCCCCTGTACCGGTAACGGAAACAGAAAATGAACCCGATCCAATGGAACTCTGCCACATGACTCCGGAGCCAGTGGAGTGTCAAAACTCTGCACACCAGAGCATGGAGAATGCCAACAGTCAGATGCGAGAACAGATTGCTTCTCTCAATCAGATACTGCAAGAGCGAACAACAGAGCTTGGAACTGCCCGGGCGATCATTGAGCAACAGAACTCGACAGCGGCCGATGACACCATCAATGCTCTTCGAGTGCGGATACAGGAACTGGAGAATTCCAATCACCGACTGGCATCGGCAGCGAAGATGTCCAGTGACGACAGCAAAGACGTCCCTCAAGTCCAGAAATCCGCCAAAGAGTACGAGGAACAGGCCGAGGCGAGCAACGCAGCCCTCGTTGAGAAACAGAATGAGATCGAAAGACTCACCCACCAATGTCAGTTCGCATTCAAAGAACTGGAAGACATTTGTCGGTGTTTGACAGACAACAATGGGTTGTCACTTCCTGGTCAAGAGTCTTTAGATATCTTTCCCCGGATCGTGAATCTCGTTGTCGCTCTGAAGGAGAAACATGCCGCTCAAAAAGTGGAGCATGCCCAAGAGATTGACTTCGTAAAGAATGAACTGGAAGGGATTTGTCGGTGTCTGACAGACAACAACGGCTCATCACTTCCTGGTCAAGAGTCTTTCGATATCCTTCCCCGGCTCCTGAATCTCATCGTTGCTCGAAAAGAGCAGCATGCTCAAGAGATACAGGACGCCAATGACAGATTCAATATGGCGCGTGACTCTGGGATTACCCAACTCGACGACATGGCGAAGGCATCAAGTTCGAACATCCAGCAGGTGGAAAGTCTCAAGCAACAGCTTAGAGAGACGGCCCAGGACCGGGATTCGGTCAAGTCAGACCATGATAAGCTGCAGAGAGCCTACATGGCACTGGAGGCCACCTGCAATAAGCTGCGGCATGCCAACGACCAGCTGGCAGGCACCAACAAGGGCCTGAACAAGGACAATCTGGTCCTGGTGCATGAAAATTCGGACATTACGTCTGATAACATGTCCATGAAAAACGAGAGGAAGGCATTCAACAAAATGTACGGTACTCTAAGTACGAACCACAACAAGCTACTCGAAGAGAAAGCCTCCCGCGCCACACTCATAGAGCAATTAAAGCGTTCGGTGATGAATGTCCTGGAGGATCGAAAAGTCTGGTTGAGCCTGGCTGACATTCGCGGAGAAAAACTGAAAGAAGTCCAGATAAAGCTGACAAAATGGATGAGAGCTTACAAAGAGTTGGACGAGGATCTCAATAAGTCGGAGGATAAGGTCCTACATCAGCAGCAGATTATCGACTATTTGAAATCTCAGATCAAGATCTATAAGGAACACGTCCGCCCCGAAGATCGTGCTCTAGTTGACTACGAACTGGAACACGATGAAATCGAAGACCCCGATGCAAACCAACAAATCTGCGATAAAATGCAAGACAGCGATGGAGACTGCGATAAAATGCAAGACAGCGATGGAGACATCGAAGAGAGCGATGAAACGGAATACAGCGATGAGGAAGACGATGAAGAACTTCCAGAAGCCGACCCAGCCGAAAGCCAAGATGCAAATGAGATCGCTAGTATTTTGTACAACCTGGAGCTTGCTGGTTGATTGCAGCCAGTAGATGTCAACTGTGGAGCTCCGCGATGCGTGAGTTCTTAAGTGGTCCGTTCGATGATTCGTCAGCTGCTCACGGGAAAACCCAATTCCTCCCTCTCAGCCCTGGAGAAAGCCCGAGGTTGCTGTCATTTCCAAATACGCAAGGTGCCAAAGCACCTTCGACCCTCGCGTATTTTTTTGAACCTCCGGTCGCATCGCACCACCTACCTCTTTCACATCTTGCTGATTCGTCCTCTGTGGACGCGAATTTCGTTCCACCCCTCACCTCCTATACCTTTCGAGCTTCCTTCCCCTCTCTCCCACCTGGGCATCTCATATCCCGATTCCGACCCCACGTCATTGCCGCTCACATCCATCTTTCACAGCGATGCGTTGACTGAACCTGCCTTGCGCTTAACCACCAATCCTTTTTCTCTGTTTGTCAGCGAGCTTCTCTTTCATGTTGGATCCGGCGTGGTAATGACTCGTTCGACCAACTCCCTGTTCGCCGCCCGGTCTATGGTGCTGGGCTTGGCCAAATGCGTATTCCTCACATTCTCCCACCTGCCTCTCGTCACAGCTGCGCCTGTGTTCTCGACCTACCTTACCTCCTCCGATAGCGAAACCCCGAAAGAACCGGATGATCCGAGCTTATGGCTGTACTTGGGAATATCCGCGGCCCTGGTCCTCAGCGGTGGTGCCTTTGCTGGACTTACAATTGCGTTGATGGGACAGGATGAAGTGTATTTGCAGGTGATCCAAACATCTGGAGAGGCATCTGAAAAGAAAAATGCCGCCAGTGTTTTGAGCTTACTGAAGCGTGGAAAACATTGGGTTCTTGTGACCCTTCTGCTTAGCAACGTCATCACCAACGAAACACTACCTATCGTCCTAGATCGCACTCTGGGTGGTGGATGGCCGGCCGTTCTAGGAAGTACCGCTCTTATCGTTATTTTCGGCGAGATTGTGCCTCAATCAATTTGTGTTCGTTATGGTCTGCCAATCGGAGCCTGGATGGCACCTTGCGTGCTGGTTCTGATGTACGTGATGTCCCCCGTTGCTTGGCCGGTCGCGAAATTGCTGGACAGGCTTCTTGGAGAGGACCATGGTACCATTTACAAAAAAGCTGGACTGAAAACCCTTGTCACCTTACATCGAACATTGGGTGAAGCAGGAGAACAACTTACCTCCGACGAAGTTACAATCATCAGTGCTGTTCTGGACCTGAAAGAAAAGTCAGTGGGGACCATTATGACCCCGATGGAAGATGTCTTTACCATGTCTGCTGACACTGTCCTGGACGAACGCACGATGGATCTTATCCTTTCTCAAGGATATTCGCGAATTCCTATTCATGCACCTGACAACCAAATGAACTTCGTTGGGATGCTTCTTGTCAAAATGCTTATCACATACGACCCGGAAGACTGCAAACGCGTTCGCGATTTTGCCTTGGCCACACTCCCTGAAACTCGACCCGAAACCTCTTGTTTAGATATTGTCAATTTTTTCCAGGAAGGAAAATCTCACATGGTCCTTGTGTCGGAGTACCCCAGTGAAGATCGGGGTGCTCTTGGTGTCGTTACCCTTGAGGACGTGATTGAAGAATTGATCGGAGAGTACGTGCATCTTTACTATCTATGGTTTACTCTGGTTTATTTTGTCCTCTATTTTACTGACTGTCACGCAGAGAAATCATCGACGAATCCGATGTTTTCGTTGACGTCCACAAAGCCATTCGACGAATGGCCCCTGCCCCGAAATCCCGAGTACCGAAAGGCAAAATTGTCGAGGAGCCCCCAATGGCAACTTCAGCGGGTGATTTAGACCTTGACGGAGAGGGTGCTGCCGTTTCATCTGCTCCACACCCCACTGATCTTCTCCGTCGTCGGAGCTCCGTTGAAGCGCCACCCCCTAGATTCCAGCTACGCAGACATGCAGATAGCGATGTAAATGCCCCAGATGTTTGGATTACACAAAGAGGCGCCACTGATGAAATTCGGGAACACTTAAAACATCTCGGCCCCTCGAATCTCGCAAGCAAACCCCGACAGACCCGTTACCATGCCGTCAAAATAAAGCGCGGCAATACCTCTCCTTCGCGCTCTGCGCAAACCGATTTCGAATCAGGACACAGTACATCTGATTCGCAACGTCAAACTCCTTCTCTCGGCTTCCAAGGTGGCATCGGTGCGGGCCTTGTAAACCCGGGGTCTGAAGCCAAAGATGGTGCCCATGCTCTTAAGATTGGCTACGGCACCATGATGACCAACGATACCGTGTCTAAAAGCACCGGTTCCCAGCAATACAAAGACCTTCCTCAAGTTTCGATCCCGGAAGCTGTTAACGAGGAACGGGAAGATCAACCTCGCTCGGCCTCGACTCGCAAGGACAGCAGTCGCGCTGGCAGTGTGAAGTCCACCGAATCCAATTCAGAATTCATCTATCATAACCGTGGGCCTACTCGAAGTGGCAGCATTACTGAACAAATTGTAGATGTCAATGGCATCCGAAAAGTTGTCCTCCATACAAATGGAACAAGCTCCTCTGAGGGAGAGAACAAAACGTCTCCTTCTCAAACGCGTGACGCTTCTCCTGGTCCCAACAATGGCCTGACTGATTCCGCTCAACATATAATCGATCCTGCGCATGTCAACTCTAATGCAAAGAAACGTCGTCGACGCAAGAAGCGCGGAAATAACTCCAAGTCTGGACATGGAGAAAACGGTGAAGATCAGCCATTACTGCACCAATAATTGAATGGTCAGTGGAGAAATTATTTGATCGCTGATAGTCTTTGTACAATACATGAGGCCACCACAAAACCTCTCCAATGCCTCGTTGGCCCTCCCTACAATCGCGCAGGGTTGACTGTCGGTCTACATGTCATCTTCTACCAGTGGATCATCATAAAAGCCCGACCCATTTTCTGGGCGAGAAAATTTACCCGCAAAAACAAGACAAATTGAAATTACATCAAATTCAAATTGAAATCAAAAAGGAGGTTGAAAATGAACCAAGAAATCGAACTCCTCTTTCGCAAGCTAAGGCCTGGGCGTTAAAATGCCAATTGTAGGTCACAATGTCCTTGTGCAGAAAAGAATTACACAGTCAATGCTTCAAAAACAAAGAGAAAAGAGAAGAAAAAACCCACGAAGTCCAAGCTCATTTCGGAGCACCGCATCCATTGAGTGGACTGTGTCCCAATGCTTCAAAAAACAAAAAAAAGAAAAGAAAAGCCCTACGAAGTTTAACTTCATTTCGGAGCACCGAATCCATTGAGTGGACTCTGTCCCAATGGGTGTGAAACTGGACCATGTCATCATTATCAAGTCCCTTCGAGCGTCTGTTTAGCGATTGTGTGCATCTGCATCCAATGAGGATAATTCCCCTTTCTTGAAATTCTGTGTACCAATCTTATAGCTGGGACACTATCAATCCTAGCAGCTTTTTTTTTTTTTTTCTTTTTTCATTTTCCCCCTTCACTTATCCCATTGCCTATGTCTTCTATCTTTCGGGTTCTTGTGTATTCCCTCTTAGCATGTCATATTACTGCTATTTTCAACATTTCCATTTGATCTCAGCGTCTAGAGACCCCTTGAATAGTGATCGCGTTCGGTCTTTAAATTCATTGTTCTTTATTATCATCGAAGGTCTTTCACGGCTAGAAGTAAGCCACATAGTTAGGATGTAGTAGGTAGTAATAGGCATGGTTAAAATAAAAGTAAACACAAAAAATGGGGTCATCAACATGGTGGTTGAGCAATCCTGAAATTACCTTCTAGAAGTTAAACACACGAGCGGAGAGAAAAACTCGAAGCGGGCATTGTTAGACTTAAGCTTAACATCCATTAATTTCGTTTTCCTTTGCGTCAACTGGTTGAGGTCAGATATACCACCAAGGCTGTCTAGGTGCTCTCAAAGTATGTACTACTATAGGTATTCATACACTTATGCAATGAGGTCGGGATGATGACGTGCCGCAAAAAGGGTTTCTCCGGTCGGCCGATACCCGCCCCAGGCACCACCAAGGCATTCTGAGATCCGGGGCAATGATATCAGTCAGCGAGGTCTTCCTCTCTCGCAAGCAACTCTCACCCACCTCATTTCTGCCGGTCTCCTAAGAGTCCTGCGATCATTTTTCACTCACTTCACTTGCCCCGGGGATGCGCAAATTTCTTTTACGATGACCAGGCTCCGAGGAGCTTCACTCGGCTCTCCGCATGCCCAGCCTAGTGGCGGCGACAGACAGTACTGCTGGTCCAAACTTCCGTCAAATGCGCCTGAAATCATTTCACAGAATACTATCGAAGTGTCAGATCCATCGCGTGTTCTTCCGTGGTATCGCGATGAGCGCAGACGTCGATTTAACATATTAGTACGAAGGTGAGTTTCAAAATCGCTACGGAGTGTTCCAATGAGTACATCTGACAGGTCTTTTGGAATCAGATATAAGAACCAGCTCCTCTACGGCTGCGATGATCCGGGATGTCGAACGCCAACGTGCGCCAGCCGACGTCGCCGAGTCAGCGAAGGCCCATACCGTCAGTACACTGAGCTAAGCGCACGAACCCTCGCATGTTACCTCGCCAGTTTAGATGATGCGGAAAACGGACTTTGCTGCAATAATCCGAAAGCTGCCTCAGATCTCACGGTGCATGACTATCACCGGATCTCTTTGCAACGGTCCCGCGCTTTCCAGGCACAGGCGGCGGCGGCTGCAACAGCGGCGGAACAACAGAACAGCTTCCTACGTGGACCCGATCGTGACAGTGGCAATGCATTCAGGAGGAGGTTAGATCAGGCGAAACCAGCAGGCTCATCAACAGAATCTAGTCCGGTGGAGGGGCCATCCCCAAGAAATGGCCACCCCAGCGGCTATTATTTCCAAAGTCTTGACTATGCTGCAGAACAGCCTTTAAAGGACCCAAAATCATTTACGCAAAACCTATTTGACACACTCTCCCTCCGAATGGTCGAATGGCTTCCGTTACGTCGCACCATCGAGTCTCTCCCACAAAAATCCATGCAGCAGCCGCCCCAGCCAGAGAACGAGCGTTCTCAAATGGAAACGGTGTCTGCATCGCAGGATAAAGACGGCGAGAAGGGAAAGCCGAACCAGGGGAAATTTATTTCTCATCTGCAAAACTCCAACCCACGTACGCCTTCCTCGCGAACATGTGGAAATCAGACACCAGCTGTTGAGCTGAAGTTTCAGAACCAACACGTCAAACGAGTCTCTTTAACCGAAGTAGACCAATGGCGACAATCACCACGTTCAAGCATGGAAGAAAAGCGACGACCGGAATACAAGGGTCGCAAAGTGTCTTTGAAGTCGCAACTTAACACGAACGACTTTGCCACCATGCCCTCCCCGCCTGCTTTGAAGCATAGGCCACAGAAACATCGAGGGCGCATCGGCGAAGCGGACAACACACGACCAAAAGAATGCGCAAAGAACCAGCGCCGTGTTTCCTGGGATAGTCAAAGACTGATCAATCAGCCTTCCTTCGACGATAGCCCTGGAAAACCTCTTTTACCCCCACTAAGCGACATCGAACTCGAGTCTCCAAGTAATCGAAAAGCCAAAAGTGCACCTCGAAGTTGCACCACAGATGCGGGCCCAGTGGCTCAGACGGTTACTCACCTCAGCCCGGAAATCATTGATGGTCTTGGTCAAATCATGGTAGAGTCAGTCGAGGAGGGGGAAACATGGCGGGATGAAATAGATCGCATCCAGTACACAGGAAGCTTTGATCATCCAGACTGGAGATTTGCAACAACGCGTCAGCGCCATGCCTTTCCATTTGTTTCACAGAGTGTCTATTTTGTGCTAAGCAACACCACACATATACTTCGCTCATTTGGGACAGATTCAATAGTTCACAAAACACCAACAAAAGAAGCCATTGATAATCGCCTCGACATTTCACGCCTTCAAGATTCACTGCAACATCTTTTCAAAATCTGCCCGTGGGATATTGCCTTGCATAGTTTGTGGGGTGCTCTGGACAAACTCTTCGTCCCCCCTCATGACTTCTCTTCTGCTAGACATTCTCGTCGCTCTTCCCACAGTTCTACCATGACCGCTCCTACCACAACACCGCCAGCTTCACGGCGCATCCCGGGGTTCACAAATGAAGAACACCTCTCCGATGGTGACGCTGCCTACATTGCCACCGTTGCTCTATTCGCCCTAGTCAGTTCAATTGCGAGCATTGATACTTCCACGTGGCGTCAAATTCTCCAAATGCGTGCTGCCGGAGGTGTTGCTTCATCTGCTGTTATGGAGAAATTATCTTCAGATCAAGCTCAACAGGCTGTTGACGCCACTGACAAGCTGGAGCATGAACTGGGTCTTCGATTGGTCAACCGCCTTGTCCGCGCCCTGAGTGCCCGTCTCGCATATCATGAAATATCCAAGGCACGTCAAGTTTATACATTAGATCTCCCCAAACAACGCAAAATCAATGTTCTCGATCGGATAGTAGATCACCTCAGCGAACATCACAACATTCATAATTCTGGAGCGGATGGCCCGTCTCGACTGACTGGCCCTTCGCCCGTGATTGTGGAATGGCTCAGGACCCTCATTTTGCGGGAATGGGATGGGAATCCCGAAATGGCGCGCAGCAGTGCTGCTGGGGGCGCAGTGCAAATATTAGCTCTGATGTACAAAGAGCGAAACAGGTTGGGCCTCTTTCCGGAAGACTTCCACACACCCCTTCTCGCGGAGCGGCTGGACCCTCTCGAAATGCCTGTGGCATGGGTTGGTAGTCTAACAAATAATCGTACCATACACTTGATGTCATATTGCTTCCTTTTTCCACCGTCCTTCCTCGTCATATATTTCCGAGCTTTGAACTACTCCGCCATGTCTAAATACTATGAGGCTGCCATGACTACCACCAGACACGTTACCCAAACTGCTTATAGCAATGCCATCACCATCGCTGATGACGCGTCGCTGCTGCAACGGATGAAGATCTCCATGTCGACCTACCTAGTCCTCAATGTTCGACGAGATAACATCTTAACAGATGCGTTGAATCAGCTTTGGCGGCGCGAAAAACGAGAGTTGATGCGACCGTTGAAAGTTCAGATGGGCATGGAGGAGGGCGAAGAGGGCCTGGATCACGGCGGTGTGCAGCAGGAGTTTTTCCGTGTGTTGATGAGCGAGGCTCTGAACCCATCGTATGGCATGTTTACCATCGACAGTCGGGACCACATTTCCTGGCTTCGTCCTTGCTCCTTGGAACCGCTGTACAAATTCGAGCTTCTTGGCCTCTTGATGTCTATCGCAGTATACAACGGACTGACACTTCCTGTCAACTTTCCAGTTGCATTTTACCGGAAGCTCCTGGGCTTGAAGGTCAAGAAGCTAGATCATATTCGTGATGGATGGCCAGAACTTACTCAAGGTCTTGAAATGCTCCTTTCTTGGCAAGATGGCGACGTCGGTGATGTCTTCATGCGTACCTATGAATTCAGCTTTGAATCATTCAGTAGCATTGAAAACATCGATATGCAGAAGGTTGGCCGAGACTCTCCTTGGCCAAACTCCACGAAAGCCACAGCTGAGAGTACCGTTCCAAATAGCACTGGATGGACTGATGTACCTCATTACTTTGATGCGGCACCAAGAAGCCAGCCTTCTTCCATGACGGCTGAGGCAGCTACTCTGACCCCTTCGTCGGTGGCAGGAGAGACAATCAAATCTACGTCGAGTTCATTGCCTCTTCAATCTCCTAATCCCCCTTCAGATGAGGCACCCTTGGTTACCAATCTGAATCGTCAGCAGTTCGTGAAAGATTACATTTTCTGGCTGACTGATAAGTCTATTCGTCGACAGTTTGATGCCTTTGTTCGAGGATTCCACACGTGCCTTGACCGCTCAGCACTTTCCATATTCACACCCGAAGCTTTGAAGACAGTGGTAGAAGGTCTTCAAACAATCGACTCCAATGAATTGCAGAACCATGCGCGCTACGAAGGCGGCTTTGAACCAAAGCATCGGGTCATTCAAGACTTTTGGAGCGTGGTCCATAGCTATTCCGAAGAAAAGAAAGCACAACTGTTAGAGTTTGTCACTGCCAGCGATCGGGTGCCTGTCAATGGCATCTCGAGTATCATGTTCGTGATTCAAAAGAATGGTGTGGGAGACGAGGTGCGTTCTATCCCGTTAATGACTCTGGACTTCTCCAACCCCGGTACTAACTTTATCGACAGCGTCTTCCAACGAGTCTCACATGTTTTGGGCGTCTTTTATTACCGGAGTATTCGTCAAAGGAAGCCCTGGCGGCCAAGCTTGACAAGGCGATTGAAAATGCACGCGGATTTGGTGTCGCATGAGATGTTTATTCAGTTATCAGAAGCGTGAAACCATACATACCCATCTTATTTCGGCGATCGCATTCCGGTCTCTCAAAAAGACATAGGATTGTACAATTCAATAAATTGATTTCAACTCGATCTACCTATCAACATTCGTAATTTTGACTGCAATATTTCCATGCATATCGTATTCTCGACTACCGATTGCGTGGAGTCAAAAGACTTCACTTCCAACTCATACACATCCAGCAACTATGGATAAACCAGAGCGAATCAGAAGTACAGGATGCCCCGTCAGCCCCGACGCCGCGGTGTGGTTCGTCCCAAGCTTCAAAGTGGCGACCACCAGATTTCCCCAAAGGCGGAGTCCTGGAGTCCGGTATGACTCTTCAGTGTCTTCAATATCTTCAACTTTTCCCGTTTCTTCCTCATACCTTCTATTGAGCTATTCTTAGAGCAATATCCCTTTGCTAAATTCGCTCTCCTTCATAGTCCGGTATGCGCCGCCTTTCAACATCCATTTCTGCATTTTCCCCCGCTGCCCCACGTTTCCCGATATAAGACTTATCATGGTCCACGATCTTCTCGAGTCTGCTTAAGCTAATACTCCGCCTAGATCTGAGCCACTCATTCCATTGTTCATATTTATTTTGTTTCTTTTCGTTATGGCACCCACCATTCATTGCGTTCGCCACGCTCAGGTATGTGCGAGTCAACCTGGTGATCGGCATACGTTCCCCGCCACCTCGTCCACCTGACGGCTAGGTGCCCTTGGGGGTACAGCCCCCCAAATGCCGACGCAATTGACCTAACACATCATGATCTATAGGGTGTTCACAATCTTTGCACTGCCAACCATGTTATTCCCGACCCCCTCCTCACAGACCTCGGCCACGAACAATGCGTCAAGCTATGCGCGTCTTTCCCTTACCATGACAAGATCGACCTCGTAACTGCGTCCCCTCTGCGTCGCACCATTTACACCGCACTGGAGAGCTTCAAACCCGTGTTTGAGGCTCGTTCGGACATGAAGCTTATTGCCCTGCCTGACGTGCAGGAGACCTCCGATGTAGCTTGCGACACAGGCAGTGAGCCCCAGGCCCTCCGCGACGAATTTGCTGGCAAGAACGTTGATCTGGAAATGGTTCACGAAGCTTGGAACAACAAGGTATTGTTTCCTCATTCTAATGGGATACAATGACGAGACCGTGTCTAACCAGTTCATACAGGCTGGTCGATATGCCCCTACCAACGCTGCACTGAAGGAACGCGCCCGCGCCGCCCGCCGGTGGCTCAAGGCCCGCCCTGAAAAGGAAATCGTTGTTGTCACCCACGGTGGATTCTTACACTACTTCACTGAAGATTGGGAAGATAGCAGCCAGTACCAGGGTACAGGGTGGTCGAATACTGAGTTCCGCTCCTACACTTTCTCCGACGAGCCCCACGGCTCTGATCTGGATGGAAACAAGGTTAACGGTGAAAACGCTTCTCTGGTTGAGACAATTGAATCCCGGCAACGGCGTGGAAAACAGGGACCTTCCCCAGACCGAGAGGAGCAGAAGACACTTTACAAGCTCGGTACCCAGGGCTGGGAAGATCAGCTTAGCCCTGAGGCGAGGGAGACAGCTAAGGTACCCGAGGGTGAGGAGGTTAATGGCGTGCGGGTATGATTGGCTGTAGACATTACAATTGCGTTGCACATACTGGCTGGACGTGAACAAGGAAGCAAGACTAGGGATAGAATTAATAGATCATAGTACACATAGAACAAAAGTTGTTCGATTTCATTTATTCATGCAGATATCCGTCGTTCATGTACGAAGCCGTTTGTTATTCCTTGTTTTCGCTGTTTAGAATCCTTGTAAGTAGTTTTCAAGGGGTTTGGAACTAGAATAAAGCCTGCTCTGATTCCCTTTGGCTGCTTCAATATTCCCGTGTCTCTTTGATGATTCTATTGTTAAATAATTATTGTTTGGACCAGGGGTCAAGCAACGCGCAGACCCTAGTAGCGACCAGGATCAAACAAAGGTCCTGCGAGTGTAATCTGTGAGCTTATTTGCCTAAGACCATATAAAAAGGCCTGGTTCCGTTATTCAAGAATGCCATGTCCATGGATCAATCCATCAGCTTAAATCAGCAAGAATATTTAAGGAAAGATTCCCTCGCGTGGCCTATCTACCTAATCGGCTATATCTCTAAGGTTTCTCTGGATTAACCAGTAGGACTATTTGGTATGCGTGTACTAGCCTTGATTTGTATTCAGATTTTTTCCCCGATCTTGTCGCACACTCAAGTGCTACTTCAAGTTCCAAGGTTCCAAGGCTCTTGGTGTTGATACCTACTACTACTACTACTACTACTACTACTACTACTACTACTACTACTACTACTACTACTATAATCGTCGTTGAAATGCCCAGGTGATCATACACCATTTCCGAATCCCAGTGACCCGAGACTAAATTTCCAACCTTCATTCATCGTGTTTCGAGAATTAATTCAAAGTCGCCGAACAGTGTGACATTCCTACTGGGTAGTAGCACCTACGCATGTACAGTTGGCTTTGTGTTGCCCAGACGCCTTCAAGGTGTTGGTAAGTTTACCCAAACCCACACCGACTGACTTCAAATGACTATAATACAAGAAAATCAAAACCTCCCGAGGTTCCCGTTATCCTTCATGATCTAGCCCTAGTAGGTACATAAGTATAACGCACAACAGCTAGGACACTCATATGGCTCCAATCATTTGAGAATTGGCACTAACAGCAGCAAACTTCGATTTCAAAGTGCGTCTTATAATGTACGACCCCTTCTGAACTTGACGACTAAGGAGGTAAGTGGATCACCATCATACTAGTACCTATCCAGCCAATATGTTCATGTAGGACTATCTTGAGACACGGACGCAGTATCGAGACCAAAGATAGCAACCTTCAAAAGCAATCGTCGGTATTGCCCTTCTTTCGTTGCAGTCATTGCTGACACTTAGGTACCATTTATGAATAATTGCGCAGAGGATTTTTGCTCTCTTTGAACTAACCATTTTTCGAACGCGGAACGGCCAACAATCAATCAGCTGCTTGCAGTCGCATCCATACATACACAAGGATCAATCGGTAACCTTGGATAGCTATGCCCTGTCGTAAGTTTATCCCCACGCGAAAATTAACCCGCTTCTTGTAGTATGGACGCGCCTAGGTGTTAGCAAGCCGATCCATCCCTCAACCTACCTCCAAGGCGAACCTCATCTTTCCCACTTCGATGTTCGGTATCGATCAAACTAGGGTTTTACCGGAGTTGGTGGCTTCGTAAGGGTCCGAGATGTGCTTGGTACAACGCGTGGCGCGGGGGGATGGTGGCTTAGAAGCCCCCAACTTCAGGCAATGGTTTAGGTTGACACATTTTGATCGTTTCCCTTCCGCATATTAGACCGAGTGCTCAAATGAAGCATCGGCACGGGATGAGTGGATCCTGGATCCTAGCTCCTCGTTGATTGTATGAAGAGGGGGTCATCCTGCATGGGATGGGGCCAGTTCGGAATCGATCAATGTATACGAAGCATAGGCAGCTCAATTCTAGATCAAAGCATGTATGCGCCCGTGAATATCTGTAGGAACACAGCCATCCCCAGGAGCATAGCCGTGGAGGTGGAGTCGGTAAATCTGGGTGCCTCTACTGTACACTGTACTCTGTATAAACGACGAGACCAATCAAGGCTCGACTATTTTTAGCCGCCGATCACTTGCATGCAAACTCCTTCCACTTCCTGCTCGTCTCCATTCATTCTTAATTCCCCGTCACGCCACTCTGTCAACTGCCAAGTCAGTGGGCAAGATGCTTGATGAAAACCTCCCAAGTAAGACACCCGTCATGCATCCTTTCTTCTCGTGGTTCCCTGGACGTCAAGTCGTCAACTGGTCTTGACCCCTTGCCCACTACGTCATTCAGCTTGTTCCTCCCCTCCACGGTAAACATCAACTAACTCAAGTGCTCCACTAGCCTTCTTCCTGAAGAACAATTCCCAGACCCCTCAACAAAGCAATATCTACCATCGCCAACATGGAAATGATCCCGAACCGGCCTATAACCTTAAATACCTTGACCCCGCCGCCCCCTCTTCGCAGAATCGCTATGGCGTCGCCCTCTGTGATCCCTTCGTTCCCGATATTGTCTATGGAGAGGTCGCCGTGATCCCTGAGTGGACGCAGCCTAGTTTATCAGCAGAAGCCATTCGTAACAATGGGGGTTCTGTGCCGCCCCCAGAACCGATCCTCCCCACCGAGTTTTCCATCCATCTCTACAACCCAGACCAGCAAATTATGATTCGCCATCAGCCTAAATCCTGGAACAAACCAGCCCGTTGGGAGTTTGAGATGCCCCAGCACTCTTTCCGAGTTCCGTCGGCTTCGACATTAGACCGAACACAGAGTGATCCTGCCGCTGCCGATATAACCCCAAGGTTGCGCTTCAGCTGGAGGAAAGATGGCAAGCTGTCTAAGGATTTATCATGTCTATTACATGGCAAAACCACCACAGCCACTGAGACAAAGAACAAAAATCGCGAACCAGATATCACCGTCGCTATATTCCAGGGTCTCAAGGAACTCACACTATATGAACCCAATCTATACCGCGTTGAAATGGAGGATTTCAAGGGCTTGGAATGCGTGCTCCTACTGGCTGCAGTTGCCATCCGTGACATCTTCTTTGGTCTCGCCAAGGAAGCATTCCACATCACCGCAGGTGGACCAAACCTAACAAACGGCAAGCCACAGGCGGGCACAGCAGGCCGAAAAAGCCAGAAACCCCAAGCCGCAGGCGCCATTGCAGCGCGCCCCCCTCAAGGCGCCCGACCCTCTTCCTCGAATGCCCAGTCGCCTGGCCCCCAGCTACGGCGACAACAGGATGAACTTGCAGCGCAAGAAGAGCGACGAACACAGGAACTCCTCGCGGCGGAAAAGCAGCAACAGGAAAAGGCACGGCGTCGCAAAGAGGCAGAAGTAGACAGCGAAACTAAGCGGTTACAGCAAATATACGGACAAGAAGAGCAACAGGCTCGAATGCAGCACCCTTCAAATGCCTCGCCCAGACCGAACCTCCCAGCCCGCCACAGTGGACCCTCAAGACCATATAATTCGCATCAGTATTCTCAATCTCAATCTCACATTTCGTCTAAACCTCAGCAACCTCCTCGCCCTTCATACCCTCCACGTCCTCAGTCATACTATCCCCAAGGTCGCCCTGTACAGCCTCCCACCACCGGCCCTTACCTTCAAGCTTCCGGTCAGCCCGATCCTCGAATTCAATCTACCACCAACTTTGGGCCTGGTCGCCCTCCGCAACCCCGGCCTCAGTCCACAGTTGGTTTTGTTCCTACAAGTAGTGGGGCCTTACAACCTGGACAGGCACCTACACGCCCCCAGGCTTTGCAGCCAAAGAAAAGTAGCTTTTTTGGATTCAGGCGCAAGGAGGAAGGAAGTACGCCTAACAAGCTTGATAAGAAGCGAAGTTCTATGTTTTGATTTGATTTAGCTTGCGATACCCCGGTGTATGCATATTTGTTTTTTTTTTATTCCCCCCTTTTTTTTTCCTTCGCCCATAGCATTTCTCGGGATACGTCGGACTTGCACATTTGCTCTTGGTTGTGATTTCATTGTACAAAAGCATCATCTGCATCACTCAAAGATTGGTCGATCTTGAGGATACTTGGCTCAGCTGAGTTGGGCTTGGGTTTTTCAAGGCTACCTGTTGAAAATTCACATATGGAGTTTTACGATTATGAAATATCCAATTGAAATGACTGTTTCTTTTACCAAATACTTTCCCATTGACTCAGCGCAGCTGTTCCTATAATTAGAGCCGACGTAAGTAGTTAGGCAGTATCAAGTAATAGGGTTGATTAATCAAACGTAACGAATAGTACTTGTAAAATTCTCTTTGAGCATTCAGAGCAATAAGATCCTGTAGCAATACCTCTTTGCTATGGTTGAAAAGCAAAGGTCATAATATCTAAGCTAGTCGTTGAGTGGAAGAAAATACTCGAGCTTTCCTTCTAATTGCATCGTGTCAAAGAATGGAAGGAAACCCCTATAGAGTAACGGCGCATGCACTCAAAACACCACCCTCCTTGACCAGGGCTGCAGCAGTTTGTTGTGGAACAACTCGATCGACGCCCAGAATCATGAGTGCCTCTCTCTTTCCAGAGCCTGAAACCTCAGACGCCTCACTGGGGCTATCCTTGGCAACTTTGGGTTCACTGAGATTGATGTTGGTTAATTTTGAAGAAACTGGAGCGACGGTCATGAAATTGATATTGACCCCCTCGCTGCCGAGGATGCTTCCAACGACGCCAATTTTACCTGGAGAATCGTAGTTTTCGCAAATGAGAAGTGTCCCTTCGGGTTCGAAGGACGCTTCAAACCTGCCAAGTCTGGTGATTAGAGGTTGGCCACCTGAACAGGTGCCAGATATGATTCGTTCATGTTTCAACTGAGGAGCATGGGTAGAAACATCAGATATAGAAGGCGCTCGAGAAGATGCACGAGATGGTGGCCGGGCGATAAGTGTTACCAGCGAGGAGTACGATGAATCATCTTGAGGGTCACGCGAGAGCTGCTCTGATACAAAAATTCCACGTTCTTTCGCAACCAGCTCAGCGTTCACGATATTAATATTGAGGCCCTCAGCACCCGTGATCGGGGCTAAAAGACCTTTGATTAGAGCTGCGAAAAGCGGCTTCGTATTGTTGATACTAGCAACCTCACCCTGGTAGATGAGGTCAAATGTATTCCGGGCCATAGACCCACCAGGTAATGAAGCATAGTGTTGAGTATACAAGCTGCCGATCTTCTCCACCAGACGAACGAATGGTTGAAGCTTCTGATACTCTTCTGGTAGAATAAGAGGCGCATTCACAGCACTGCGTGGGAGTGAGCCCTTCAATATGTCAAGAACCTGCTCACAGACATCTACTGAAACGTTTTCCTGGGCCTCTACTGTAGATGCACCAAGATGTGGAGTCACCACAGCCCGGGGGTGAGCAATCAGCTTTGCCGCGGTGGACTCGACATCTGGTGGCTCCGATGTAAACACATCTATGGCAGCCCCAGCTAGGTGACCACATTCGAGGGCTGTCAACAGCGCACCTTCGTCAATAGTGCCACCGCGTGCCACATTAAGAATCCGAGCACCGGGTTTCATTTGGGCTAATTCGGCATCGCTGATCATTCCTCGGGTGGATGCGATCAGTGGAGTATGGATAGTCAGGAAGTCGGCAGATGATAACAGATTTGGTAATGATGAGACTAGAGTGACTGAGGCTGCGGATGCTGCTGCGGGTGATGCATATGGATCCAGGGCGTTGACAGTCATACCGAGACCCTTGGCAATGCGCGCCACTGTCAACCCAACTGCAATCATTTTTAGCTATCTCGTTCCGAGTATCCAAGAGGAGCTCCCTACCCTTTCCCAGCCCAATTATTCCCAGTGTCTTGCCTTTGACTTCCACTCCAACAAACTGACTGCGTTCCCACTTTCCCGCTTTCAGACTGGCACAGCCTTCGGGGATCTTTCTCGCCATTGACATCATCAACGCAATAGTATGTTCAGCAGCGGCGCCTATATTACCGGAGGGTGAATTGACAACGACAATCCCGAGCTGTGTTGCTGCTCCAACATCTGGAATTGATAGATGACGAGATCATTAGAGGCCTTAATGTGGTAGAGACATCATATCATTGCCTGGGTACTCACCAACATTGTCAACGCCCACACCTGCCCGAGCAACTACTTTCAATCGTTTGGCGGCTTGTAAGACAGTCGCGGTGACTTTAGTCTCGGAGCGAACAAGAAGGGCTTCATAATGAGGGATAATCTCCAGTAATGCCTCATGTGACAAGCCCCTTCTCTCATCAACATCGAGAGAAGTTCTTAACAGCGCCAGCCCATCCGGCGAAAGCCTTTCAGGTACAAGGACCTTGGGGCGAGCTTGTTTTAAGAGGGGCATTCTCGTCGGCTAAGCTTCACCCAGGATATCTCAATTATCTTCAATACAGGTTGGACAAAGCTGAAATAATTGGAGGGTAATTGAAGGGTAATTGAAAGGTTAAAACTCAAGACGGGAGGACAAATGCAGAGATCTGGTTTGTTTGCGCAACTTGGGCGGCAGGCGTGCCCAAGGTTGCCATGCTCTCCCCAGCACAAATCCTTTTGACGTCTTCCAGACTCAAATTCTGGGGAATGAAATGCATAAGCCAATCAATGCCGAGTGTAGAGAGTCGCATCATCCTGCGCATGCGGTGGCACAGAACGCGGGGTAACAAGTCCATCGTCATTGATTGGAGATTACGTTGCGATGTCGGCCATGAGGTTGGTTTGTCATTATAATGATTCATGGTTGAATTCTGATAAGACATTCCTGGATCGATGTGTTCATTCCTACAAAATAAATGATATGTTTAGCATGCGATTACATGCTGATCTACTATATTCAGATAGGCTTCGCTACAGCTTCCCTTTTGGCCGAACCCCCTGGCCATTCCAATCTAGAAGATCCCACAAGAACATTTGACTTGGCTCGTTCCAATGTTACTCTTGACAGTGTGTTGATTTGCAATATACCTCGCTGCTATAGTGGATATTCCGGGCCAGGGATCTCTCTATAGCGCCGACTAGATAGTAGAGGAGGATCCACTAGCGGCAACTCACTCCCCCACATAGGCCACGCCAGAAGCACATAGCTAGGAGAGTCTTGCCAGAGGGAACATTTGAATTATTGTGGAGGGCAACACATTCCAAGGTTTGGAGTTTCTTTTTCCGTTTTTCCGGCAAAAACTGAAAAAAGCAAACTGTCCTCATGCCCTGGTTAAGTCACGTAGATCTTCTCTATCCTCAATACTACTATTTAATCGTTTGTACTAGTTCGCCATCGCTGCCCAGGTGGTTCAGCCCCGGGCCTCCAACAACTTCGTACTTTCGGCGACGATAAAAAAAAAATTTTTTTTATCCAATCAAAATATTCGAAGCCAAGCAGATCTTGAGCATTGGAATTCCTGGGACACGAAAATCCATCCAGATGACCCATATAACACGGCCATAGAACCCGCCTGCTGAAACAGATCAGCCGTATCGCGTAGCCGACATCATTTAGCCTCCCAATAGCCTTTCAAATTGGGGGCCGAAAAGTGTTTGCTCATGTTGAAGCACTCCGCATGACCAAGAGGCAAGGGTAAGATCACTCCCCTGTTGCATCACGCTGCGTCTATCCGGTTCCCCTGAAACGCAGTCAACCATCGGCCCCAACACCCCAAGACACAATGATGGAACACAACGCCAATCCTTGGCAGCTTCGGTGACTTTCTCCACTTTGATCAATATCGGATAGACTCCGTCAGCCTCTCACGGGTTGAAAGTTTGATTCTTTATCTCTCAGCTTTGGCAGCCGAGGGAAAGAAAGAGACAATTTTCTGGCCACAGGGAAACAAATCAATACCTTTTCGCTCAGTGCAGGTTTTCTTCGACTGGGTGACGGATTGCAATGCGACCCTGCCCCCTCACAAGCGCCATGCTGACCTCGGATTGAGATTGAGTTCCTGACTCCCGACCATGGTGGGGGTTCCACACAGTACTGGCTGTGCTCTTTGTCGCGAACGACACATTAAGGTGAGACTAGATCAGTTCATTGTGCTTTTTTTTTTTCTTCTTTCTTTCTTAGATATCATTCGTTCGCTATCATTGAAAAGGCATGTGGGATTTTGCTAAGCTTTTTGTATTGTTAGTGCGATGAGACAGTCCCCGAATGTTCTCAATGTCAGCGATATGGCCGCACGTGTCCTGGATATCGTCGCACCTTCATATTCCAGGATGAAGGCCCTAGCCTTGCGCGGCGGCATCGCTCTGTCTCTCGTAGAAGAGGTCGCGGCCTATCATCAAGGTTCACCACACCCACTACAGCCCCTGCAGCTGCAGCTGCACGGCAGATCGAATTGCTCGGGCCTAGCGAGCACCCCGATGACGGCGCAGGCGCCGCAACGGTTGTTCGCGAGAACGCAATAAAATTGATGCGAAGACATTCTGCGACGGTTTCACTAGATGAACATGTCTCGCCTTCATTAGTACGAAAGTCCATCAAGGCGGCGCAGCCACAACTCTTTATAGACTTCATCAGCGCCTCATTTCCTACATTATATTTCCATAATCGATTTCGCGCTGGCAGCGACCCTGGATTTGCAGAATATATCATCATGAACTTTGGACAAGACGCTTATCTCGACTCAGCGATTTGCTGTTTAAGCTCTGTTTATTTGGCTCATCTCACGCAGGACCCTGTTCTACTTCGTACCAGCCGAAGGATGTACGGTATGTCATTAGGTGAGGTGATCCGTGCCATCTCGACAGGTAGTCATGCCTCGTCAGATAATATGCTGTGCACTGCGATGATGCTCAGCGTCTATGAAATGTATGCCCAGACCAGCCCCGATGCATGGGTTGTTCACTCCGACGCGGTAAAGAGGCTTATGACTAGTCGCGGCACAAACATGCACCTTACAGGCTTTGGGAGGTCGTGCTGGATTGCCTTTCGAGGCTTTCACGTTGCCACAGCCGTGTACCAGGGGAAACCATGTTTTCTCGATGAGAAGGAGTGGCAAGACTATGCCACCCGAATCATGGCAGAGGACGCCCAGAAGCCTGGGGAATGGGCTGCATACGCCATTATTTCCGACAAAGTATTCATGGAAATAGCCAAATGTCCACGTTATATCAGCGAAACACGCGATTTTCTTTCCAATTCATCTACATCCGTCGAGATCGAGGCTGAAGCTCTCATCAAGCGGATCCAAGACACATCTCGTCGATTATTTGCTCTCAGTGCTGAGCTTCGCTCATGTATCAGTGCTCACACCCAGCGCCAACAGGGGATCGTTTTTCGCCCAAACACATTTGTAGGCCCTGTCCCTGAAGTGTTTCCTGAAACTGGTCCCTCCTTGCTCCTCCGCGGGGCGGAAAATATACAGGATACCCTTCATCAATTGTGCAACCGTCTAGAGGACAAATCAAGGTGTCGTGTTATTGAAGAACTTTCGCCTGAGTCGGGAACTTGGACTTTGAGTGATGTGAGTGAAGATACGCCATCGCCACCGCCTATCAGCTCCAAGACTTTAACACTGCCTTTTCGCATCCATTCTGAACTTGGCCGAGGTCCTTCCCAGACATCCGATCGTGATGATCCGCGAGCAGTGATTTGGCTAGATCGTGTTGCTTCGTCCATGGGCATGCTTGGCACAAAGCTGATCTCGGACGAGGAGACAACCTTGGGATGTATTGAAGAAGAGGAATAATCGGGGGGGGGGGCAATTGCACGTTGATTGAGCCCCCTCTCTGATAATGATGAATGATACCGACTCATCCATGGGTGGTATATTGTACATAGTATGTATTATGATATACGACTTCGCTGTAGCTAGCTCTTATTGCGTTCGCCTCTGTACATCGTCCATTGTTATTGAACATTTAAAGATATCAAACTTTTTTTCCATTTTCATGCGCGTCAGTTTTAAAGAAATTTATATACGATTTCATCCTCACGTAATGAGTAAGTCGTCCCAAAAATAGGATCTAGTAGTCGAGGGATTCCTCTAGCAAACGTCGGAGCTCGCCCTTCTCGGCCTGGAGCTCGTCGCTCAGATTTGGCGCGAGCATAAGAACACGCTTTTGTGGAATAGTACCTTCCACCAAGCCATCAACATCAGAGGACTTAAAGCCCAGATCCTTCAGCCCACGAGGCTGATCGCCCAATTTGACTAAGAATTCGGCAATCGCAGCCCCAAGAACCTCTCCGGCGCTTTCACGCTTTACATTTGAGATATCGACACCAAATGCCTCAGCAGCAGCCAGATGACGATCAATATTTGAAGCAGCTGTAAAACGGAAAACAGCAGGTGCAGTGACGGCGACGGATACACCATGCGGAATGATGGGGTGATCGACCTGATAGCCCTTGTGTGTGTATCCCGGGTTCTGACTAGAGATGGGATAACTCATGCCGTGGCAAAGATGGACACCCGCATTTCCAAATCCAACACCTGCGAGTGTTGCAGCAAGAAGCATGTTGGATTGTGCCTCATGGTCATCCGGATCCCTCACGGCACGGGGGAGATACTTGACGGTGCTACGTAGGGCTTGTAAGGAGAATATATCGGAGATGGGATTGGCTCCTTGGTAAGCGGGACGGTTGATCGGGTTTGTTGGGCGAGGTGTACGCTCGTTGTAGGGAATTGCGGTCCATGATTCGAGAGAGTGGCAGAGCACATCCAACCCTGAGGCGGCATGTACCGCGGATGGCATAGTGCGAGTATTGAGCGGGTCGCAAATTCCCAGCGTGGGCTTCAAATTACGGTGAGCAATTCCTGTTTTGGCTTTCTTCTCCACTAGGTCAAATATGGCTGTGCCTGTTGTTTCAGAGCCTGTGCCAGCAGTTGTTGGCACTGCGATGAGGGGCCGCAGTGGTTTTTCAACTGGAAGACCCTTTCCCAGTGGAGCATTGACGAAGTCAAGGAAGTCGGCCTCAGGGTACGCAGTATAGAGGTTCATAAGTTTGGCTGTATCGATTACGGATCCGCCACCTGTTGGTAATGGTGTCAGTACATCGCAAATGTCGTGCCTTGGAGGGTTTATTTACGCACCGACGGCGAGGAAAGCGTCAGGGTTGTATGGCTTTGCAAATGCAATTGCCTCCTTGATACTGAAGTGCGACAGAGAATTAGCCACATGTTTTGTGCTTCGACCTCGTGAACACAATTATTGACACCTACGAGCTGTCCTTCGGTTCTGTTCGAACTTTATCAAAGACAGTAAACTGAATACCCTGCTTGGTGAGACCCTCCACGGCTTGCTTCATTGCATCAAGTTTTGTCACATTGGAGTCCGTGACAATGCATACTCTCTTAGCGCCGATATTCGCCAAATCCATACCGACCTCTTTGGTGGAACCAGGTCCGAACCGGATACTTGAGGCCGCCATTTCAAAAGCATATTCTTTCTCGCGGGAAGGGTCCACGGGGGTCGCTAGGTGACGGCGCACATTGTTCATCATCGAAGGTGTCTTATGATGGTGGTGATGATTGGGGTTTGAGTGACAAGGACAATTAGGCGGGTGGGTGTACTGCACCGTGCGCAGTAAATTGAGCGCGCGGTTGGCCGCGGACGGGGCCACTCGAATTGCTGGCGCAACCATTATAATGTTTATGTTCAGTGTGAATATCCAAGGTGGTTATTGCAGGACATAAATGGCGGTTCTGGGGAGGGGGCTGAAGATATAAGGGAGGTTGAGAATGTGGGAGTTGGAGAGATGGAGAAAATGCGGGGAATTGAGTTGCACACTCCGTCGGTCATCTGGCCGAAGCTTTGCAACCACCACAATGTAGCTCTACGGTAAGTAGCCCTGACTGGCTGATTAGATAAGATAGAATTGGAGTCGTTTCGAATACTAACGTTCGTCTAGTTGGATGATTCATCGACAAGCGACTCGTTCGGTGCTTTCCCCCCTCACTTCACTCAACAACCGAACCGAGGTAACGCGGTGTGAATGACATCAGGTCCCACAAAGCTTAACCCCCGAATCGGAGATCTCGGAGAGTATACCAGACTCTACCAGACTTAAGGAAGCTGCAATGAAGAATAGAACAAGGATTGCATTCGCCATCTGACCCAAAATTTGGCTATTCTACCATGTTCGGCCGTTTCGATCTCCATATGTGAACCAAAGAACACAGCTGTATTCTTCCCCAACTCAACCCCACATTATACTATCTACTGCCCTTCACAGTGATTCCACGCAGTCAACACAATGTCAAGACTAGGTCACTTGCAGCATCATGGACACGAATCTGACTTCCACGAGGGGGTATGCCATTTGACCAGGTTATCCCTGATGCGGATGAAGACGGGTTCAACGTAATTTTATGGCCCTGAAATGGATCACCGAATACATCGGACAAGTCATACCACACTCTGCCATTGCCGGCAAGGTTATAAGCGAATATAGTCAGCGGAGCACTGGTGAGAAGCCCATCGCGCTTTGTACTGATTTTAATCGCGATGCCACCCGATGCCACATCCCGGCGGTATGTCTCTTGATAGCGCCCGAATGGCAGTACGGTCGCTTCGGGCCGGGTGGTACTACCCACAGACCATATGTACACTGGAAAGTTACAATGATTGAGTACCACAGCACGACCGACGAGCGAAAGATCTGGCGAGATACCCGATGTTGGTGTGGGCAAGAGGACAAATGATTCTGTTGGTGATGGGAAAGCGCCGAAGGGAATATCATCGGCTGAATCGTTTCCCTCGGGAGAGGTTGGATGAGACGCTCCCAAGGCAGCAAGGGAGAATAATATCGAAATGATATTGAAAGACTTCATGGAGAGCACGAATTGATATGAGATTTTATGGTACTAAAGAATGAGAACTCTCTGCAACGCTCGGGCTTCAACTTGAACGATTTATCAAATGTTGCGCAAGATTACGATGGGACTGTAGGACTTTATATAGCCGGTTTATCTACCGTTTGAAAATGTTGCAAGGGCGATGATACTAGGTACCACATATTCGCCACCCCTTCCAGAGAAATTCTACCGAGCACTATTGCTGAGATACAACATTCTATGGCGTCGACTTGCATTATCCAGTCTGAGTGATCCCTAGTTGAAGCTATGAGCGCCACTACATATCAACTTGAACGGCTTGGAGGACACTTAAAGGACAAGTCCTACAAAGTCGCAGTAGGCCAAGCAGCTCCTGTCCCTGACGGCAAGGGAAAAGATGGCGTTACATCTATCCAGCTTGTCTTTATCGAAATATACGACATCGTGTGGTCTATAGATCCTAGAACTCCAAAGGACAAGTGAGAGTCCCTGATCAGAAGAATGTAACAACTAGCAATGTGGGAATTTCCCACGTCGGATATTTTAGCGCGTTTCAGCACAACTTGAGGTATGTGGCGTAGACAAAGAGGTACCCTCGGAATCTAGCCGCATATATGGCCAGAAGCAATGATCAAACACTCAGCTCTCATCACAAGAGCGCTTGAGAATGGCCAACGTGAGCCAAACAAGCAGAAATTTGTACAGGTTAAAAAAAAGTGCATGGAATTGTTGTGATTTAACAAACTGAGCTGGCTAAAATGTAAAAGAATTTCCAGTCTCTTGTGCATTTCTCAAACTCGATGAAAGGTAAGTTGATAAATACGATATACCAGTAGAGAATGTCTGAACTTAATGCAGTTTGGACAGAAGAATGTACAAGGAATTGGGGTTTACAATACTACCTCTTAGTATACAACTAGCAGTGCCGGACGGGTTATTTCCAAGTTGCACGAAAACGCCATATTCAAAGATACTAACTAGTACGGTGCATTCCACCCTTGGAACCTTGCAATAGGCTAAAAAATGACTACGGCACTTGAGTGAGCAACCGGCATTTCATGCTGTGAGGTAATTTGAAATAGGAAGACTTTCTCTACCTATCTCAAATTTTCAGCCATGTGCCAAACTACGGATGCAACAGTGAAGGATAGCCCAGACGTACGGGGCAATTTTCTTTCACAAACGATGTCATTTATATGATCGGAATATCCCAATAGCCCACGAATTTAATTTAATGAGGTGAAAAGTAAATATATACAATAAGTTGAAATCAAAGAAGACACTCGTGGGCAGGGGCATTCTTGACACTTCTTGGGGCGCAATACAGCCCAGCCAGCGAAACCATTATGGTGGGAATAACTCCCGAGAAATGTCATGGAAAGTATATCCAAGAAGATTGAAAAATTTGACCGAGAAAGACATCCTACTTAGACGTGAGGAATGCTTCTATGGAACAAAATGGAGCGATGCTTAGAAAGCGAAAATCTCCGATGTGCCAAGAACCTTGTTACCCTGCAAAGCAGACACTTGAATGTATTCAGTGGTGAGGTTGGTCAATGTGACGGAAGTTTCAAATCCGGTCCTCTTCGCAGAGCTGATCTTTTGGTTGTCGGTGGAGCTCTCAGAGGTAGCAGAGTAGATAACCCAGTTGTCATAATCAGTCGCTCCATTCCAGCTCATATAGGCGATCGCACCAGAGGAGGTACGGGTGACGTTCAACGAGGGCTTCCAGAATGGAACAGCACTCCACTCAAAGCGGTAGCCACGGTAGGAAGCAACATCGTTGTTTGGACCGAATTTTCCGCTGAAAACAACATTTCCATCACCATCGAATTCCTTAACCTTGGAGATGGAACCGTAATCCATGAAGACATGGCCATCAGCTTGATTCAGGACTTGATAACTACCCTGGCTAACAGAGTGAATGGGGTCCTTGGGGTCACTCAATGAACGAAGACCGGTGACAGACTTCTTGACCAGATCAACAGCGAGGGCAACACCGGTTGTTGGGATCTCACTGTCAGTAGGAGTGTTGGCATTGTTGAACAAGGTAAGGACCAAGCTGTCGTCCGTTTCGTTCCAGACGCGAATATCATGTTGCCAAGAGAAGTTTGCATTGCCCACTTGAGTAAAATCGGCACCATCCTCGCCGCTAACCTGCCAAATAACGGATCCATTGTGATGGATGTAGTATCCAGACCACATATGACGGAGTGAAACCAGGTAGCCGCTGTTGGTTGGTGTAATTGCATTGATGTGGTAAGCGTCGTATGGGTTCTCCTGAGTACCTGCGGTGCCGCCTAACTTCTGGTGAGAGGAGGTCAATGGAATCGAATCTTCATGTTCCAATGCGCTCCATGAGTTGACTATGGTGTTTGTAGCAATATCGATCTCATAGAAATGACTGTCCAGCATCCATTCAGATGACTTTCCGCCAATTGAAGTTAGATTGTGCTGAGTGACATTGTATGCGGTCACCAGAAGCGTGCCTTGTGGGGTAATGTGACTTTCGTGCAAATCAATGTACGAGTCCTTGGTTGAGTTGTCCGGGGTGAGGAAATCTCCAGTCAAGGTAACAGTGTAGATTTCTTCGTACGTGTTATCAAGGATGTGGACCGTGCCGTAGCCATACCCGATGTCCATCATATCACCAGCCCAGAAAGTGATCACATCAGAGCCATTGAGCTGCTGTACCATGAAGTTGGATGTGACCTCTTCAGGGCCTTCGTAGACTAGGTTGCCATCGTTATCGTAGATGAGTGCCGCCTGCCCAGCCGGTTGAACGGCTCCTCGAGGACCTAGGAAAATCAAACCGGGGTCTACAGCACCCGTTTTATTGATCTGAAGGGTAGGAGGCTGGAACTCCATGGACTTGTAACTGGAGTATGGCCAAGCTGTAGCGCCCAGCGACAATAGCAGTGTACTGCCGGCAGTATACCACCACGGAGCCATTGTTTGCTAGACAATAAAGTTCAATCAAAGCACCTTAACGGGTATAGTGTATAAAATGAGTGTAATGAAGTTGAAATGAAAGAATGACGATGGTGAAAGTGTCAAAGGCGTGATCGATATGCCCCAGAGGGAATTGCTTCTTGGTTTTAAAAAAGATTCAAATGCCCCCGGCCATAGTCTGGTCCCTGAAAATCATTGCCGTTGTCCGGCCGAGTATAAGTGGGCGGCCATGGAGAAAACCACCAACCAGGTTCTCAGCAGCAAGTGATCGCCTCCCAGGTTTCGTGTTGAAGGCGATGGAAACCCACCGGAACTTTGGATAGACAGGCTTGGCTACCGTCATTCGGTGGGCCACCCACGCGAAATTCTTCCTTCATCTGTACAGTATTGTAGACTGGAACGATGTGGGATGCAATAGCCTCCGATCAGCTGCCTTATTGTTTCACGCGTCGAAACAAACATTTCGAAAAGACAAAATTTTGGGCATGTAAGCCCGCCGGTCGCCCGGTAGAGTGTTCTGTGATGCATAATGCTCCAAACAGAGTTCACCCATTTCTGTCAATCAGGGACACGCTTGTGGTAAACTTTGGGGATCAGCAAGCCAATGGTCTTGCATGTTGTATCGCATGGCAATATCTGGACGCGGTCGGCCCCATCGGAACAAAGACCAGCACTCCTGGAAATATTCTTCTCCGTTGCAAAGCACGAGGGTTGTGCCGTTTTTCCTGCGAGTGGAGCAGTCACAACACATTTGACTGGCTATTCTCGGAGAAGCAAAACCCTGGATCTTGCGGCCCAGATAAAACCCCTGTCGCCCCTTGGGGTAATAGGGCGGTAGCGATCGGCTGGGTGCCGCGTGTACTTCTTTCGAGAAAATTTTGACGGCGAGCGGAGTGAGTAGGGCGGCGTTGTTAGTTCAAGTGTACTCATGAATCCAGTACTGAGTCGGTTAATTCGAATTGTGTGCGGACAGTGCGGTGACCGTCGGCGCAAACATGATCAAAACCGATCAGCTTCAGATTTCGATAACCTTGACCCTGCGTTCTGCCTGAGGCCGCATTTATATTCAACTACTGCTCTATGAACCAAATGGCATTATAATCATGCAATAAAACACCAAGTTGTCTTCGCTAGTAAAATTAGTGTATTTCTGGTACTGAGGATTGACGTGCCATCCGGAACAAATGCTAACGCCAAACACATGCATGGCTCTACTTGTCGAACAGGGCCCATCACAAAACGATGGTCATCGAACTACAGTAGTATCCATACTCGTCATGGGCGTTTATGATCTGAGTCAACCCCGAGGTTTTCTGGAATTCCTCCATTGGGATCTATTGGGGTTGGTTGGATATGTGCCAAGATATCGCCACAGCTGACAAGACAGAGATGGGCATAAGAACTTTGTCTGTCCTATCCTATCCTATCCTATCCTATCCTAGGACTCTTATCCCAGGACTCTTATTACACGGGCGTATGTGGAA
Organism: Talaromyces sp. PF30-5; assembly: GCA_023626375.1. NCBI lineage: Eukaryota > Fungi > Ascomycota > Eurotiomycetes > Eurotiales > Trichocomaceae > Talaromyces > Talaromyces sp. PF30-5. Next base: position 200,298 of record JAMAGU010000017.1, on the reverse strand, counting down.
AATGGAGGTGTTTGATTGGCCGGTTGGCCATCGTCTATTCTTATTTGGTAAAAGAGCAAATCAATGCTTTGGTTATCTTTTCTCTGTAATTCGATGTGCTAGTATAATGATACGTGCGTATAATTTCTTACATTAATTAAAACTATAATATCATCAATTTTAATAGCTTACATATAAAAACTAAAAATAAACTAGAGAATAATTGAACTACTGGATATTTCGACTGTTATCCAAACATTGTTACTATATATACAGCTTTTACTGCACTTCCAGTACATACGACCACAGGGTGTGGAGAACAGGGCTTCCCGTCCGCTCAGCCGTACTTAAGCCACATACTAAAAGTGGTGAATTCTTAAAGAGCCCTCGGCCTTAAAACAGCACTGTGTTTTGTGTTAGGGTGAGTGAGGGTGATATGGGTGAGAATTCTGGAGACTAGGGGTAAGAGAGGTGAGAATGGGGTGAGAGGACCCAGCGTAGTACTTGTATTTTAGATAAATGAAGGCCTAAGGGCTCTTATTTAGGTCTGCTATTTTAATTTATCTTTATCTCCTACCTGAGAAATAATACTATTAGAAAGTATATAGAAAAGCTTATTAAGGGAAATGCTTATGCTATGTTATATGGGTTTACTCTTGACTACTAGAATAAGTGGGAATAAGAAGAAAATATTATTTACTATAAGGAGCTTGTACTAGCTATAAACTAAAATTATGAAAATACTATATTGAACTAGATATTATAAGTAGCTCTATTAATATTTATATTGCTATTTATAGTCCTAATATATTATAGGTAGAGGCTATTGAACCACACCAATATCACACTATACTATGTAGTACTAACAGAGAACATCAGAATCCGAAGAACCGTGGTTACAATTTAAAGCATCAGAATCAGCACTACCTAGACTCCTAGAGGTCCTGGACTTAAAAGACTGCAAGCTCAGATAGCAAGGAAAACATTAGAAAGGTCCATAGATGATATTACTTCAAATGTTTGAGATAAACAACATTTGAATCATAGCATCCACAATTAATACCGCACCCCCTATTGTCCATAATAAGGGCCCTCCCATTCTAAGCCCAAGAGGTTGGCTTGGACGATAGACTCAGTCGTACATGGATCGATATAATCTGGAAAAAGTCACGTCAAGGATGATGAAAAGTAAAACCGCAGTGATTACGCCAGCAGTGTAGCCGTACCACCAAGAATAGTGTAATTCAACTCTGCACTCCAAATCCATCATTGCGCCCTCAGGCCGCCACGGCAATTCAAATGTTAGGAACTTCAAGTTGATTTGGCTCAGGCCCTAGAATTCAACTATAAGAATGGCGAGTCAGCGAAATGTTAGAATGGCGAATATGTATGAATAACTTGGACCTTCAAATTAGGAACGTTGAACTGACAGTCCGATAGGTCAAGAGTAGTACCTATTAGCAGCGGGAATCTCAGGCTCAGGCTGACTGCCCAGGTGAACTGGCCCCTGTAATACCTATGTAATTTGACCAGATAGTGAGATGAGAAGAATATGTAAAGGAGGTGACCATCTGCAGTTTGAAGGTTTTCTTTCTTTCTAATATATGAAATCAGGATCTGATTATTACATCATAGAAATAGCTTTAAGTTTTTTTATCGTTGTATGGGGACTAGTGCCTGGGTTGTAACAGCCTCCAAGATTGATTGATTGATTGATTGGGAGCGGGCGTCCACTTCAAGACGCGGATGGATCCCCGGGCCTGGATCCGAGGTCTATGTGCATAGGTACTCGCTTCCGAGAGTACTAGTATCCATGAATCGCCCTGCGCTTCCAAGGTTTGCTTCACCCATTTAAATGTTTGTTATTAATACTATATATACACCCGTGCCACTAGCCCTGGATGGGGCTGCATCATCAATTGATGATGTGCCAGGCGTCATTTCGTTCAAATTGATGTTTTTGACCATCCTCCTCCAGGGTTTCAAATGTTAACGCGTTGGGAAAGGCCCTCAGGCTGGAGGTAGTATTAATTCCCATAGAATCGAATGTTCTTTGCCAGTAGCCCTGAACCATATTATGATTCTACTGGCAGATGATAGAATTAAACCTAGCTAGGTACAGGGCTTGAAGGCGAAGTAGTATATACACAGGATTCCCACTCTCTTTTTCCAGTACAAATATGATCCGGGAATCACATGTGCAGGTATTCCCATATTAGCCCGTCCAAGAACGTGCGAACATTTGAATGTGTTAATATGCAAGTAGTCCAGCACAGCTCTATGACATGTGTACCCGGTAAAAGTTGACCGTTGGAACTTGAACTAAACCATTCATGAAGAGAACTTTCTGCCTGCGTGTTCCCATTAGCTAATATTATTCTTCAGTGTTGCACGAGGGGAGCCTTTGCACCTATCAGTGAGTCAGGAATCGAAACAAACTTATTTGTCATAATACTCACCTAGATCAAGGTTCCCAGGTGGGTAATACCTATAATTAAATCAGCTCTGGAATCTTCAATTAAGGCTCGGGAACTAAAAGGAGAAAAGGTAAAAATGTCGACAATTCAGCGGAAGGTCCTTGGGGTGAGAAAGAAAAACCTACGAGATACGAACCTGAACAATTCAACAATTGCATTTTCGGGTTCTCACTCTGACTCTTCTCTGTGTGGCCAGTCTTGCAGTATAGCACAGCAAAGGCCGGCCGGGCCAGGGTTACTTCCCAATCTCCAAGCCTTGTCGTGCTCGTTCAGGCTCTTTCCTTCCAACCTCTATATCAACACTGCAGTCGTGGCTTCCTCCAAATCAATCGAATCAAAGATCAAATTCCCGTCAGAATGCCATTTGAATTCTCTTTCTTTCTTTTCTCTTTGCCGCCTCAAGTTGATCCAAAGTTCTGCGTCAAGAATAGGCGACAGTTCTAGCCGAGCTAAGTATACGCTGTTCAGTATGAATATCCTTTTGTCTTTCCCTTGCCTTCTATGCCGGGAATTGAAGGGTTTGATTGGCGTTCTACGCTAACCACTTCACTTCTTAGTGTCGCTGTGTGCTTGTTGGGAGTGTGGGTTTCTCTCCGCATTTCTGACAAACCCGTGAGTGTGATCTTCACCATGTATAAGCCGAAGCCTGAAAAGCCGAAGCCTGAGGATGACTTTTCGCCGAAAGAATTCTTCGAAAGATTGCACGCTCTTGAACAAGGTACACTCACCAGACGCCGCCGCCAGAGCCCTCTGAGAATATATCATCTTTACTACCTGATACGTTGCTCCTCGCAGTAGACGTAGCATACATCGTCTCCCTCTGTTGATAAAGGGTGTGCTTACTACTGGCAGATATCATGGGCTGAGTCCTCTTTTTTGTCCTTGTGTTCTTTATTTTATTGATGAGTGAATAGGCCAGCCCCGTGCTTGATATTTCTGTTTGTATTTTGAATCCACAGGTCTGTCGCCTCATAAATAGAACTTCGCGCATTTGACAAGCTACGAGATAAGTGTTCAATTTATATAGGCCGCTTTTGTTTCCGCGAGAAGGCACCCCTAAGAAAATCATAACGGGCACATTTTATATGGTAGATCTAGGGAAGCGCACGATGGTGCCTCGGCGGCAAGGTGATCAGAATTGTTGAATTTCCTTCTCATATTACCACTATGGGACACCGGTCCGGACCCATTGCCTGAAACCAGCTAAGTGTATAATCTTTCGTCTCGGTTCGCATGGCCCATACTTTCTGGGCGACATCTGCAGCCACAGAAAAGGATGAAGCCATTGTACAATTCTGTGCATCAAGTAGCCATGTGAGATATCGCTTTTGTAGACTCAATTCTATAGCTTCGCATGCTGCTATAAAGCAAGGCCATAGTAGCGTTGGGCTGAAACTATCAGCCCCTTTCCTTTTGCTTGCACTCTGCTGCGCAAAATCCAAAACCCTGCGGACTGTATCCTGAAGGATCAGCCCATTGATATTGTGAACTCGCCGATAATAAAATAAGATGAGTCCCTGGTGCATGGCAAGTGCATCATACCATATTCCATTTTCACCCTCTGTAGCAGTATTTAGATGCTCCGAATGGGTTTGTGTTTTCTCCCAGGAAAGAATCTGGTGTTCCAAAATCCTGGTTCGTTGGTTGAGATTTGTTGCGATTTCAATGTCAACAACGGTGTCACGACTTAATAGCTCTTGTTCATTTGCCAGGCGAATGGTTTGAGATAGAAGTCCCATCAACGATTCAGGTATACCAAACATATCCAGAAAGAGAGAGTGTTCCCATTCTCCCATAAGCTCCAGATGTATATCATTATGGCCAGCTTCTATGGGCTTCTCGGAAGTGGAAATAAGATCAGTGGTGGTAGTGTTGTCCGCCAAACGAAAACTTCGCAATGACAGATATGAAGCCTCTACTGAAAGTAAACTGGAATCGGGCCGCTGGGGGCAAACAATCGAAAAGGCACAGCCACACGTACTCTCTGCGATTACTCGCAAGTAGCTATATACGTGATGCAGAGATCGCACTTTCAGAGACTTTTGTAGTTTCGGTAGGCCACGGCGCCTTATCAGACACTCGGCTTCGATCAAAAGATTTTGAGCCTCGCAATATCTGCCAGAGGACACCTGTAATCGACATCAATTACTGACAGTCATAAAAGCACAACAGTAAAGTAAATACCTCAATCATCACTAATGATAGTAATGCCATCAGGAGTTCCTTATATTTAGTTCTGGCTTCTCCAGCATTTTCATTTTTCATGGCGAAATCGAGATGCCACCGTGAAGTTCGCCCATAGAACTGATGCAACCTCTCCCAGTCATTTGAACTGTCACCATGAGCCGCAATATGTTGAGAGCTAATGCAAAGAATCGACAAGAAAGAGGATAGGCTAGCGTGGCTGACTGGCTGGCGCATAAGGAGTTCTGCGTACGTTTTCTTTGCGCTGGGGAGTTGGACTGTACGCCAAGGGCAGACAAGCTTATTTTTCAGAGACATCAATGGCGAAATATTGTTGTCTATATAATGCAGCAAAAGATCAGATGCTTTGGGCAGAGCATCGGGGTATGTTGACTCATCAGCTGTCAATTCGAAGGCCATGGGCGCCGGTATGTCTGGCAAACAACCGGAGCGTGGGGGGTTTGCCGCCAAATCTCCATAGGATAAACGAGTCTCAGTATTAAAGGCTGTCTGTATTGGCGATATGGAATGAGTTGTGCCTTCCTCGGAGACTGGCGTATCTGGCAGCGCTGGCTGAACAAGACATCTTGGTCGGACTAAGAAGTCCTCTTTCGAACCTGCCGACGGCCGAACATTGTTCCCTGGTGAATGGTTCTCTTGATCACTAGGTATTACCATGCTAATTTCCTGATTTTGTTCTAAGGAAAGATCCAAAATTCCAAAGGGCCCTTGGAAACATGACGGAAAATGGGAGGAAGGTCCTTGAAGGCGAGCTTCTAGTGAGATATCAAGCTTTGCCAATGCAAAATCTGCAGTTTTATCGCCCAGGCTGTCGGTCAGAACCTGTGTCATGAACTGTTGTTGATTCGCTGCACTTCAGGTTAAAGACCGCTAACTTAATTGTGACCAGGAAATTCATAATCTCACTGTGGTATAATGGCCGACGAAAGACGCGACCATCGCCATCGCCATCGGCATTAAAGCCAGCACCAAGGGGGCCAGAGTTATGTGTCCACCTGAATTGAGGAGCATATCCAGGACAGACTCGACCATTTGTCAAACAAAGGTGGCAACCAGGGCGAGATTCATCGCATTTCAAATGACGGAGGCGACAGGCACTACAGCCCGTTAGGGAACGCATTGATGTAGCCCCCTCATATAACGTTCACAGAAGAGTTGATTCTTAGTTGATTTTCAGGTTTGGAGCGCATCAGCTGCAAAGGGAGAAAAAATCAAATAGAAATTATGGTCGCAGATGTGGCGCCTTTGCAATGTTGCAAGGACAGAAGATGATTTGTCATCGGCAAATGATACTTAAGCACCATTCTAAAATCTATCCTGCATTCTGTCACAACTGTATATTTTCAATGGACGATTTGATTTCAACCTCATACGTCTACTATATGCCAACGGAATTATAGGCCAAGAAAATACCGAGAGGGGGGTTTGCACATGTTTACCACAGAAAATGCTGTAACCGTATTCGAAATTGGACTGTCTATTACTACTCAAGTGCTGTATATCTGCCGGTGTGAAACGATGAGCTCTCATTTACGATGAAAGGCAAAGGAACATTTGAATCAGATGTACGTGTATAGCTAAGGAACTAGTAGGTCAGACTATCTTGGCTGTTGGTTCTAGCCGACGTGAAGCTTCCTCCGCAAGGGTTGCACGAGGGATCTCCTCCTCGATGCTAGGTCCTTGTGGATGCCACTCCAGGAGCTCTCTGGCCCGAACAGCTTGATATTGAACATTTGTGCCCCAGATGACGGATCCGTGTGGAGTAAGCCTATCAGCAGTTGTTGCGTCAATGCCAGCCGCTTTAGGCGATTTGATGAACCCTTTGGAATAAGCAAATGCAGATATCCTCTTAGAGATATCCCCAAAAGTCTTGAATCATGTTAGCGACTACTAGTATTTTCAATGGCGTCATGAAGAATAGCAGGAAAAGAAAATGGGACATTACCATTCTTCCAGATTCAGCAAAGTATATTCCATTTTCATTCCATAACTCTGAGCTAAGGGGTCGTGATGCCTCCAGGACCAATTTCACGATTAGATTAGTCAAATCGGTGATGTGAACACTGCTCCAAGCATTGAGACCCTTCCCAACATGGACACCATGATTAAACTTCAAGGATGCTTTTGCTAGATCTGGGATCTGGATGCTTCGCTGATTTACGGGTCCTCTCCCCTGCCCATAAATCAGAGGCCCGTACAAAGTTGCTGTTCGGACATTTGGTCGTGCAGAGTTCAGATCTCGCAATATATGATCCACAGCCCTATTAGGAGACGCAGATATAATTTCTTGGATTTCTGATGCGCCTTGCAGATCATTGTAGAGCTTTGATCCGGGTTGGCCATAGATTCCAGATGCGATCTCCGATCCAGATAGCACACTTCCACCACTAATTTGAATCCAAACTAGATATCCGTCAGTGGTATAGACTTGGAGTTTAAGAAAGAAAAATTCACGCCATACCTGGGGATTGGCGTTCAGTCCTCATGAGGCCATCGGCGATCGCTTTGGCACTCGCTCCGTGATTGGAGCTTGCAAGATCTATCGTAATGCAATCGTTAATAACACTGGTCACTGGATTTGAATGGCATAAAACTTAAACATACTCAGGATGATATCTGCATTTTGCGCTTCTTGGGAGATTTTCTCGATGTTGTTCAATTCTCCAATTAATGGAGTCACAGTTGGGAATTTCTCTGTAACGGCAGATGCGCGAGCTTCGTCTCGGATCAAAGCAACGACGCGAGATGATGTTACAGATTGAGTAATGCCATGCAATACATCACCACCGATGTAGCCTGTAACCCCTGTTCTGCTCAAAGTCAATTTCGACTATCTCGATACTATGATTAGTTGGTAGTAGAAATGATGTAGATATCGTACATGAAAATTCGACTCATTGTAAGTAGAATATACCTATACTGTCGGTGTTAAAGGATTGCAAATTGAACTTAACAAGACACGTAAAATCGAAGATGGTAAATATTTGAATCGAATACTCGGAGCTAGAGCAAGTCGAAGGAGTTTTTATACGGAGCCAGTCTTCTCGCGGCCTATTAACATTTTCTACTAGCAATACTTGAACAAATATTGGGGTGATCACATAATCGCGATTATTTTCCAAATTTAACTTGCGATTGGTAAGCTGTAGAAACCTTGAGCTCGCTCGCCTATCGTGATTGATTGAGGGTCCACTTTTTCTTCTGATTATGACATCCCGATAGACCCCACCATGGTTTCCGTGGTGGATATTATGTGTGTTCTTTTGTAAAAACGGAAATTTATCACGAAGGGGATTTTATGACGACAGGGGGATCTTTAACAAAATTTCCAGTGACTAATTAATGTGGATTTATCAACATGGAAATATATCACGAGAACCATTGGCAGGAGGACAATGACAAAATTGAACATAGATCATGATAGCTGAGAATCTATAAATGAGTTATTTTCCCTCTGTATTTGCTCCGAGTCCCGAGGTCAATATCTTTATTCTTCCAAGGCTGTTGATTAATACTACCTACTACTAGTAGTACTAGTATATTCCAACGATTATCACCGGCAACAATGGTGTCTTCCAACTTGGACCAGTTCCATAGCTCACCAAACAAAAAAACTTACGATGTAGTCATCGTTGGAGGTGCAACCACCGGCACTTCTATCGCATGGCACTTGAGCGTTAATCCGGATTTCCAAGGGTCCGTTCTTGTCGTTGAACGCGACCCTTCGTTACAATACTCGGCCACCAAGGCAAGCAACAACTGTATGCGTCAACAGTTCGCGACCAAGATCAACGTTGAAATCGCGCAATATGCGGCCGACTTCGTGAAGTGTTATGGGAATGAGTTTGGTCCGGACCCCTGTGTTCCCAACCCCCCAATCCGTGATTTTGGCTATCTATATCTTTCGGATTCTCAGCCGTTCACAAATGTCCTCGAGAAAGATCAGCAACTTCAATCCAGTCTCGGCGCCGGGACGAAAATACTCTTCCCGACCGAGATCAAGGAGAAATATCCTTTTCTTCACACAGATGACATTCATGCTGCAAGTTTGAATACTAAGGATGAGGGCTGTTTCAACGCGTTGGGCATGGTCGAATGGATGCGCAAGTCTAGTCGTGAAAATGGTGTTGAGTATGTGAGCAATGAAGTCATCGACTTTGTTCTTGCTGAAGATACAATTGAGGCTGTCGAGCTTCGTGGTGGCGACATAATCCGAGCCAACAAGGTTGTCAATGCTGCTGGCACACGTGCGGCTCAGATTGCATCATTGGCCGGGATCGAGCTACCTATCGAGGCCCGCCGACGCTACACCTACATATTTTCAGTTGATGATCCACTTTCTCAAGATTTGCCCCTCACAATTGATCCATCGGGTGTCCATCTCCGTTCCTATACTGAAAAAGACTATCTTGTTGGCTGTCCACCCATTGGACCCGACGTCGCAGTTGATGCGGATGACTTCCGCTTTGTGGAGAATGCATGGAAGGAAAAAATCTTCCCTATCATTTCTCGTCGCATTCCTCAATTCTCCACTGCGCGAGTTACTGATTCATGGATGGGACACTATGAGTTTAACAAGTTTGATCATAACGCTATTGTTGGCCCGCACAGCGGTATCAAAAATTTCCTCTTCTGTGTTGGATTCTCGGGCCACGGAAGTCAGCAGGCACCAGCATGTGGTCGTGGTGTCGCTGAACTGATTGTATACGGGGCATTCAAGACATTGGACTTGGGTGCACTGAACTATACGCGGATTACACGGGGTCTGCAACTACTTGAACGAGCAGTCATTTGAAGGAAACAACATGGTCAGGAAAAGAAAGAGCCTGTCGGAAGGTATTTCTTTTTGGTTCGTTTTTTTCTTTCTTCTCCAGGTCCCTTTTTGCCGTGACTTCATCCCGTGTTTTTCTTCTTTGTGTTACACGATGTGTAGTAGAATACAATTGGATAAATTCTTGGAGAGTCAGATTTCCCAATGTGATATCTTCACCTTTTGTCAAGTTGGTACATACTACTACATAGTGCACATCTTTCAGCTGGACATGCATGTGTGTCTAGTAGCATGTACTACATATATGTATCGTGCTCCAATCTTGGAACATTTGAAATTCAAGACCTACTACTACATATATATGTAGTAGTACGGGTCGCACCCCTCTTCCAACCTGAAGAATGACTTGACCACTGCACATGCCCATGCATATTGTAAAGCAAAACATAAACTTCAAGTTCTAAGATTGACCCCACGCGTTTCAGGCAGAGAATACCTAGGTAACAATCACTCAATCGCGCGTGCATGTGCGACGATATCTCACTACCTCTTGCTCAATTTGATACTAGATTCTGTCCAGGTATCATTTAAAATCAAAGTTCAAGTTCATGCTAGAGTGAGTCGAGAGCCCCGAGAACATTTGAATGCAAAGTGGATCACGGGTATCTACCTATCAATCTGACAATATATTGGAAGGTAGACCATGAAAGGAAAGAATGCAATGCGAGCTTAAATCCACCTGGGAAGCATTATAAAATGCCCGACAAGAAGGGGAAGACCATCCTCGACACTTGGATGTCTTATTCAAGCCGTTCTTCTACCACCGGGCAAGCTCCCTGCCCCGCACGCGACAATCCGGGGTCATTGCGGGTCAGGCCCCCACCCACCAATAACCTTGGAAGGAAACACCATCATCCATGGATGCTACCTACCATCGATCGAGTTGGAAGTAGACGGATCAGTGTCAGGAATAGGCCGGGTAGTGTAACAGCAGCCTGAAACAGGTGCCTCAGACCTGGTAGGTAGTATTGACTTGACTTCATTCCAAGGTTCATGACACCCCGATCTCAAGGTAATATGTATCCGATGTATAAGACAGCTCACCTGAACCATGTTTAATTTGGCTATCCATTGATTGAGAGTTCAAATGCTGATTACTCGGATCTTGAGTATTTTGAATACCTTGGAGCTATCAAGTACCCCGCTGCGCTAGGATAGCCCCTTGCGCCTCTAACATCTGCTTGGCTGATTGGGCCGCCGATCTCCAATCCAGCTGTGTGCACAGTCTCCGCACCAGCTTTGCTATCCCGTGTTACTCCAATCAAAATTGCAAACACATCCGCATTTTACTGCGAAGCCGGTCGGCTCTCGCGTGGCGGTCGGGTAATTTACCTAGTTCAGTCGATGGATTCGGTGAGGTCGGTGAGGTCGTAATGGAATCCTGGGGAAAGGCGTTCTTTCAGATAGATGATACATCTAGCGTTGAAGACCAAATTATCTTTTCTTTCCTGATACCCCACACTCTTTTCTTCTCCAACGCCAGACTTTCCACCGTCATTTTCAGCCCAGAGGTGAAAGAATCAAATTTTGCTCCAAGAGCTTGATCTTGCTCTCCACTTTGTCTATCTCATCTCATAACCCGAGTGTTAGCAAGATGGGTCGCAAGCTTGGTCTCTTCCGGGCTGCTTACCTGGTTTCAGCGAGTTGCATGGGCTCTTTCGCATTCGCGTTTGACACGGGTGTTATCAGTACGTTGACATGTTCATTTAATATGGGTGGAAAGAAGCTAATAGCGTTTGCTCTTCCTCGTCATCTAGGTGGAGTTCTTTCTCTAACTTCATTCGAGGAAGACTTTCGATACAGCCATTATTCGAAAACAGCGAAAACAAACGTCAACTCAAATGCCGTCTCCATCTTACAAGGTGGTGCTTTTTTCGGATGCTTCCTTATATCTCCCGTCGCCTCTTACTTGGGTCGTCGTACTGGCCTGATAATCAGTTCCCTCATTTTCACACTGGGTACGATTTTGCAAGTCATCAACACCCATACACTCGGTACATTCTATGCCGGTCGGGTCATCGCCGGCTTGGGGATTGGTTCAGCCACCGTACTGATCCCAATGTACTCTGCTGAAATGTCTCCAAAAGAATTTCGTGGTCGATTAGGAGCATGCTTTCAGCTATTCTTTGCCCTTGGGGTTATGATAGCTTACTGGGTCACGTATGCAGTAAGCAAGGACCAAGCATCAGGTACCGGTCAGTGGCAAACAGCTCTAGGGCTTCAGCTTCTAGGATCAACCTTGTTGCTCGCTGGCATGTGTACTGTGAAAGAAAGCGCGCGTTGGCTTGCATCAAAAGGAAAATTGGAAAAGGCACGCGAGTCATTGAAATGGGTACGCGGAGGCGAGGAGACAGAAGAACTCGAGCAAGAGTTTCAAGAGATTGTAGCTGGCATCGAGGAAGAGGCCCGTGTCAAGGAGAATCTCACAATCAAGGAACTCTTCCTCCCAGCTAACCGATATCGACTATTTATCGCTATAAGCATTCAGCTTGCGGCGCAGCTAACAGGAAATACATCTCTCGCATACTACGCCACACAGATATTTTCAGCTGTTGGAGCCGGTAGTGATGCAAAGCTGGTTACTGGATTCTTTGGTCTTGTCAAAGTTGTCGGCGTCCTTACATTTCAAACCTTTGTCTTAGACCGTATTGGTCGCAGGATTCCTTTCATGGCTGGAGCCTTCGCTATGGGCTCGTTCATGCTCATAATAGCATGTATTCTGGCCACACACCCCGCCAACTCAAATAGTACAGCTTCTGGACCTACTTCAGCCGGTATTGCTTGTATCATCATGACTTATGCCGAGGCATTCAGCTACAACATGTCATGGGGACCCCTGCCTTGGCTTTACGTCGGAGAGATATTCTCCAGCCGGACGCGTGAGGTTGGTGTTATGGTCGGTGCAGCATCCCAGTGGTTATTCAACTTCATGATGTCCCAAGTGACTCCACATGCTATCACAAACATAAAGTGGCGAATGTTCTTGATGTTTGCTATCTTCAACTATGCTATAGTTGCCTACTCTTGGTTTGTCTTGAAAGAGGTATATTTGATTCAGTTGATGTCGTCGAGTTTCGTGGCTAATGTTTTGGATAGACTTCGAAGCACTCTTTGGAGGAAATGCAAGAGGTATTTGGGGGTAAGAAGACCTTTGAAAAGCATGTTGAACATCAGGAATATGTGGAAGCAGACAAGAAGCAGGAAGCAGTGTCTTTCACGCAAGATGCAACAATGAAGGCTTGATTTCTGATGAGGGGTCTGATGTTTCTGGATTTAGGAGTCAGAATCTGTTTTTTTATAATTTCAATGAATGACGAGATAACCAAACGGTAGTATTCTTTCTGAGACTAATGTCCGATCGCTATATGGATCATAACTCTGGGCATTGTTACTCGAAGGAGTCAGGAAACAATGTGCCATCTATTTCACAACAGCGAGTAAGAACCCATCATAGCTCTTCGAGCCAATAGTCTGCATAACAGTTGCTTCCACCCTCGAATCTTCACCAACTTTCTTCACTAAATCAACCGCATCGTCCCGTCTTATCCCACCCCCAACAATCCCACTTCCCAACATCTCCCAAACAGCATTATCAACATAGACTGCACTTCCGCTTCCCCGAGCCAGCTTAACCCCCCAGTCGAAATAGTTCCACTGATTATCCCAATCGGCATCAATAAACACGAAGTCAAATCCTTCTCTCTGTCCTTCTTCAATCTCCTTTGCCAACCTCGGTAAAACGTCAAGTCCAGCTCCAAGGACTACGTCAACTTCTTCCGGAACCTTCAATCCCGCATGACGCAGGTTCTCAATCGCCACTTCGCGTCGCTGAGGGTCTACTTCGATGCTGGTGACTTTCCCTCTCCCTCGTAGGCCGCGCGCGAGCCAAATACTAGAGTAGCCCCCCAACGTTCCTATTTCCAGAACGTTGTGCGCCTGACTGAGTGCAATGAGTAGGGATGTGAGTTTCCCTTGGGCGGGCGAAACGGCTATCATAGGCAGGCCCTTTTTCTGACTGTTTTCATAGGCGTGGGCATGCGCAGGTTCCGAGTGAATAAGGTGTTTCTCGACTAACTCAAAGATCAGTACCGTTTCCGTTTATCGTAAGTTCACACACAATTTACCATATGACTCAACTTCGGCACGGCTCTCGATGTTGCTGAAAGTCATTTTCGCTGTTGGACGTAGCGTTCGTTGATATGCGATTGGGTAAAATGAGGTTCGAATCTTAGCTATCTCTGATATTCTCTTGAACATTGTAGGACTTTTTGGAGGGGCAAGAGTTCTCTTATAACTCCAGGATGTATTAGACTACTATGCGTAATACTAGTAGTTGGCTCAGTGTTCATTGTTCGGACTTCTGGCTCGGACTTGGATCGATGGCTCTACAAAGCCGGACTATTGAATGCAGCTTTACTCAGGCTCTCATCAATAATACCAATGACGCTACTTATCTCCGCTTTATTGCATGCGTAAGTTTATTAATCCCTCCAGTTTGCGGTTATATTGAAATTTTTGCGGTAAGAGGTTACGCAACTCTTGGACTAATATTGATATTATTACCATTATTACGATCATCTATTCGAGGAAAAATTGAGATTCCGTCTAAACATACTAAGATTCTCTCTATTGCTTTACGCTTAGAAGTGCATTCTATGTACAAATCTTATGTGGCCACGCCTTATTGCGTTGTGAAAAGCGAGGCTCGGAATTATCGGGGTTAGAAATGTGGGGTATCGTAAGTCCGCATGGCTCGACGATTACCCACATCATCCGTTACATCTGATAACAGAGCTATGCAGATGGCAATGATATGAGTCATTTAACCCTGTTTTTTGGCATCTACGCTCGGCTCAACCAGCTTTGCCATGAGGGGAACGGGCCAGGCCAGGCTGCCTGTGACATCTTCATGAACTTCGCCTGAGGTAATGAGATCTACCGTCGTAACAGCTATATAACCCCCTATCGCAGTGAAGACATGCCACCTGCTCTTTGTCAGGATTTTGTGATAAAGGGATAATGGGGGCTTCCCCTTCCAAGTTGTAATAGGAAAGTCTGCTTACCATCCATGGAATTCAAAGAAAAACGCGAGGGGCAAGCCGACCGTGTGTCGGACCCGAGTAAGATGTGTGCACGCGAACTCATCAATGAGCCACACAAAGTATCCAAACAGGAAGCAGACTGTGACATTTAATTATTTGGTCACTTCCTTGATTCCATGGCAGGGGAAAACGTACAGCATCCAAAAAACGAGAGACGTTGGATCTTCTTCCGAAACAAAGGATCGGGGATTTGATCGGGAATCATGCGAATAGTCCGCCTGGCGATAAGCCATACTGCCAGTCCAAAAGAAGTGGCGTGCAAAAGGAACTCGTCCATAACCATGTGAACGACCATCACGATCGTGAACATGGTAAGCAGAATTGCTCCTGCTAGACGGGTTCGCTCGGGGCTTGCCTGGAATGTGAGGATGCGATACAAAAGAGGTGTTGTCAAAAGATGCATCGACAGTTCATCCGCTAGATTTCGGGGAATGTAAGTCAACCACCGGCACAATGTCAGAATTTTGAAGACATACACATCTGGGTGTGGTATTTCAGAGTCATATGGTACCCTCCAGAGCAGAGACCAACTCCGATCAAGCCGCAGTAGGAAATACGGCTAAGGGTAGCATTCTGCTTCTGACGGAGCTGCACAAGTCCATAAATTCCAAACAAAACTAATTTGATCATCATTAATTGGATCCAAGGAAGGAGTGCCACGTCCCAAGACTCCAATGCTTCTCCACGTACTATAGACAAAACTGCTAAATGTGTTTATGAACTCCGCCACATATCGAGTGATCACATAGTCCTATCCACGGTGAATTTCTGCTGTTAGCTTGCAGAATCAAGAAGATTGGACGAGCAAATCGCCAGAATGGTAGGACTACCTCTTCACAGAAACTAGACACGAACGGGAAATAGTCAGCTTGGTTCTCGCATAAGAAGAACCCATACTGACTTGAGATAGGATGTTTGGGGGCCCCAGAATGGCACTACGGGAGCTGCCATGGTGTCGATAATCAGGCTTCCGGAACGGAGTATCTGGGCTGCCAAGAAAGCTGGGGGATCGTGGGGTAAACGTCGACAACGACAACTTTGAAGCTGGACTGGGCTCTCTGTCAATGCTGGGCAATTTGGATCCCCACCGTATGTCGCTTGGACCAATGATGATCCTGATAGAGTACACGCGATGTGTTCTCGCAGGAATATTTGCAGAGTAAACAAACACCTGGTCTGTGGGCTGATTCAGCATGTTTGTGCCTTGGAAATACGGCACGAAATTACATCATACCTCAAGGAGCTCTTGAAGTCTAGAGTAGATCACAGTCGGGCTCGTCAGGATCTCTTAGATTCAGTCAACATATGAGGAACGAGCTTTGAAGATACACCTTCAAGAATAATCATGTATTGAGACTAGAGAAAACACTTATCAATGACACATTATTCATTTCATATGCTGGCTCACCCGATGCCGAGAAGAGCGGTATCTCTAAAGCTGCGCTTAGTTCGTGTTGATCTCTGATAAGAGTGAAGAGTGACATCCCATACATATCCAGAAGCTTGAGGTTACTTTGAACACATTTATTCTATCAATGATCATGAAGCCTTCATCTACAGCGCGTGCGCCGCCATCTTCGCTGCTAGGAGACCCACATTTCCATTGGCAGCTCATCAAGAGCAGGTGCAATTAGAGCCATTTTGATGGGTCTCTACACCGGGCTAACATTGGGGAGGGGGGATGGATTAAGTGATTTTCTAGGTGGGTTGAAGTCGATTCATTGAACATGTAACTGCCGGCGTTGAAAATCAGATATGGAGAAATAGTATAACCCATGTGAGAATAAAAACAAAACAAAACAAAAGACGCACGGCGACGGAAAACTCCCAGCACGAACCCCCAGCGCGGATCTGAAATCAGTCGTAGGGTCATTGTGAGATGAGAAATCACAAACAAAGACAGCAAGAACCAAGCCAAGGAATCCAGCGCCAGAAACATCCAGCTTGGTATCCGAAGCCGCGTTCAAGTTGTTGGTGCTGGCAGCGTTAGCTTAAGCACTCACAATTTTCAATGGAATAAAATTAAAATTTGCTTGGTGGGCTTACCGAACTGCGCGACCTGCAAAAATTTCGTAAGTATGTTGATACTACATTGATAAAGCATTTCTCCTCCAGTCTTATTCTTCGTCCAAGACTCCGTTGCAGGCTTCGTCGGCAAGCTCATTCTCATTTCGTGGAATCCATCTGTACTTCACACGCCCCTTCTCCCTCACCCTATCATTAAGAATAGAAGCCCACTCAATAAGATCACGATTGGCAACATCCCTCCCTGCCGCATTTTGCCATCCATTATTTCTCCATTTCTGAATCCACTCTTTCATGCAACCAATAGCGTATCTCGAATCTGAGTCGATCTTGACGACAAAGTATGGATCGCCTTTTAGCTCTGCATACCTTTCGAGCGCACACTCTAAAGCAAGAATGATGCTGGTGATCTCGGCTCGCTGGTTTGTAGGCCGAGGGGACTGCGGTAATTTTTTTGTAAAACACTTGGGACCCGTGTACCTCCTCATGTGAACAGCGGCGGCAGCAGCAGTTGTCCATGGCGTTCCATTGCCTCTACAGGCACCGTCGGTGTAGAATTTCATAATGTAAACCATGCTGTTGATACTCAATGTATCTTCAGATGATGCGGCGGTTCGGTATTCTGCATGAGTGAGTTAGCTGAGTGTAGCACTTTTAAGTTCTTCACTTCATGGTGCTGTTGGCCCATATAGCATGGCCAAAGACTTCTTTCTTTTGGTGCTTGGCGCAACTGCTTACCTTGGCAGTTGACCCGTGAAAGTGTCGTGGGTTGCGAGGCTCTTTGAGTGTAGACCAAAGGATGAGAAGATGACAGGACAGCAAAGAGGCTGATGGAGGCTTAGGTCAACTCTCGGAAGAAACCTTGGAAGATGATTGGTGATTTGCAAAAGCTTTGCAGCGCGGAAGGGCGTTATGGTTTGTGGGTGTTGGCAGATAGGAGTGTGAAGTATTTGAGGTGTGTTGTGTTCAAATTTCTACCGAGGGAGAGACAAGAGTGAACATTAATAACACGAGCTTGAGACACACTGGCAGAGGTACCTAATCAATCGATCATATGGAGATAACCGAATCGCCATGAAATAGATATGTCTATGTCTTCAGCAAGATAAGTGGTATCTTCTTTTCTTCGTCTCTTTTCCTCAGTAACTTCACGCCATACGCCCGTTCAATTTCTCGAAATTGAAGGTCGTATTGAGATACTATAAGAAAGAATAGCTAGAATGCATCAACAACACTTATCTTAGTAACCGGGTGACATGGGAATCTGATACTCATGTATATACAATTCTATCTGAATCAGGCATTGTGCTTTTTTTGGGTCTAACCAGGCACTGCAGTGTGAATATTTTGCTGCCTCAGACATACATGGCTGTTCGCTGATTGCTCAGACGTTCCGCATTTGTCTCAGCCATGGATGCGACGATGGTGCTAAAAAATGAAAACCCCCAACTCGGCTTGCACTGACAGAATTGGATTTTTATGCATCAAACATATATCCTATGAAAGCAAGAACATCTCGAACTAAGCTCGAGTCCTATTAATGCCGAAGCTGATCTTATTCACCCTCACAATCTCTGCGCAATGCATATAACACCGACTGTGGGCCGATGCACATTTGGCCATAACAATAAAGTTCAGCAGCCTGGTGCAGTCACCGCCTTAGAATTATATTTGGGGGCCATTTTGAACTTAAGGGAGAATGAATTGACAAAAAAATGAATTGGCAAAAACACATGCCACTGCCAGTGCACGTGCTCGATTCTGACCCTCAATCAATCGATTCCAAGGTTGCTCTCACAATTCATTTTGTTTTGTCAGTTATACATTCCAAGAACACAAGATGGCACCCCCGAAATTCGTGATCTTTGACTTCGACGGAACTCTTTTCGACACCCATAGAGCCATTGCCCACAGCATTACACTGGCATTTGAAAAATTGCTTCCCGCACATCGTCCAACCGAGAGCGAAGTCCAGCGCTTAATCGGCAGTGGAATGGGTCTCAAAGACGTCCTGAAAACCATGCATCCTGATCCAACCACTTTCAACGAAGAGGAATGGACTTCAACATACCGCCAGCTCTACGCTAGCCATGGTCAGCAGCTCGTTGCGCCGTTCAGTGGAGCACAGCATCTGCTGCAGCTTTTGAAAAGCCGTGATATCCCCATGTGTATCGTGAGCAATAAAGGTGTTGCGGCCGTGCTAACAGCTCTGGAAAATCATGGCCTTGCCGACTGTATTCCAGAGTCTTTGATAATTGGAGATAAGACTCCTGGTGCGACGAGAAAGCCGGACCCTGCAAGCTTTTTCGACGTTCTTGTTCCCGCACTGAGGAAACGAGAACTTCTGGAGAATCTCGATGCATCAGAGGTGTTTGTTGTCGGGGACACCGAGGCCGACTTGCAGTTCGCTTCGAATATAGGTGGTGCGAGGTCGATCTGGTGTCGTTATGGCTATGGAGATAAACAGAGTTGTGAGAGATTGAAGCCCGATGTAATTATTGACTCTTTGGGGGAAGTTGAGGGATTATTAGATGAGTAGTGAAGTTCCCTGGCATTTAGATCACCCTGGGCGCGACATTACCTCCCTCTCCTCTGGCATTTCTCTCAATGGTTGCTTTTCCAGACTTGCGCGTGCAGTATCGAGGCGCAAGCAAGAATTCTGTCTTGGGGCGAAGCCAAGAGCTCACTCTACATCTGCCTTTTTCCTAGGTTGGTATTATTTCATATCTCATATTTGGCTTGTTTTGCCTTTTTTGTGTAAAACTCAGAATCAAACCCAGTTTGATGTTTTCTATCTTACAATTATGCAATAGATGTAGGGCTTTTACAAGGGGATGACTCCGAGTCCCAGACATGGAGTATATCGTGCCATGATTGAAAATTGTGTAAATACAGCCCAGCAAAACCGGGCGTTAGTCTCCACTATCGTTGAACTGTTGAACCATGTTCAATGCAGTAATTGAAACACCTGGACAAAGCTTTTGCGGTTCAATCCTGCAGTTTGCAGATCACTAACTAAAATGAAAAAAAAAAAAAAAAAAAAAATGAAATATGGAGCTCTGTCTGCGCATAGTCCGAATACGAGAGGGGGGCTAGGTGCCTAGTCTGACGCTAACTCGGAGAGGGGTCAGAGCGAACTGGTACCTGGCAGCAGCAAGTGATATACCCTACTCTTCCTTTACTATTAGGATTTACTAGGAAATACTGAATATATCCAGGATTTAGGGTGCTTCAGCCTTAGTCTGCGCTCAATCCCCAGGCGTACCGATGTAGAGCATTGGTATATACACCGTAGATCGGCCAATGTCACAGCCAGGTGTTATTCGTCTTTGCGCATCCTTATAAGTCGTCAAATCACATACCTCTCATGCTCGTTTGCATTGGACCAAAGTAATTTCTGACCCCCAATGGTGGTCTCCTTGAATCAAAACAACAGGTCAAACCCCGTATCGAAAACGTGGAGAAGGGAAATGGATTTCGATTTGGCTACCACGGGCTATTTGTGACCATTCGGAGAACTCTTGGGATAGAGGTTGACGACTGGCGTCGAGTCTGCTTGAAGGGAACGAGGACCAGAGAGGACGCGCAGGTGGTTATCTCCACGGATCAAGCATAGAATCATGGGTACAAGGCCGAGATGACAAAGGCCAAATCGATTTGGAAGTTAGTAAACATAATGAACCATCGATTGTTGTGGCCCTCCTTAACCTCGCCCGTATTCTCTGCACAGGCAACTGAGCCGGCTGGATATTCAACACCGATACCAATGCCGATAAAGAACATTTGAAACGATAAGCTGTTAGAGCTGCGAACTTGAATAGTCCACTGGCACCCTGGCTGTCATGGTAACCGTACGAACCCGTACAAAGACATCTGGAGCCGCAAAATATAATTCATTTTCAAGTGGCTTCACTAACCGAGTGAATTGTGGAGAGCAAAATGTTCAAATGTTTATATTATGCCCTGAGTATAGGCACTGAGTGTATCGTAATCGCAACATTGCATTTCTCACAAACTTGAATCAATATCATTTATAGTACACGACTGCTTATCTGACACAACTGCAGACTGTTATCAGTACGTAACCATTCGGCATTTTTCTGAAGCGCGCATTGTCTACCTATGTACGAGACGAATACTAACATACACTAGATATTATGTGATTCAAGCTGGTTACTACTGCGACTTACTTCAGAACAATTTCGGCATCGCCTTCGCACAACTACAAGCTTGGAACCCATCTCTGGACAGTACCTGCAGCAATGACGCGTCTCAGATGAACTACTTCACAAACTATCCTCTAGAGGACTACAAAGGCGAAATGTACAATCTGTATAAGAACAAGCACAGTTGGCCAGGCGTAACGAATTAAGTTTCGAGATATCACGCGTCATGGTCGCACTCAACACTACCTTCCGAGGGGGCATTGTTTCAATTGGAAGGCCGAGGTCGGATAGGAGTTTACCTCCAGGCCCAAAGATCTCTGGAGACTGGCGTGCATCTAGCGAACTAATAACGATGTCAACCCATTCCTTATGGACAAGCGAATCAATACCAGACTCCATCACGTGGCTATGCAGAATACTCCAACTACGGTCCCCCTATGTCTAGCACAGGATCATCGGCAAATAATGATTGGATGGCGCGTTTCGACCCACGTGCACAGCAAGCTGGCATGATCTGCTGCTCTCGAACGTGAAAGAAATTCTCAATCGCCGAGAGCCAATAATGCCGCACCTGTTCCCGCCGGTTCTGTGTAGCGATTGTTCTCTTCGTTCTAGACGGAGGAGGCAGAAGTAGAGTTGCCGTTTTGACGGCCAACCAAAAACCCAGTCGATTGGGAGCTATAGCGAGACTGTTGTCAGCACTTGGATCCAATGAGAATGTAGATCAAGTTGCCGAAAAACTGGCCAATGAAGGGTTCAATGCCGCGTCGGTATGGGATCGTCGAATTATGTTCAGTGGAGTTCAAATGTTTTTAAGCCATTTAGCAGACTCTGCAGGTACATTCGTGTGGTGAATAAAGCAATCGTTCAAATATTATCATTAATATCATTGATCTCGACCATTGCCGATTTTCTTTGCTCATCAACTCTTGAAGGCTGATATGTACAGACACATCCAGACCAACCACGGCTAAAGGCTATTTCCAAATACCACGGGGCTCTTGATCCAGGCTTTACATTGTAGCTTCTTTTGCGCTCGCCAATCGCTTCATTTCTGTGGTTATTGTTGTGGGGCAAAAGACAAGCTAGAATTTGATACCGCACGTCACAATGAGCACTTTGCACGATTTGTACTCAGATCTGCACATGCCATTTCAACCCCAACCACTCAACATCTCTGCTTACTGGTCCAGGACTTTAGTCTGGAGGACATCCATGATGTCTGTGTATGGCGAAGGAAATAGTAAGGGTAACGATAGTTTGGGTGTGAAGAGGAGACTGGAAGCAAAAGTGTGTTTCTGTTGACATTGTTGCTATTCTACGGGACTATAAACTGATATAATCAAAGCGCTAACTAAAGTTGGATACTGGAACTAAAGCTAGCATTATACCAGGACCTGCGAATTCTTCGGATAAATCATGCTAGGGAAACAAGTGAGACCCGAGAAGCAAAACACAGCTTAAAGGAATATGGAAATTATTATCAATTCCAGGCACGGAGGTTCATCGTCAGATTAAAATAGACCTTGCTATCGGCCAAGAGAGCTATTTTTGACGAGCTTGGAGAGGGCGACGAAGTCTGCGTCCCAGCGACGGTCTATTCACAGGTAGGTATCTTAGTTAAACATGCCCCAAATACAACCAATGCATCAAGTGACGGGGGTTGAAGTGACATCGATCTATGAAAAAGATGGTATCCTTTTATCTTCTTAGATATGAATAATAAAAATACTATCTAGAAAACAGTTTTGGTTTTATAATATCATTTCAGTGATTTATTCTTTTTCCATGCTACGAGGGGCCAGCTGACTTGGTGTCTGCAGCAACAATGCACGGATGCGGGGATGAACTCGTCCATGTATCTTTCGACAAAAGGTCCATGTTCCAAACGACGAAGTGGTCGTATTTGATCAAACCAACCTCGTATTGGTTAGTTATGCTAATTGTCGTATGAATGATTTCCCAAATTTTCCCTAATACTCCCACAAGAATCGACTGATTCCAAGGTTATCATGCGCTGGGAAAACCATCTCGGAGAAATAGCTTAATACTCCGAATCTATATCCACCTAGGAGGTGCATGGGCCTTTTGGGACCCCCACGTCCTGACATCAAAATGGATGATCCCATGAGCATCTTTATGTGCTTCAAAATGTTCTAGTTGATATCCGAATCGGAGGAATACCTCTAACTTGTTAACTTGTTGGACAGTCATCATCCCCGCACACGCCACTGGATCTGTCCTGCATGAATGTTGCTCATAATTTGATGGTGCTTAATGTGGACCGGTCTGGCCTCATTGGAAAGATCATTTGTCAACTTGGTGAATAATATAGTCTACGCAAGTGTGGACAGAAGAGCATAAATAGACCGTTCTTTCCGGCTCATCTGGTAGAATATCTCATTTTGGTTTTTAATATTAGCTTGTTGATCTTAATACCTCTCACTTGTTTACTTATTTCACTCAAGATGGGCTCTATTGATATTCCCAAGACTCAAACAGTCGCCCTTGTGCGCAGTCTCGGTGGAGAAGTTGAATTCAAAACCGACTACCCCGTCCCCTCACCAGGGCGGAATGAAGTTCTCGCCGAGGTACTTTACTCCGGTGTCTGTCAGAGTGGTTAGTAGACACAGTTCCCTTTAATGAGCTCTTAAATTAAGCCCGTGCTTTTTTTAACCTTCAAAAGACCTCCATACAAAATCTGGTACTGCGGCTGGAGCGGACGGGAACCCAATCACCAACATCAAGCTTCCCCACGTTGGTGGACACGAAGGGATTGGACGCATTATCGCTCTTGGTCCAGATATCGAGCACGAAACAGGTATCAAGATCGGTGGGCTAGTCGGTATCCGCTTCTCAAGTCGAATTTGTCGACGTTGTGAATTCTGTCTCGCGGGTGCGGAGCAGCATTGCACTAACGCGACAAATCATTTGCACCATGAGGACGGGAGCTTTCAGCAGTACATTGCTTTGGATGCGGACTACTTGACCGTTCTGCCAGATGACGTTGACCCCAAAGTTATGGGGCCAGTTCTCTGCGCTGGCTTGACAGCGTATAAGGTGCGTTGAAGCGAAGCTCAATCATACATTTAGAATGAAGAGTGCTAACTAAACTGTATCTAACAAGGCCGTGTTGAATGCAAACGTTCGCCCTGGAAACTGGCTTGTAGTTGTTGGAGCGGGAGGAGGCCTCGGGCATTTGGCAGGTGAGCTTTCCTTCACACAGATAAAAGAATAAAGTACTGAGTATGAAACCTAGTGCAATACGCTAGAGCACAGGGAGCACTGGTAATTGGTGTTGACACAGGCCCTGGCAAAGCGGACTTCGTGCGAGGTATTGGTGCCCAGGAGTTTATTGACTTTGCTGCTGAGGACCCCATTAAGAGGGTTCATGAAATAACTGGTCTTGGTGCGCAAGCCGTTGTTGTCACAGCTGGCAATGCGAAGGCATTTGCTCATGCGTGCGAGATGTTGCGAGTTGGCGGTACATTGAGCTGTGTCGGGATTCCTCCTGGGCGACCCTACCTCGAGACGCCAATTTGTACGATTGTGATTAAAGGTCTCCGAATCACCGGTAACCTGGTCGGCTCCCTCAAAGAGTGTATGGAAGCAGTTGACTTGGTACGGCGCGGTGTGGTGAAGCCTGTTGTCAAGGTTCGTCCGTTCAAAGATCTGCCACAGATCTACGAGGAGATGGAGAAGGGAGACATTGCAGGGCGGATCGTGGTTCAGCTCTCTGGATCAGTATAGGGCGAATTGAAAAGGAAAGAAGGTCGATACAGTTTTGGATGTGTGCCCATCATTCAAGTGCTGGCAGCTAAGCAGACCTCAGTATCTAGGTAGCTTGCAATGTCTGACAGTGGTATAAAACAATATCGACTTGCAGCCTCCAAAAGTGGATCCTTTTCAGATTCTTGCCACTCAGATAATTTCACTTGTACATTTGATATTTCAATTGTTTATTTTCAATGTGGTCTTGCCTTCACCCCTATGCGTTCAGGCAACTGTAATGGATTGAGTATCACCTCCGTCGTTGGGTGTTGGCGTTCATCTCCCCCGGAATTTCGATATGCATCCCAATCCAGGTCATGATGATCAGGTTGCCTTGGTAATAGCCTTGCAGGTGCCATTATAAGGGCCTCAGCAGTCTTGTTCCGAAGAATGTTGTTGAGTACAGCATCCTGCTCTAGAAATGGCAGCAGCTTTTGGTATAAAGCATGCAGGAAGTCCTGAGAACCCAACTCAAACCCAGGTTGTGATCTGACTGACCTGAGCAGAACTGTATCTGCTAAAGAGTTGGCGACTTCAAAGCATTTCAAGAGCTGAAACAAGGTTAACATTGCATAAAAAGAATGGGTTCCCCTTCATCCACTTACTTGGTCTCGTCCCAAGGGTAAAAGATCTGTTACTGAAAACCATCTTAATGAGTGCAGCAGATCATGGCCCACTTGCGTCGGGAATGAAAAGGTCAACACAGTGGATCCTGCAGACGAGGATAGGAGACCTAGGGAGAGTGCCTCTTGCCAAATAATTGTTCTCATCCATTCCCGTGTGATATGACAGTCTGCTGTCCTGGTTGAAATAGTGTCTGCAAGCTTTAAACAGGATGTAGAAAGCCTTTCTTCAGTTATGGTCAGTTCTGTAGGGGAGAGGATGTTACCTTCTGCATGGTGACCAGAAGACATCCGATCGAAAGCCACGAACAGCTTCACAAGGTCTAGAAGGCCTTGCACATGTATATCAATGTCGGAGCTCTGCTCAAGATCCTCCAGATATGGTGAATCGGTGTATGATGGAGACAATCCCAAGTGCATCGAATAGCCTCTTTGAATAATACGTTAGATTATGTTCCTATGTCGAATTGCGTCACATGTATAGGTTGGTGCAGCTTACCTCTCCGAGACCCAGAGCAATGGAAACACAAGCTCCTTATTCGCAAGGAACTCATCAGTAGCCTCGGTCTCAATTCTATCCTCAATCGGTCCATCCAGTCGTAATACACGAGCCCCATTAATTGCTTCTTGGATAAACATCATCGCCGAGGTTCGCTGGTTCACCTTGGCATGGTATACATGTAAAAAGAAGGAAATAAGGAGGTCTTTCGTGTCAGGATGTTCTTTTGGAAGTCCAAATCGGTTTCTGATATGGAGACATGCATTGGCCATCGTTGTGCTATCAATAATATGAGTCCCATCCGTGACTGGTGCCAGTTGCAGTTGGGCCATTGTCGCGGCGCAGAGAGCTGTAACAAGACAAGAAATGCTCTTGGCATCACGACGTGTATTCTCGGGATCCACATCGCCTAATCGATCTAACAAAGCATCTGCATTGACCACCGGCCAAACACTATAAGAGTATTGCTGGTAGAGGCGAACTATCGGCGCCAGGACCTCTTTGGATATGCAGTGCGGAGCCCACGCTTCGGTCAGGGGCCGGGAAGCCAACTCCTCCTGCTGGATCACTCTTCTGCTCCGATTCCCCTCACACTCATCGTTCTTCTCATTTACATCCTCCAGGTGGCCATCTAATTCTGCGGCCAGTTGGGACAACCGCCGAACTTTGGGGCCTCTCTTCCGCGGCGGTTTCAAATAGGTGCACGCAACACGCTTGCTAGCATCGCAAGTATTGCAGGGCCAAGAGCCATTGCACTTGACTTTCCTCGAGATGCAGGTATCACAGGCTCTTTTGGGGGGCATGAAGGATGTCAGTCATGACTAAAACAACCTTGAAGATAGACTGGAGATTCAGTGCGGGGTTTGGTTGCTTCATCGAAATGTCGAGGAACGGAGTTACGGGGCGGAGATAACTATGCCGATCGCTCTCGACTGGACCTTCCATGACATTGACAGAGTGGATCTCGAACATCCAGAGTCGACAATGTTCCAAGGTCGAAACATTCAAATGCTGAGTGAATATTATAAATTTTATGGGACCTCTCCGATGGATTCAATTCACGTCTCAATTTCTGCACTTTTAAAAAACTTCGTTCTCCTCCATAACCTCGGCCTTCATTGCATCACTGGCAGAACCCCAGCTTGAACATCTAAATAATCCGACGATTGTCCCTCTCCGCACATCCCGCCAACAGCTCCTCACCCCACCATTCTTCAGACTCCCCAGTTCCAATCATCTACCATGGCACTTTCCGCACCCAGCACAGATGTGAGTTCCTTCTCGGGATCTCCTTCCAATCATGACAGAAGAAAGAAAATAATTGGAGTGAAACATCCATTGAAACTAATGCCATCCTGAATAGCCCAACATACTTATCGCGGAGGAAATCAGCCCCGCGCAAACCTTCCAAGCATTCACCACCGAAACCGCTTGGGCTTTGGGAAATGCGCTCCGCAATCGTATCCTTGCCCTCCCCGAAGGTACACGCAAACCTGCCCTAATTTCAATCGCTCTGGCAACTGCAACAAGTGGAGGAACACCGGTGCACACCATCTTCCAATGCGCAACTGAACGCGGCACCATCCCCGATAATGAAAACTGGGTTCGTCGCAAGAGAAACACCGTTCTGCGGTGGGGTGTATCGAGCTTTGCAATGCGCCAGAAGATCACGTCGGGACTTGGGGCGTCAGCAACAGCCAGTGCAGTCGAAAGCGCTTTTGTGAATAAGTTTGCGCTGGCTAGCTCCAGTGGCGGTGCTGTTGCAGATGAGTATGCCATCCACGGTGGTGGATATCCTATTCGAGTACGGGGTGTTGAGGGCATCGTTGCCGTCGTTGTCGTTAGCGGCTTGAAGCAGGAGGATGATCATCAGGTTGTGGCAGAGACCATTCGCGAGATTGCTGCCCAGGGAAATTAAGATTGATCTTGTATACATATGAATGAAAAAATGATTCTTTGATTCTGATCACAAAAATAGCTATGTCTTGAATATTTACCTATGTACCGCCTCGATCTAGCCTATCCCTCCCTCTGGGTAACATTCCCCACCGTGGGAGAGAACCAACCGCCTTCCAAGTGACAGCATAGAGCAACAGCAAAGGGAAAATCAAAAAGAGAAAGAGAAAGAAGTACTAAATCTGCAACAAAAAGCTTGCTTTTCGTAATCCCTATCACCTTGGCCAACATCGTCATGATCATCTTGTGCTTCCTTCTCTTCTGTCGGCAGTAAAGCCATGCTTTCACTGAACTCAAAGCCACGGTCATCCCTATTATGGCCGCCATCAGCACTTTCAATAACTTTTTGGCCCCGTTTCTTCCGTTTTTCTCATGAGACTTAGCTCAATGGGTGCTGAAATATACCTATTGGTGGCACTAATTGTTGAGCCTTCACCTTCTCCATCGTCCACATTGTATCCGAGGTCCTGATGAAATATCACGCAATTCCTCTTGATATCCCATGGATCTGTTGTATTCTTCAACTTTAGTAAAATGAATGGTCTCAAGCCAAACCCACCTCGAGTGCTTCGACGATGGCGGTTCCACATTTTGCCTCGATATACCCAAAAATAGCTGTCATCTGCCAGTGGCTGCTGTTCCTATTCTATACAACAGCGAAATAGTTTTGAATCACCCTGAAATCTAAAAAACCGCTCCAGCATCCATTGCATATTCAGTATATCCCATGATGATAGTGATTGAATAACTGGATCTTTTGTTTTCATCGTGAATATATGGCCTGAATGGATCGTCTGCAGTGTTTCTGCGTCGTACAGACGGATCCCAGACCCAGAGCTATCCTCATATTTGAGCCGCTTGTGAGAATATGGGTTATTTTTAAGGCTCACTATGTCCTTTTGATCATGACTTGTTTCCTCAAGGGGTATCCAATGGAAAGCAAGTTCTGGGGAGGTTTTAGCCTCGCTCAAAGACACTGGGCGGAAGACACATAGGTCGTCTTGCCAATACTTTCGCACTTCCTCGTCTAGACTTATCATATTTTCGGGTCTGTCAGTGCTGTGAATTCGTGTATGTTCTCCTGTATATCGACAGGTTAGATTCTTCATTATTGCGTCTTTCCATCGTTGAACTCGCTCATTACCGTATATGCTTTCATAGAGCGACCATTGTTCTTGCTTGCCCAGTCCGTCCATCCTTCTAGATAAGACGGAATTATGGATGTCGGGCGAACTGATGCTTGAATACTGTTTGTCAAAGCACATTTTCCTTTGTCACGATCCCCGACCTAATGAATAGATGTAGGTATGTTCTTAGAGAGAAGCTTTCAGAAATCCTAGGCGTGTAATAACGTACAACTTCCTCGCTGGCAATGATGGAATAGTGGCACTCTAAGGGTAATAGCTTCCACCAGAGTCGGGCTTGCTAAAATGAACAAAGTCAGCGAGCTTGTAAGAATCCCATTTTGGTAGACCTTCAAAGATCGTTCAAGTTACTTACTTCCAAGGTTAACCCTGAGTCGTCGAAACCTCCGCCAGACTGGAACATTGAATAGATCTTCGACCCGTCCGCCAGCGGATCCCCAGTTCTTAACAATAGTTTTCAGTTTGGAGATATCCCGGAGCCATATCTCCCACCTGGGCAGAAGCCGGATCTAGAAACCTCATTCATGTTTGGAAGTCGGCTAGCAAGATGCTTTACTACCTATGTAAAGTTTGATGCTCTGTATCATCTAGTTCTGAGAAGATATACTGCTCATCACGTCTTGAAAAGCAAGCCATTTTTGTTACCGTGTGGATGCGAAAGATATTGAGACCATTGGACAAAGTAGTATGATGGAAGAGGAAACAAAATGATTTTGTTAGAGTACATATCTCAAGCTCTTGGGGCCGCAACTCAAATCGTAGCCCGAAAGAAAAGAACTTGAACTGATCAGGACGTGCCACGCTAATTAGTCCATTTGTGGACTTCCATTTGCGGACTGGCCGATACCTTCAAGTTCGTATGATGATTAACAGTTGCTCGCATATTCAGCAGAATTGACTTCAATCAGTGAACAGTGGTCACAAGTTGTGCCCAGGAAATTTGTCCACTCAGTATCATAAACAACTTGAGAAGACTTCCGAACTTCAGGACTTCTAAAGTTCAGGACTGATGCATGTTGGTTATGTAATACATAACGCTGAACTTTACAAGTCTACCTAAATGGGCTTAGTCTCTTAGCTATGAGCTTCAACCACGATATGTTATTCGCTCATATAAACTGTACTATCGAGATTCTCACGTCTAAAATAGAAATATTCAAATTCTGCGTACACTTCGGGCTATCAGTTTATCAGTGTAGCTTGTCCAGCCCCAACAGGCCCACCGGCTAACTTGCTGCGGTGGTATTCGGAAAGCCCCACTTTCATGCCACTTTCTCATGCCGATGCGGGACACTGCAGTCCAGCCTGTCCAGGTGCACCTTGCTTTGATTTGAGGGGCAGATACCTATATCTAAGTGCATCACCCCGGTCAATCCTAGCGTCAATCTCTCCTCTACTGTATTGCACACAATGGCGCCCTTGGTGACGTTGGCCACCTGCGCGCTGAACCAGTGGAGTCTGGACTTTGAGGGAAACCTGAGGCGCATTAAACAGAGTATTCACAAAGCCAAAGAAGCTGGAGCTACTCTACGTGTCGGACCTGAGCTGGAGATCCCAGGCTATGGTATGTAGCTTCGCTCTGGATATCTCAATACCGCAATATTTCGATGTTTCGACATCGCGATGTCCTCAGTACCCTGTCAATGACTCATTATTCTGACACTGTGCTAGGCTGCTTGGATCACTTCCTGGAGACAGAAGTCTACGAGAACTCATGGGACTCCCTATACTCTATCTTGACCGATACCTCTCTACATGGAATCATTATCGATGTAGGCTTGCCTCTGCTCCACCGGAACTGCAGATACAATGCGCGTGCCATCATTCTTGATGGTAAAATCCTGTGCCTTCGTCCAAAGCTGTACCTTGCCAATGATGGAAACTTCCGCGAAATGCGTTTCTTTACTCCCTGGAACAGACCAAGACATGTGGAGCAGTATTATCTCCCCCCTCAGATCCAGAAGCAGCAGGGAACTCGTCATGTGCCAATTGGTGATGTTGTTCTCTCTACTATTGACACCTGCCTGGCTGCTGAGACATGCGAAGAGCTGTTCACACCTAACAGCCCTCACATCAACATGTAAGCTATTATTATTGTTCTCATGCGGGTCACATTGTGATAATAGTATGTCTCTAGGGGTCTGAATGGAGTTGAGATCTTCACAAACAGCAGTGGAAGTCATCACTCGCTTCGAAAGCTCGATGAACGAATTGCCCTGATTCAGGAAGCTACTCGTAAGAATGGTGGCGTTTACCTGTACTCAAATCAGCTTGGATGTGATGGAGATCGGTTGTACTATGACGGTTGCGCGATGATCTTCGTGAACGGTGATATTGTCGGCCAGTCAAGTCAATTTTCACTTAATGAAGTCGAGGTTGTTGTCGCTACAGTCGACCTTGAGAAAGTGCGGTCATACCGATTCGCTCCCTCTCGTGGCCTCCAGGCAGTTGCAGCACCAGAGTACCAGCGTATTGAGGTTGATTACTCCCTCTCTCACGAGAATCTAGATCTCGATCTCGATCTGGGCCCTACTCCTGCTCGGCCAGCGCGGTACCATCTGCCCGAAGAAGAAATTGCCCTTGGACCGGCCTGCTGGCTTTGGGATTACCTTCGTCGCTCCAAGGCGGCTGGGTTTTTTGTCCCGTTGTCTGGCGGGATTGATAGCTGTGCTACCGCTACGATCGTGTACTCCATGTGTCGATTGGTTATTGCCGCGATTAAGGAGGGCAATGAGCAGGTTATCACTGATGTGAAGCGAATTGCCGCTTACTCGCCGAACTTGCCTGAGACGGCAGAGGAGTTGTGCAGTCAAATCTTTTACACTTGCTATATGGGCATGGAGAATCAAAGCTCCAAAGAAACCCGTGATCGATCCAAGGCTCTCTCTGATCGTATCGGATCTTATCATACCGATGTTAACATTGATGACATGTTCCACTCGACGAAGAATATCCTCACTCAGGCGACTGGCTTTACACCAAAGTTCAAGGGTGAGAACGCTTCTCCCGTTACCCTGATGGTTATATGATACACGCGGGTTTGCAATGCTAATTTCCTTCTCATAGTACATGGTGGAACTCAAACGTCCAATCTGGCTCTTCAAAATATCCAAGCAAGATCTCGAATGGTGCTTGCCTACTACTTCGCCCAGGAGCTCTGTGAAGTTCGGGAAAGGCCTGGTGGAGGCTCCCTTTTAGTCCTGGGAAGTTCCAACGTAGATGAATGTCTTCGCGGATGTAAGTATCCCCTGCAGTTCCAATCATGCAAGATTAAGCTAATATAGTTACTAGATCTTACTAAGTACGATTGTATGTGCATTCCTCATTGAGACGATATGTCATGATTGCGTCTTTTGATTTGCTAACCTTTCTATTCTTGGTTCCAGGCTCCTCGGCCGATATTAATCCTATTGGTTCGATCAGTAAGGTGGATCTTAAGAGATTCATCGGGTGGGCAGCGAAGGATTTTGGCATGCCCATCTTAGTTGACTTTTTAGATGCGGTGCCGACAGCAGAACTTGAGCCCATCACCGCCAACTACGTGCAAAGTGACGAGGTCGACATGGGCATGACCTACGCCGAACTGTCTCGGTTTGGTACTCTGAGGAAATTAGACCACCTTGGACCCTACGGGATGTTCTTGCGCCTGCTGGACGAGTGGGGTGGCGAAGGGGACGGCAAGCTTGGCCCCCGTGAAATCGCCCGAAAGGTGAAACTCTTCTTCCATTACTATCAGATCAACCGCCACAAGCAGACCGTTGCCACGCCGGCCTACCATGCGGAGAGTTACAGCCCCGATGATCATCGATTTGATCTTCGGCCGTTTGTCTACCCGCCTGGATTTGAGAGTTGGTCATTTCAGAAAATTGATGCGCGGGTGGAGGCATTGGAGCAGCGGAAGCAGAAGCAAAAGCAGGCGGCCTAGAAAGATGTGTTCTTGGGTGGGAATTTGGTTGTTATGATCATGGTTTTCGTTTGCTTCTTCGATAGAACGAGATGAACGGAATAGATGTTATCTTTTCTCTCTGTCCATGTAATTCCCACCGCATATGCCACAGTGGATCCCCCTTACCGAGGCTAGTGAAGGTTGCCAAGCACTGCAACGTGCATCCAGGGTTTGCCAGAGTGCGTTCAAGCCCCATTGCATGATTCAAGGTTCAGGAGAGGGCGTTTCAGATGATTGTTGGGGAAGGGGTCAACCCCGAAATACTGTGATAGACCCGATAGTGGTTCGTTGGAGAAGCAATCCTAGTCGGATGGACGTGATGGTGGATGAGTGAGATGACGAAGACTGGGGCTAATTCCCACCGTAGCAAAGCCATGTGGCTACATGAGAGCAGTCCAAAAATGATGCATGTATGGGGTAGGTCGATCATCGATACATGTGCATCTATCATATCTCCAACCTGATATCCAGTCTCCTATATAATCCATGGATGTAATATTCATCACAAAAAAAAAAAAAAAAAGGGGGACAATTATCTTAACAACGATAGCAGTATATAACTGATGTTCTAATCCTGTCCCGTTCGTGTCCACTTTTTTTTCTTGGTGGAAAATCTAGAATTCCCGTCATATTAACTTCTTCTTCTTTCTTGCGCCAGCCATCGAGTTAATACTAGTATCCGTTCGAAAGGGAGATTGCTCTTTTTGACCGACACCACGTCAAGTTTCTCCCGGTGTCCGGGTCCCCGCGTCATCCCGTTAACACGCCCAGCCACTCTCGACTCCTTTTCCCTCTCCACGTGTGATTAGCTCTTCATTGGCTGTTGACACCACTTTTCCCCCCCCTTCTCTCTCTCTCGGACCTGGTTTCTCCATTCTTTTGGCATTCCAAGACTGTCACGGTTCATTTCAATTCATCCGCCCAAAAAAAATAAAAACATAAAAAGTGCGCTGCAGCGACAGGATTAACCAAAGGGGAAAAAAAAAAAAAAAAATACAAAAGGGGGGAAAAAAACACAGATTATCATCGCAGGAGACAGAGGAGAGCGAGCCAGGGTTGCTTGCTGACAAGGTGGTACCTTCTCGGGCGCCAACTCTGTGCGAATTGAGTAGAAAATTCTCCTGACCCCTCGGCCCAATTCGAATCCAGTGTCTCGTGTACAGAGACACACCCTGCGCCCATCATGAGTGACAGGTTATCATTGAAATTCCGCCGCCCCTCCAGCAAACTGCAGAAGGATCCCCCTAGCTTCAGTTCACGCATTCTTCGGAGTCATCAAAGCGCAACTTCGCTGAAACGTCATCCCTCTGCCCCCGTTTACCCGCGCTCATCTCCTAACGGTAGCCGCGAGCACACCCGCTCAAGATCCAACGCTGCTGCCGTCTACGGCTCTTCGTCTTCATCATTGGATCAGAATAGCGACGGGCATTCGCCGGGCCACACCGATCCCTCATATTTCCCCAGTTATAGCTCTCGCGCCCGTCAGAATCGCTTCTCCTACGATCAACCCAGCCCAGGCGATGAATTAGCTTCTCCCTACGAGACGCGGGGCATGCTCACGGCTTTAGATGAGAATAGTGCTGAAACAGACGCCCCATCGCCCACCTACCCCCCACCATCACACTCCCAAACCGCAAGCCCGGACCAACGGCGTCGCTCAATCCTCCGACAGTCCGCCAGTTTCACTACGTTGCCTTCCCGGATGGATCCCTTTGCTCACCGTGAGACCGAGCGGCCCCCCAACTCGAAACGGCATTCAGATGAAGGCCACAATGGGCCCCCTCGGGATAGGAGAAGTAAAAAGGCGAGCTTCTCCAGCTTCGTCAACAGCATGCTAGGCTCGCCTCGAAATGTCAAGATCTCCGCGCCCGAGAACCCCGTTCATGTCACTCATGTCGGCTACGACAATCAGACTGGTCAGTTCACGGGCTTGCCCAAGGAGTGGCAACGACTCCTGCAGGAAAACGGTATCTCGAAGAAGGAACAGGAGGAGCACCCTCAAACAATGATGGATATCATGCGATTTTACGAGAAGAATACCCGTGGCGATGACGACGAAGTGTGGCACAAGTTTGACAACGCCCATACCAGTAAAGACAACGGTCGAGCGCCTTCCCCGCCAGGAAGCCCCCGCTTCCCTCAAAACCACGAAGGCAGCTTCGAAAATCCCCGGTCACCACCTCCGGTTCCTCGCGGTCCCCCCGGGGCACCTTCGCCTGCTCCGATGGCTGCTACTGCTGCTATGTCTCCGCCCTTGGGCAGCCTGGTCCCGCATCGTGCTCCTCCCAAGCCTCCCAGCATGACTCCGTCTCGGCCTCCGCCGCAGCCGCCCACCTCGCAGAGTGCCACATCTCAGCGTCCACCAGAGCCCTTTGGACTTGGTACCCCGCCTATCCCCGAAACACAACCGTTGCAAACGGACCAGCGCGATCCCGTCGGCTCTCGAAATGGAACTCCGACGCCAAAAGTATCAAACACAGTTGCCAATCCGACTCAGTATCAGCGACAGCAGGAGCAAATCATGGCTGCGGCTCAGCAGGCGATCGCTTCCAAGCAGTTGGATCGGAGCCGAAGCCAGCAGCAGCAACAACAGCAACAGCAGAGGCCTCAAGTGGCACCGATTGCAACCAATATTCCCCAGAGCTCAACAGATGCGGCGGCCACTCGGGCACCACCTGCCGCTCGCCCGCGTCAACCCAAGCGTCAAAGCAATATCATGGATGTGCGACAGCGCTTGTTGTCGATCTGTCATCCTGGTGATCCTACTCAAATATATTATAACCTCAATAAGATTGGACAAGGTGCTTCGGGTGGTGTCTTTACCGCCTATGAGAATGGTACCAACAACTGTGTTGCCATCAAACAGATGAATCTTGACCTTCAGCCGAAGAAGGATCTTATCATCAATGAGATTTTGGTAATGAAGGATAGCAAACACAGAAACATCGTCAACTTCCTGGAAAGCTACCTCCATGGCCTCGACCTGTGGGTTGTCATGGAATATATGGAAGGTGGTAGCCTTACCGATGTTGTCACATTCAACATCATGAGTGAAGGACAAATCGCGGCTGTGTGTCGAGAGGTCAGTGCATTGCATACATCTCTCTTTCTCTTTGGCCAGAATGTTAACAGTCTCAAAATAGACATTGAACGGCTTGCAGCACCTACACTCGAAGGGCGTCATCCATCGCGATATTAAATCCGATAACATTCTTCTCTCGATGGAGGGTAATATAAAGCTGAGTAAGTCTTACATTGTAACTTCCAGTAACCCTTTGAGTTTTTTTTTTTTTTTTTTTTTTTTTTTTTTTTGTTATTTTTTTACCAATAAAAGTTGAAATTTTGTCATAAAAATTGGAGCCGACGTTGGGTTTCTGTGCGCAAATAAATGATTCGCATAATAAGCGTAACACCATGGTGGGAACGCCATATTGGATGGCTCCTGAGGTGGTTACTCGTAAGGAATACGGTCGCAAGGTTGATATCTGGAGTCTGGGTATCATGGCCATTGAGATGATTGATGGTGAACCACCATACTTGACGGAGTCGCCGCTACGTGCTCTCTATCTGATTGCTACCAATGGCACACCTGCCATCAAGGACGAGCACAACCTATCAACAACTTTCCGCGACTTTCTGCAGCTCGCCCTGAAGGTTGATCCAGAGAAGCGTGCGTCCGCTCATGATCTACTCAAGGTATGTCGATTTCTTCTTGTCCATCATGTTGTCACCATAGCTAATCGCTCCTCAGCACCCATTCATGGGAATATGCTCCCCACTCTCGCATCTCGCTCCTCTCGTCAAGGCTGCTCGAATCAGCCGTGCTCAAGAGAAAGCACAGAAGGGCAGTTAAATTATGAACTGTTTCTTCCGGATTTCTTGTTTGGGTTCTCCCATCACTTTTCTTTTCATTTCCCTTTTTCTTTCCCGTCATCACTCTTTCCGTCTCGTTCAGATACCCCCATCACTCTCGATGCTTCTTCTAGATCCCGGCATGCCGACCCCACCACGACGTCGGAGTCCTGTTTCTGTACCGATTTTGTTTACCATTTATATTTCTTGATGAACATCTCTTTGTGATGAAAATGATCTGATCTCGCAAGCCTCCTCATCCCTGACCTATTTTTCATCCCTTCCCCTTCTGCCCTTTCATTTCAATCGTGACTTTTCTCTTGGAGTATGTGTGTTTGTGTAGCACCTTGTAGTTCTACTTCCCAGCTCCATCTCTATTCTTGAATCTGGTCTTGTGTGGTGTTTCGGGTGCGACTTCAAACCTTTTCTTCTCACTTCTTTTTATTTATTTATTTTTTCTTTGTTCTATTTTTCGTCATCCTCGTGGGATTTAAAATTATACCACGATATGGTTCGTATTGGAGTGACGTCTAGGAATTTATTGAGGACTTATGGTGCGCTGTTCGGTTTGATTCTATAAGGACTTTCGCTGTGTTAGGCGTTTTCATGATTCGTAGTATCTTGCTGCTGGTTGATTTACAGTCTTCAAGGTTTGCGATGTTCCCACATCTTTCGAGTACGTCAATGCCATGCAGCAGGTGTCCGTTGGCCAGTTTAGAGCCGTCTTCAAATGTTTCAAATCTACTCCCCAAACGTGACCCATATGTACCGCCTTTTTACAAAAGTAGGCCCGGGATGAACGAGATTCCAGTATGCTTGTTTTTTACAATTTCTCTATACAACTGCGCCTGCCAGTGGTGGAGATATAATATCCTCAGCCACACCTCCATGCGCAAATCAGAGGCGCAGAAAAGCCGCAGCCTACTTTGGCAATCAGGGCACTAATTAATTATATAGTTAATTTTGAGGCTAAAATAGAACAAGCTCGACAAACCTTCGGGCTCTTCAAATAGTATAATACTTGTTCTCTCAATGTATCTCTAAGGCAGACATTAATCTGTGTCGCCAAACGAATTTCGCAACTAAGAATAACTCGAGCTCCGCAAGTTGGAGCTCCCCGTTCCACCGTCGTCATTGCTGACTCAGTAAGCACTCCCGCTTGGGCACAACACTGGAACCTAGAGCTAGAGATTATTTCTGTTCTTCTCATCGGTCGCGAACCTGATTGTCTTCATACGAGACGTCCGTATTCCTGGTCTCCAAGGGATTTCCAAATACACATACATTACCGGCTCCCTATCTCCTGGCGGTGTCACCCGTACCATCCCCAGTCCGCCCGCACCTTGGAACACAATCCACTCCCCGCATCGATCAACCACACATCGCTACAGCCTGCATAGGTCACAGTCTCGCTCTCACAACACGAAGCTCAAGAGCTCAGCCATTGTCAAATTTCCTCGCCAACCAGCTCTGCTTTTTTGAAAGAAGAAGACTGAACAAGCGAACCCGATCAAGGCCCAGGAGCGGTGCCCGACTTCACGACTACTTCATCTACTCCCCCGTGGCCGTTAGCCTGTTCGGGGCCATAAACACCAGCGATGTTTCGCGCACAGCAAAATGCATTTGACGATGCCGTCGGTATGTTCTCATTCTCAGCGAGGTCCTCGTGGAGGTGTTGTCAATTAGTGCGGACCGTGATGGCCGAGTCACAGCACGCGGCCCCATGAATACTGCCTAGGTACTTGGGAATGATCGCGTATTGACATGCCAATTTTACCATTTAGCCAAAGCGACCGACGAAAACCTAACCTCCGAAAACTGGGAATACATTCTTGTGCGTTTTCCAATACTGAAAGGATGCGTCTCCATTGGGGCTGGAAATATGGGAAGCTGACTGATGCATTTGGCGTAATATAGGATGTCTGTGATAAAGTGGCTGCGGATGAATCAGGGTATGTGTTTATGAAAACCTCAAACCTTTGAGGCGCATTTCAAGCGAGGTGAGCACATGCTAATCTTTCAATTCGGTGTTCAGCGCAAAGGAGGCGGTGGCGGCCATGATCAAGAGGCTAGCGCATAGAAATGCCAATGTGCAACTTTATACCCTGGAGGTGCGCATGATCTATATCTCACTAAGTTTATTTGTACTGACTTTTTCCAGTTGGGTAATGCACTCTCTCAGAATTGCGGTCCTAAGATTCATCGCGAGCTGGCCTCGAGGAGCTTTACTGATGCGATGTTGCGTCTGGCTAATGACCGGGTAATGAGATCTGAGATAACAATGATCTGCGTGGTTTCATTTACTGATATTTATGATTCCCTCTAGAACACGCATCAACAAGTCAAATCGAAGATTCTGGAGCGGATGGAAGAATGGACTGAGATGTTCTCATCCAACCCTGACTTTGGAATCATGGAACAAGCCTATATGAAGTTGAAGACTCAAAGTGAGATCAATAAGACAAGACTATAAAATGCATTTCGCTAATCGTTTTCTAGACCCCAATCTGCAACCCCCATCAAAGCCGGTGAAAAGCGCGATAACGGATGTCGACCGACAAAAGGAGGAAGAGGAATTGCAGATGGCTCTGGCTCTCTCCGTGAAGGATAAAGCTCCTCCAATCCCCTCCGCGCAAGCCGGTTCATCTGCTGCGGCTGCGGGCGCAGCGGCAACGACAGCGCCCAGGCCTGATACCTCCTCTCCTGCAGCTGAGCTTCAAGCTACTGCTGCACCTGGACCTGTTCCATCTGGTACATCAGCTGCTACTGTATCCCGCGTTCGTGCTCTATTCGACTTCCAACCCTCTGAA
The DNA here is from genome assembly GCA_023626375.1 of Talaromyces sp. PF30-5. Lineage (NCBI taxonomy): Eukaryota > Fungi > Ascomycota > Eurotiomycetes > Eurotiales > Trichocomaceae > Talaromyces > Talaromyces sp. PF30-5. Next base: position 160,911 of record JAMAGU010000017.1, on the reverse strand, counting down.
ACCGGGGAACTTCAGTTCCGAAAGGGTGATATTATTGCTGTTTTGGAATCAGTGTACAAGGATTGGTGGAAGGGCTCTTTGAGAGGCCAGACTGGAATCTTCCCCCTCAACTATGTGGAGAAGCTTTCGGATCCCACTGTTGAGGAACTACAACGCGAGGCACAAATGGAAGGCGATGTTTTCAGCCAAATCAAGAATGTTGAAAAGCTTTTGACGTTGCTGAGCACTCGCAGCTCCGACCTGAATGTGCAGGAGAATGAGGAGATCACTACGCTTTACCATTCGACTCTTGCTATCCGGCCAAAGCTCATTGAGCTGATTGGAAAGTACTCGCAAAAGAAGGGTTAGCATATCTCCGATCCATCAACAAGCTAAAACTGACGTTTTCCTTTCATCTAGACGAGTTCACTCAGCTCAATGAAAAGTTCATCAAGGCTCGTCGTGACTACGAGTCGTTGTTGGAAGCTTCTATGGCTCAGCCCGCGCAACCTTATGGACGTCTAGGTCAGCCACAATATGGCTATCCAGGTGCTGCTCCCGGTGGATATCCTCCTCAGCCAGATCAGCGATATCTCAGCCCCCGGCCTCAAGGTCAGTACTACTCAACATGGTTCACCAATACAACAGAAGTCAATTTTTTCTAACTTTTTTTTTCAATAGATTCCCAACCTCCCCAGTCGCAGCCGCAGCCACAGCCGCAGTCGCAGCCACCAAACGCCTTCTACGGACAAGAGCAGGCTATGCCTTTCCGCCCTGCATCTCATTCTCCCGATCCTCGTAACCAGTTCGCAGGAGGATCAGTGCCCCCTCCACAACAGCCGACACCGCAGCAGCAGCCTCCGTCTGACCCATATCAGCCGGTGCACCACCGTCCCCAGTCTACATACGATCACCCTCAGGAGCTAGGAACATCAGTATATGACTCACCAGTGGATCAGCGGCCTAGCTACCTTCCCAACGGCCAAGCACCCCCATCTGGTCTCCATCAATATCCCCCATCACAGCCACCGCCAGCACAGGACTATTCCCCCTCGCTATACACCCCGAATGAAGATGCAGCGCAGCAAATCCCCCCTGCATCTCAATACCCACCCCAGCAACAACCCCAGCAACTCCCTTACCCCAACTCCCCGGCTGTTCAGCAGGCCCCCTCCCATCAGCCTCCAGCAGCCCCTGGATCGACACAGCCACCCTCGCAGTACACAGCGTTTAATCCCGCTCCGTCTGCACCACCGGGCAATTCAGAGTACCAGCCATACCAGCCTCCGCAGGGTGGAGTATCTGCTTCCAATCCTGCCTCGTTCTACAGATAATGGTAGTTGGTATTTCTGCGCGATCCAGTTGATTCACATTTCCTGTCTACTGTGGATGTTCATTGTCTTTCTATATCTTGCTGGACTGCCTGTTTACCGTGTATTTAGCCGTTCATTCACAGTTGGACCATGTTGTACGTTTTCAGTAAATATGCCTTTACCTATACCTCAGATTTCTTAACAATGTGATCAAGTTCACTTTCCGGGGGTTCATTCCAGTACTTTTTTCAAATGGTCAGTGTCAACTTTATCAATACTAGAGACGTATTTAAATGATGATCATGTTAACAAAAAATTTCTCGGATCCATGGATTCGATGGTAGGTAGTAGTAGTAGGTACGTATGTATATGTAAGGTTTTTGCTTGCCTCCAGGCTCAGGTGCTTCCAAGGTTAGGTACTAGGTAGTTGAAACTTCAACCTTGGAATGGATGTTCAAATGTTGACAGGGCTCAAGGCCTCAAGTGCTGCCAGTGCCACATGAATACCTCAAAAATATGCACATGTGTACTACTAGTACCTATATATCCGCACATGCGGGCGGGCCAAAGCGAAGTTGAAATAAACTGGAAGAAAATCAGTGATTGAATAAATCATCAACCTTGGAAATTTGAAATCAATTTGCACAAACATTGAATTTGAATAATTTCGTACTCGTGTGCATAATGAAACTAAGTTAAAGTCCAATGTCATTATGCCTCATTGTCCCATCCAAAATTCGACCTACAACTTGAATTGCTCTGTGGATGTTTATGTCCTCACACTTGGAGGTTCCGTTGATCGTTCCATCCTGAAACGTTATCGGACCAGGCATCACGTGATATTATCGACACCTCAGTCCCGCAACAACTTACCAGGCGCCAGCAGGGACTTGCAATTCCCGACGTGCATGGTTTCACATTTGGACTACAGTTCATATCAGAAAGGATTAACCACTCCTATCATACGTGGTCCGTTGACCCCCGTTATACTCCCTATACCTGATCCAACACGCGATCCCAGTACTGCTGCTCAATAGCTTCCCTTCCCCGCAATCGCGTCCTCGCCTTGCAGACGATGCCCGGCTCCGGCGCATTCCCACGAGGGTGAGGGGTATATTTCCGGGTCCAATTACTCTCGACACAGAGAAATTCTTAAGCGGTCCATAAAAGGGATAAAATCTGGGCGCGTGCCCGGATTTAAGCCGCTATCATGGAGGGAGATTGGGATGAGCTGTCGCGCATCCCGGTGCCGCCGCCTAGTGCGCATGCTATGCCTACAAATGCAACGGCGATGGCTTTTGATGATGTTATGGAGCTTCTTTGGACTGGAAATGAATATGTGAGTTGACTAGGACTATATTGGGCCTGAATTTGAGACTGGGATGTCAAGGATCATAAGGCAAGGATAGCTGTCGGTGTGCTAACATGATGTTTTATTTCTCTACTAGGGCCGCGTTGCTTCTTTTTACGGCCCCGAACTTCAGCGATACACCTCAGTCCGAGCTCATCCTGTCTCTGAAGGCATGGTTCGCCAAATTCTTTTTCACGATCGTGGTGTGATATCGTTGTCATCTAAGAGTATACATATGATCACTCGGCGAGGATTGACACAGTGGCATATAACGAATGAGGAGATGCTAGACCTCAGATGCATGAGCTTTACTGCGCAAACGAACCGGATACTCGTTGCGGGATGCCAGCGTGTGATGTTCACTATTGACATCGACAAGGGGACGATTGTCGACAAATTGCCCACCGAGCATAATTATACACTCATGAAGAAGAGCCGATATCTCTGCGCTGCTACGGATACAGGCTCTGTGAATGCGCTCAGTCTTATGGACTTTAGTGTCGTCAAATCATGGAAAGCGCATGGCACTGCGGTCAATGATATGGATGCCAGAAACGATCTCCTTGTTACATGTGGCTTTTCGCTTCGACAACTTGGCTCCCCAATTGTTGATCCCCTGGCCAACGTATATGATCTGAAGACACTGTCGCCTTTGCCTCCAATTCCGTTCCACGCGGGTGCGGCTTATGTGCGAATGCACCCGAAACTACACACGACAAGTTTCGTAGCTTCACAGACTGGCCAGCTCCAGGTGGTTGATCTGATGAACCCTAATGCCGTCAATTTACGGCAAGCAAATGTTACGCTGATGCTTGGTCTCGAGCTTTCACCTTCGGGAGAGGCGTTGGCTATCAATGATGCAGAATGCTCTATTCATCTTTGGGGATCGCCCACCAAAGTTCACTTTAATGAGATGAGCAAGGAGACGGAGTTCGCAGATGTGCCCACACGGCCACCGCCGATCGATTGGTCGCCTGAGACCCCACTCAACATGATTGGTATGCCATATTATCATGATCGACTGTTCTCTGCATGGCCAAGTCACCTTGTATTCGAGATTGGGAGCCCGCCTGCACCCCTGGACCAGTCATTGCTTCCTTATCTGCGCCCAGCAGAAGTAGGTCACCACGCTCCTAACCCGAGAAAAAACCGCCGATATCAGATAGAGAACACACGTGCGTTGGCTTCTGCAGAACCAGCTCTCATTGCGCCCAAGTTTCTCAGCGAGAAGGCCCGTGATTTTGGCAAATCGAAGTCTGAGGGCTCTGTCACAGATGCAGCCGAGGCACTTGCTGGGGCGAAGATCAATGGCGAGAGTGACGACGATCCTCTACTTAAGTACAGCAACGTCGAAATCAAGTACAGTCGCTTCGGTGTAGACGACTTTGATTTCAAGTACGGCAATCCCGTCTCCCTTATGTGCTATTTAATTTATCTTGCTCACGCATTACAGATTTTATAACAAGACTAGATTTTCTGGTCTGGAAACACATATCTCCAACTCCTTCACCAATTCTCTCCTTCAACTTTTCAAGTTCATTCCACTATTTAGAAACCTTGCGCTTCAGCATGCGGCTGGGTCTTGTATCTTCGAGCATTGCCTGCTTTGTGAACTAGGCTATCTCTTTGACATGCTGGAGAAAGCCAATGGCCAGAACTGCCAAGCCACCAATCTATTAAAAACATTCAGTAGCTTCCGAGAGGCCTCAAATCTCGGCTTACTGGAAGAGAACTTGACAAACAAATCTTTGTCCACTGCGATTCAAGCCGTCAATCGCTTCTTCTTAACACAGATAGCACATGACTTCCGTATGATCCAACCTAATTCCGAAGAATTGGATCAACGTCTGGCGACAATTGCCTCCGAATCAATTCGATGCATGTTCTGTCAAAACGAGACCGTACGCCCCGGGAACTCGCTTGCAAACGAGCTGTTGTATCCAAATATGGATATGAAACATGCTCGCCGCAACCCCGCTTTCCGATTTTCAAATATCCTGCGTGCAAGTATCGAGCGTGAAACACAGAATCGTGGATGGTGCAATTATTGCCGGCGCTACCAGCAAGTGATGATCCGCAAGACGGTTCACCGCATGCCTCTGGTGTTGGTGCTCAACGCAGCCGTTTCCACAAATCCGATCTGTCGTCGTTTGTGGGCTATCCCTGGATGGCTACCGGATGCAGTTGGAATTATTATTGATAATGGTCAAGTGATGTGCTTTGAGGGTGAAGACCTTCGCTTACACATGCAAAATAATACACCCGGTTTGATGGTCTATGATCTTGTGGGACTTGTTTCAGAAATTGACATTGCGGAGCATCAAAAGCCACACTTGGTATCTTTCGTCAACGTTTCCATCTCCGAGCGCGAGCCCCAGGAACATAGTAAATGGCATCTGTTCAATGACTTTTTAGTCACCGAAGTTGATCGCGATGAGGCGCTGCGATTTACACAAAATTGGAAACAGCCTTGCGTGTTAGCATTGCAAGTACGGGATGCTCGTCATGCTGTCGACGATTCATGGAAGAAAGCTCTTGATACTACTTTACTTTTCCGCGAATGGTCTCTGAATGGTGGTCATCAAGTTGAGTCCTGCGAGGCTCTTATTGAAGAAGAGAAGCCGCAGCCGGGAACCCCAGTGGCCCTTGATACCGAGTTTGTTGATCTTGAGAAAGCTGAGATCGACGTCAAAGCCGACGGATCACAAGAGATCGTTCGGCCTAACAAAAGCGGTCTTGCTCGAGTTTCAGTGTTGCGTGCCTCGGGCATCAAAGAAGGCGTGCCCTTTATCGATGATTATATTACCATTCGCGAACCAATCGTGGACTATGTCACGCAGTATTCAGGTATAAAGCCTGGTGACCTAGATCCACGAACCAGCGAACACAATCTCGTACCTCTCAAGGCCGCCTACAAGAAGTTATGGCTACTTTTGAACCTTGGATGCGTCTTCGTTGGCCATGGCCTGGCTTCCGATTTCCGCAAAATCAATATCCAAGTACCTAAGTCGCAGACTGTTGACACGCAATATCTCTTCTTCCATCCAAGCAAGAATCGTCGTCTTAGTCTTCGCTATCTTGCGTGGGCCGTGTTCAAGGAATACATCCAAGAAGAACCGACCCCAGATACTGTACAAGGCCATGACTCTATTGAAGATGCACGCATGGCCATGCGTCTTTGGAAAAAGTTCCAAGAATATGAAGACGCTGGCGTTGCTAACCAGATGCTCGAGGAAATATTCCGTGAAGGCTCCAAACTTGGCTTTCGCCCTCCCCCGAAGAACGGCGGCACAGCAGCCGTTCTATCCCGCCCCGGCACCGCTGTAACCATGCAAAATGACAGCGGTCGCAATACTCCATCCACACCCGACGCCAGTGCAGCAGTTTCAACCGTAGCTGCGGCCACGTCGACCAGCACCGCTGCAGCCAATACGGCGCCTACCAGTGCTCCAACCACCCCCCGCCAGGCTTTTCGGCGATCGATCGCTCTTACGCCAAGTAACGGTAGTTTTTCAGGACCCGGCGCCGGAGACTTCTTTGGGGGAAGCCCCTTGCGATAGATAGATCGTCCTTGGCTTTGGTTTGAATTGGCCATTTTTCTTTGCTCTTTTTGATGACCTTCATGGCCTGGACCTTGGCAACCCTGTAGAAGCTCTAAGGCGTATTTAAATTCATGAATACAGGAAAATATACAAGTTTCAATTTTAGTTTACTAATTAGCGAAGACTATACTATGATGGACTACTCAAAAAAAAAAATTAAAAAAAAAAGAAAAAAAAGGAAGAAAAAAAAAAAAAAAGCCGTACGGGGTTCAGTATGAAGATTCAAAACCCAGCCGGCTGTGGTTCTCAGCTTGACTCAACAAGTGGGGAATGACGTGGTCCGCAGCGCTATCCAACACGATCTGCCCTCCCTTCCTCGATCTTTTCCTCCACACTTTCCCTCTCTCTAAGAGAGCCTTTTCTTTCCTTTTGGTTGCAACTTGGACAAGCTTCCACACAGTCATTCATTTCATTTCATTATTACCCTGATTGACCCTCCTTGGCTGCTTCTCTACGAATCACCTACCCCGCCCTCCCCACCACAACATCTCAATAAAACCCTGACCTAAGATATCACCGACCCAATGTCGAAAAGCCGTGTAAAAAATGTCGATTACGATGACGACGACTATTATGAGGATGACGGATACGATTCGGCCGACCCCGAAGAACAGGAACACCTCCAGCGCTGCACTAATGAGGTTTTGTCGCAGCTCCGTACAGGGCAGCCGTCTCTGACTGCCTCGAAAGAAGAAATCCAAGAAGCATTGTGGCACTATTATAATGACGTGGAGAAATGTGTGACCTATTTGAGAGGTAATCATACCTATGCTGCGGGATTGTTCTCGTAAACCACCAAGCTTCGTGCTACGCATCACATATTGCTTTGCATCACACATGATATGTCATTAACAGCTTGCCTACGCAGGGAAGAAAGAGAAGGAAATTCGAAAGCAGCAAGTGACTGCATCTTCACAGAAGACCAAGGCTCAAGGTATGATACGCCATTGCAAATATCCTCGTTTCTCGATGTAGTCTGGCTGGGCTCGGAAATGCAATTGCATTCGAAAATTGTCGGCCCTGTGACGTATACATGGAAACATGAATTAGGATTTCATAAAAGGTGTGTGGTAAAGGTTTCCTAAGAGCTATCTTCCTCATATTTCCATTTCTCAAGACCTCACGACTGACAGCTTTGGGAAGTTTGAGCAAATGTTCTAACAGGTCTCCTAGTGCCGGTATATCCTGTGCCTTTACCTCCTCTAGACGCCCACTTCTCAGCCGCCGACTTCTTTCGCGATTCTCCGTGGCTTAACGTTCCCGAGCATCGCAAGGCCGATATCATGGTAGAGCCTCTATATCCTCGCTTGGGGCTTTTGGGTGGTGCATCTGAATCTGGCGGCAAGGTGTCTAAACTGGCTGCATTGGCAGCAGCGCGTAAACAGAAGGAGAGTGGCCAGTCTACCTCTCCACCACCGGCCTCTTCCGAGCAAGCTGCAAAACCCAAGATTTCTCTGAAAGAGAGACTTGCAGCGTCTAGCAAGCCGCCTAAGACAGCCGAAGGGCTTGCAGGACTACAGAATCTGCGCCGAACTGAAAAATCTGCACCAAATGTACCACTCCCAGCTCGGAAGCTCTCTTCAGCTGAAGCCACGAAAGTTGAGCCCGCACTGAAAGATCAACCCGAAGCCGCGGTTGATTGCAAGCCAGAACCAAGAGAGCCGTCTCCAGAGGTTCGCGCCCCGCCGTCAATGTTTGCCAGCGCTATCATGGGAAACCAAACAGGGCCAACAATGGCCGAGCCTAACCGTCTACACTCGAACAATGTCGATTTACTTCAAATTTACGGCCTGAACCATGCTGAACCTTTTGACTTTGCAGAACCTAGTCCCGACGATGTTGTGCTCAAAGCTCAAAGTACAGCTAAAGGTTTGGCTTTTCGCAGAAAGGTTTAAAGACCACTTGCCTAATGACATGCAGGTTTCAAGTCCAAAACGCCTGCTTCAAAGGCAGGCGACAAGAAGGGCCAAAGTGACATTGCTGGTGGCATGAATAACCTCTCAGTTGAGGAGAAAGTCACTGTTAAAAGCAAGAACCTGGACGTCCTCGCAGAATACAACAAATCAAAACGGAAAAGATCTGCCAATTTCGTAGTGATAGGTAAGAAACCAAATTTGTTTATATGGAAGACAACATAAAGTTTCAGGAAACTGACCTAATCTTAGGGCATGTTGACGCCGGTAAGAGTACTTTGATGGGGCGGTTATTGGCCGATCAGGGCGCGATAGATCAAAGAACACTAGACAAGTATCGCAAGGAGGCAGAAAAGATTGGGAAGGGGTCCTTTGCCCTAGCATGGGTGTTGGATCAAGGATCAGAGGAGCGTGCTCGTGGTGTCACAATTGATATCGCCACGAACAAGTTCGAAACCGACAACACAGCCTTTACTATTGTTGACGCACCGGGTCATCGTGATTTCGTGCCCAACATGATTGCTGGTGCTAGTCAGGCAGACTTTGCCGTCTTGGTCATCGACTCCAGTGTTGGCAAGTTTGAGTCTGGCCTCAAGGGTCAGACTAAGGAACATGCTTTACTGGTCCGCAGCATGGGAGTTCAAAAGATTGTGGTGGCTGTCAACAAGATGGACACAGTCCAGTGGGACAGGGGTCGCTTTGAAGAAATCGAGCAGCAAATCTCGTCCTTCCTGACTACGGCGGGATTCCAAGCCAAGTACATTTCTTTCGTACCATGCTCAGGCGTTCTGGGAGACAATATCAGCCGACGCAGTGAAGACTCTAATGCCTCATGGTACACTGGCAGCACCTTGATTGAGGAATTGGAAACTTCAGAGCCTTACACCCATGCGCTTGAGAAGCCACTGCGCATGACCATCGGTGATGTTTTTCGAGGTGGTGTGCAAAACCCTATTTCGATATCTGGTCGCCTAGATGCCGGCAGCTTACAAGTCGGCGACCAGATCCTGACCATGCCGAGTGGTGAGAAAGCTATGATTCGTAGTGTGGAAGTGGATGAAGAGAGCAGCGACTGGGCCGTCGCTGGTCAGAACGTGGTCCTGAACCTAGCGAACATTGATCCCGTACACCTACGTTCGGGTGATGTCGTATGTCGCTCATCCTCGCCTATTCCCACCATCACCACGTTCACTGCCAAGGTTCTTGCATTTGAGCACTTGATGCCCATGCTTGTGGATATACATCGTGGTCGGCTCCATGTCCCCGGCCGGATCAGCAAGCTGGTTGCCTCTCTGGATAAAGCGTCTGGCGCACCTATCAAGAAGCGACCCAAGATTGTGGCTCCTGGAACGGTGGCTCGTGTGGTTGTTGAAATGGATACTGCTGTACCACTTGAGGCGCCTACAAGGATTGTTTTGCGTACTGGAGGGTCTACTGTCGCTGCTGGGTTATTAGAATAGATTATAGTTGCCATGGAGTTCAACCCAAAGAAAAGAAAGTCAAATCAAAGAAATTATTCAGAGAATGAACAACCTATGAATACTACCTGACAGGTATCATGCTATCTAGGTAGCTTCCTATTTGTAGTTCTGTATAGAGTGATCAATCGACCAGTTGACGTGCGGTGCAATCTGCAGGTCCTGCGGCTTGTCGATCCTTGTGCACTGGCCCATGCTTCGTGATCGGAATGTCTCTAAGCTGGCCAGATCACGACTTGGAAGACCAGGCCTAATATACTACTGATCTTCAGGTGAAGGGTAGTATAGATCACAACGTGTCTCTCTCCTCGCATGTCCCCGATAGATGGCCACACTTAGTAAGTACCTCAGTCGCCCCTTCTTCTTCTAGTAATTTCGATCCTGCAGTTTTGGGTCGCGGACCCACTATCGAACGCCTCTCCACCAATCACCACGCGAGAAGTGACCTGAAGACCGTCCACTGAAAAGGACAGCATGGCGCTATTCGAGCCCTTAATACAAGTAACCCTCGTTGCTCCATTTTCCCTTCCTCTTCTCCATCTCTCCTTCGACAACCCTCCTACCTTATTTTCAGGGTCTAAGAGTACAACACTAGTGTGTTGACACTCCCGCGCACCCCTCTTGCGCGTCTTGAAGCTTGGTCGACAGCTTCATTCTTTTTATTTCTTTCCCCCCCCATTAGGGTCCCCCAAAAAAGAACCCTCGTGTCGTTCGATTTCACATCACATAAATCACAATGGCGCGACTCGCAAGCCGCGATGGCGCCTCCAAGGCCTTCTCTTGGACCACCGTCTTCTACCTTCTTTTGGTATTGATTGCCCCCATGGCGCTGTTCAGCTCGCCGGCTCAGGCCCAGGACACCGATGTTGAGGATTACGGCACGGTTATTGGTATCGATTTGGGAACTACTTACTCGTATGTCTACTCAAGGCCTCGTGGTCTTTGTCATTCAATTGGCCAAATTGACACGCTGCTAATGTCAATTCGCTTTACAGTTGTGTTGGTGTGATGCAGAATGGCAAGGTTGAAATTCTCGTCAACGATCAAGGAAACCGTATCACTCCTTCCTACGTGGCCTTCACCGACGAGGAGCGCCTGGTCGGTGACGCCGCCAAGAACCAATACGCCGCCAACCCCGTCCGAACCGTCTTTGATGTCAAGTAAGTGGCGAGGCAATTTGCCCCTGTGGATACGCAAACCCCGAATCACGAAAATACGGAAATTTGGGAACGTGAATGCTAATAACTGAACAGGCGTCTGATCGGTCGCAAGTTTGATGACAAGGATACCCAAAAGGACGCCAAGCACTTCCCCTTCAAGGTTGTCAACAAGGATGGCAAGCCCCATGTCAAGGTTGATGTCAACAACTCTCCTAAGACCTTCACCCCCGAGGAGGTTTCCGCTATGATTCTGGGCAAGATGAAGGAGATTGCCGAGGGATACCTGGGCAAGGCCGTTACCCACGCCGTCGTCACTGTTCCCGCATACTTCAACGACGCCCAGCGTCAGGCTACCAAGGATGCCGGTACCATTGCGGGTCTCAACGTTCTCCGTGTTGTGAACGAGCCTACCGCCGCCGCTATCGCCTACGGTCTGGACAAGACCGGTGACGAGCGCCAGGTTATTGTGTACGATCTGGGTGGTGGTACCTTCGATGTCTCCCTTCTCTCGATTGATAACGGTGTTTTCGAGGTTCTGGCTACTGCTGGTGACACCCACCTGGGTGGTGAGGACTTCGACCACCGTGTTATGGACTACTTCACCAAGCTCTACAACAAGAAGAACGATGTCGACATCAGCAAGGATCTCAAGGCTATGGGTAAGCTCAAGCGTGAGGTTGAAAAGGCCAAGCGTACTCTGTCTTCCCAGATGTCCACCCGTATTGAAATTGAGTCTTTCCACAACGGCGAGGACTTCTCTGAGACCCTGACTCGCGCCAAGTTCGAAGAATTGAACATCGATCTCTTCAAGAAGACCCTTAAGCCCGTTGACCAGGTTCTCAAGGATGCCAAGGTTAAGAAGTCCGAGGTTGATGATATCGTTCTGGTTGGTGGCTCTACCCGTATCCCCAAGGTCCAGGCTCTTCTTGAGGAGTACTTCGGTGGTAAGAAGGCTAGCAAGGGTATCAACCCTGACGAGGCCGTCGCTTTCGGTGCTGCTGTTCAAGGTGGTGTCCTTTCTGGTGATGAAACTCTCCAGGAAGTCGTTCTCATGGATGTCAACCCTCTTACTCTCGGTATCGAGACCACCGGTGGTGTGATGACCAAGCTCATCCCCCGTAACACCGTTATCCCTACCCGCAAGTCCCAGATCTTCTCCACCGCGGCCGACAACCAGCCTACCGTTCTGATCCAGGTTTTCGAGGGTGAGCGTTCTATGACCAAGGATAACAACCAGCTCGGCAAGTTCGAGTTGACTGGTATTCCTCCTGCCCCTCGTGGCGTTCCTCAGATCGAAGTCGCCTTCGACCTGGATGCCAACGGTATTCTCAAGGTCAGCGCCAGCGACAAAGGAACTGGTAAGGCTGAGTCCATCACCATCACCAATGACAAGGGCCGCCTCACTCAAGAGGAGATCGAGCGTATGGTCCAGGAGGCCGAGGAATACGCCGAGGAGGACAAGGCTATCAAGGCTAAGATTGAGGCTCGTAACGGCCTTGAGAACTACGCCTTCAGCCTGAAGAACCAAGTCGGCGATGAGGAGGGTCTCGGTGGCCAGATCGATGAGGATGACAAGCAGACTATCCTGGACGCCGTCAAGGAGACCCTCGACTGGTTGGAGGACAACGCCGCCACCGCCGAGGCCGAGGACTTCGAGGAGCAGAAGGAGCAGCTCTCTGGTGTCGCTTACCCGATTACCAGCAAGCTGTATGGCTCCGGTGCTCCTCCTGATGACGATGAGCCTCTGGACCATGACGAACTGTAAAATTATCTTTTTGAGGCATTACCCATGGAGTTTATTATATGTTTGCTTATCTGTTTGTGTTTTTACTCCTGAATCCCCGTGAGGTGGTATCCCTCGCATGAGTCCATCGGACTCTCAAATACCATGATACCTTGTGCATTCTTTGCAATTTTTATTCAAACTTAGTAGAAATAGTATATCCAAGATTTTTAGACGACTTCTGTTTTAGCTTCTGTCACGGTCCTGCTGTATGCTCACTTCAGCCTTGGAACCTAAGTTAAGTTGTATCAGTTGGTAGTTTGGAAATAAAATAAAAGTGGGACCAGTCGGCGTGGACTAAGTAAGGTAGGAGAGCCAAAGCATTCATTCCCTAGGTCACTTCTCGGTAGACGACTCGATCGGCGCGAATTCTCGACAAGGAGAAGGCACTCGTGAGTAGCCATCTTTCAGATTTCCCGGAGGCCATTTGCAGTCTTCTTCAACGTCCTCAAAAGCCTCATTCTCATTCGGCTCAGTGTGATCAATGAGAAAGCTAGAATTCACGCCTGAGGCCATCAATTGATCTCGCTATCGTCCTCTTTGAATAGAGTACCGTATATATCATCCAAGTAGACATCATCCGATTGCATCTTTATCGCATTCAAGAGACCGTGACAGCTTTCAAGGTTGCAAGACCCATTTTTCGATAGTTCTTACTGACAACAAGCTGGGTGACCTAGTAGATCATCTTCTTCTTGAGCGTCCATCGGCAAGCAAACGCGTTCCCTGCTAATAGCCCATTGACTAGGACTCGAGTATACGATACAAGGTGTCGCTGTACATATCAAAGTGGGGAACGTCGTGATGTGCCGTCTAAGTGCACGGGTCGATTCAGCCTAGGTCTGCCTGGAGTACAGAGAGGACGGAGACCTAAGGGAGGTCACTCAGTGGAAGAGAAGAGGTCTAAGTTGCTATCACACTCTGCTGTACGCTTATACTTATGCATCTCTGTGCTTAGTCATGCTGAACAGCCTTCCCGGCTACAAGATGTAGCTGGGAGATACTGTGTTTGCAGTTGTACTCAGGAGAGCAAAATCGGTTAATCTTTTTTAAAGTTACACATGTAGTATTTAATAGAGATAATAGAGATTCTGCCGGTCCTTTTCAAATTTCATACATCTTTTGAATCATCTTTTCTTACGTCTTTTGAATTGTCTTTTGAATTATATTGACCTAAATTGAACCAGGATGATGATATTGAGATTCGACGAAATACGAGGCGGTGTGCTCTTTGTACCTCTCCGGGGCCCGCAGAGGTATGAAGAGTACGCTGCCAAAATTGATTTGGATTGGAATATCTCAGTATACGATACAATAGAATAGTTAAGACTTTTTTGTCAACTGGTGATCTTAATCTGCTATATAATTTTCTTCAATTCCAGTCGAAGGCCGAACAAGAGTCAGGACTCAGGCCGCGTAAGTGCGGCCGCACTTCTTGTATAGGAAATGAATTTGCGACCCTGCACGCCTATGTAAAGCCTAATATTAATTAGTATGCACAAATAGTAGATATCCTGACCAAAATGTAAAATGAATACACAGCAGTATTGAATAATACATGAATACCATTTTCTAATTTTGCTCTGCTAAAAAATATAGGTAGGTATGTACTAATACCTAGTGATTAATACCCATTACTTCTCGATGTACCAAACATTTGAAGGAATCAGTCACTTACTTGGGCTCCGAACCAGGAAGGAAGACAGATGACCAACTGCAAATTAGAGAATCAAGTGCCGATCGCAATGACCACATATGTCATTGGCAGGCTATTTTCCTCGCGTCTTTTATTGGTGAGGGAGGGGCTTTGCATACATCAAGGAAGATCCTTGAAGATCTCGCGTGATTCTCCTTAGCCCCATCCTCGGAGGGGCACTGAGGCCCAAGCTGCCCTTCAGCCACACAATCACTGCTCCACTCCGAGGATGTTAGTGATCCCGATGAGATATTGCGAATACAGTACTCTATCCAAATAGCTCAAGCTTCATGCACCTCATCGGCTAAGGTGACTCCACAAAAAGATCATGTCAAGCGAACAGAATGACGTGATTAAACGAGTGTTTATTGATTCAACAGATTCTCTATCTGATATGAAGATGAAGACTGATTAACTGTGCAAGCATCAGACTCATAGTCCTCAGCTAAAGATAGACATTAATTATATTGTGTCCGACACAAGCGCACAAAGATGCCAAATGACCAAGGGTATCGAGTGCTATGGCAAAGAAAAACGAGCGAAGCGCTCCAAAATAAAAAGAAATATGGTAACTAAACCAATCCACAGAAGAAGCGAAAATAAGCAACTCGACTTCCAGCCGAGAGCCGATCATGCAAGGAAAGAGACGATATGTATAAAAAATATACTGTATGATCATATCATACTAGCCCCACTATCTGACGTGATAGTGGAGAGTGGATCAGAATGAGCTTAAGCAGCCTTGACAACCGGCCACCCATTCTCGAAACCGAGCTCATTCCACCCGTACCGGTAGCCCGCTGTCCCCTCGCCGCCACTGTTCTTAATAGAAAGAGGATAGTAGTGGTAGTAGAGGACAGGGCCGAGGTCCTTGTCATTGAGCACACCCCTAAAATTTCATTGGTTAGATATTGCTCATACAAATTGCAGATGATTCGATCAACACTCACTCTCCACCTGGGCCGAAGACCTGGTCGTGGCTGGCCAATACCATCTCGCCGCCAGATTCGGTGCACTTGGTGCCAGACTTGTCTACCTGCATGTCATCGAGCCGTTAGTTATGCCGCGTTTACTAAGAAAAGCTCCTAGTGGGGTAGACTTACGAAGCCACCAGTTCCAGTGCTGGAGCGACAGACACGGATGCTGTACTCGGCGCCCTCGGGAGGGTAGGTCTTGGTGTATGAGCCAGCAATACCAGAGCTGAAGAACAGGTAGTAGAAGTCGCCGTGGTGGTAAAGGAAGGCTCCCTCCTCACGGTGGTTGAGCGAGGCGTTGAATGCGATCTGGTACGGGGTGTTGGAGCCAACTTTGAGAGGACCCTCGAGCTCGACCTGGTAGATGTCTTGCCAGAAGGAGCCGAATTGGAGATACTGCTTGCCGCCGATGTTGATCCAGTTGGGGTCGATACGGTTGTAGTTGTCATTGGCTGGGATTCCAACGATGCCGTGGTCAGTCCAGGAACCGGGCTCCAGTGTCTTAGATGTTGCTACACCAATCTCGGAGGTTTGAGTGCCGATCTTGGAAAGCACGTAGTACATGTAGTATGTACCATCGGCATAATGCACATCGGGGGCCTGCAAAGATGATTAGCTAATTCTCCGAGCTATGGAATGTTTGCAGTTTTGAGGAAAGCTTTTTATTTGTTTACATACCCAGATATCAGTCTGGTTCAATCCATCCTGGTTAATCTTGGAGCCGTTGGGCAAAGCAGCGCCCACTCGGGTCCATGGTCCCTTGAGGGATGAGGACGTCTGAGTGACAACACCATCACCAGTAGAGAAGCGGAAGTACTTGCCATCCGACTCGCGTTGGATCTGAGCAGGATCGTGACCCCAGCAGTCGCCTGTGCATGGCCCCCGGGCAGGGTAAGCCGCAGCCAACGCTATGAAGAAAAACAAGAGGCCAAGCATGGTATCGGATGAAACAAGCTGGTTGTCGAGGAGGGAGGGGAGGGTTGTCGAGGAGTTGTCGAAAGTTGGCGTTGAAATCAATTCAAAAGAGCAAGAATGAAGGCGCGAATGCCAGTATTTATGTGTCCTTGAGTCCGTTGCTTGGCCCGCTCATGGAGGGTCATGCAGATGTCGACTTTCCAAGTGGGTTATTCGCCTTGAAGAAGGTCTTGGGACCAGGGGAGGCCAATCAAAGCCATCATCCTGGTGCATAGTGGTCCTATGAATGTAAGGCACATGTCAGTAGTAGACCCGTCCCAGACGTGGAGACGCCACAATAGGGATAGCACCATCCGAAGGACAATGTGGAAATTTGCGAAAATGTGCCTAGACCAGAATTCGAGTACAGTGGATCATGGACTGACTGGGTAATTTGAAAACAGACCCGCTTTGAGAGATCAGAAATGCAGTTGCTTGGACATCCCTTATGTGATGTCTCGCATCTGTAATGTACTGGACTTCGATCCCCACAGGGGAATCCGCCCCGTCCCACTCCAAAGATACTTTGTCTTGGTGCTTTCATGCTAACAGGGGGTGAATCTATGCATGATTCACAAATTGGAAGCAAGCGCATGGACCCACTGACCCCTGCGGGCAATCGGGGCCTGGCGTGGACTGCGCAAGGGGATCACCCGCTTTGTGGCACTATTGATTTGCTTTTTCTTATTCTACTTTGTTTATTTTGCCCTTCCTCATGATCCTGTGCGAAAGGGGGGGAGGGAGGTATAGGCCTTAGCATAATGATCAATAAGAAAAAGAGAAGCAAACAAAGTTCCCCGAGTCAAGCGAGCACGCCAACCGTCAGCCGGATCAACCCTCGGACGATTTTTAGTTTAGATAGTTGACGATGGCTGCTGGAATAGTCCGGGGAGGCTAATGATCGGCGTCCATGTGGGACCCGGTATTCTCCTATCACCAATAAGCTCCATTCAAGAGGCTCACCAGATTCCCCAGCTGAGATTTTCCCGTCTTTTCGAACTTCTCCCCGGATCTACTGGTGCTTAATGTTCCTAGTTATTTGAAATAGTTGAAATCGATCATCGACCCACCTACCCAGAATTGCCGATGGCAGAAAAGAAAAAGAAAAAAAAGCAAAGAAAAAAACAGGAAACAAGAAAAGAAAGTAGAAGACAACATTGAACTGTGGTCGGGGTGCAGTTTGTTGACGATATTCAGGTCCAGTGGGCCCTTTCATCCTCCAACAGGAAGCGAAAGCCGAGACCCGACCAAGTATTCCACACCTGCTTACACGCTATATGTAGGCTGAGTTGGCTCATAACAAAGAAATCTCGCAATATCGCGATCCGTCCCACTGGTCGAAGACCACACCGACTTCCCGGCATACAGAGTAAGAGAGCAAGTACTAGCCGTCGGCAGGTAGCTCCGTCATCTTGGCTCTCGTCATAGAGCGTGCGCTCGGCTTCTTGTGGATGAGAACCCCTCATGACAAACAATCACGAAAAAAAAAAAAAGAAAAAAAGACTCCCTCTCAGGCGGAGATGTGATTGTACCACCATCAGGCCCCCGGGCGCAGTGACGAAAGAACGCAGAACACATGGCACACCTCACGGTAAAAAGGATCGGCTCTATCCAAGGATATGTTGCAGACAGCGCCCTCAAATCTGGGGCTAGTAGGTTTAGTCTAGTTCACCTTAGGGCTGATGCGCATGGTTTTCCATGGCGAATCAAGTGACCTCCATCCATGACCGCTTGAAGGTCCGACCGGTTGGAAATAGGTAATCCCTGTGGATGGTAACGCTAGTTTCCCGGAGCCCAGTGGTGCCCGATCGGTACTATCTTGATCGAGAAGTTGGGCCGTCGTCATTACTACGAAATCTAAGATCTTGGAACACATACTTGCTTCTGTGGATATCGGGCGTATTTTCAATAGATCTATATGTTTGCTTTTTCCGACTAGCAGTGCAGAATGTGACTGCAACATGCAACAGATACCACTTCACGTTGCTATTTTCTACATGCACGAGCTTGGTGAATGCAACGATATGGTGGCTGAAAGCCCGGAGATACTACGGGAGAGGCGCTCTCATTGAAGCTTGGCTAGCGTATAACCAATAGGTAGACCGACTTTTCGTATTTCTTTTTCTGCATCAATAAATACAAATGTTGGTATATACACAGGTTCGGGGTTTGGATACATATCACATTTAACTTTCGGAGCTCATGTAGTCCTCGGTGACCCACAATAGTTTTTCAGTTGATCGTTCAGTTCCTCCAAAGAGTACTCTGAAGAGTTCTGTTCAGCTGCGCACGGTAGATCTTGTTCTCGTTTAGGATGTACATCTGACCATTCTTGCCGAAGGAGAAGTTTGATGTACCATCTTTAACTAGAATCTTACCCAGTAGGACACCGCCAGGAGACCAGACGTTAACACCGTCGCCACAGCCAGCATATACATTACCATGTTGGTCAACCTTGAGGCCATCAGGAATGCCGTCGCTCGGAAAAGCAAAAAGTCGACGGTTAGTCAAGAACGGTTGTCCGTCGATAGTAGAGACGTCAAATGCATAACTGAAGAAGCAAATTAGTATAGACACAGCTTAAACAGAACATTTGAATGTCGCAAAATATAAATAAATGGAATGTGCGAAGAATATCAACTCACATTGTCGCGGCTTTAAGAACATCTTCAGATCCATCTCCATTTGTCTCGGCAGTATCACTGATATATACCGTCTTCTCATCGGGCGAGAATGCAATGCCGTTAGGCCGACCAAAGCCGTCGGCAACAACACGAATACCCTTAGTAGCCGGGTCAAAGCGGTACACTTGCTCCGGCAGCTTAGGCTTCGGACGAACACCTTGACGCCAGGCATAGATGGGATCAGTAAACCAGAAAGAGCCGTCGCTCGCAACGACAACATCATTCAGCGAGTTGAACTCGCGGCCGTAGAAACCTCCAACGATGAACTCGGCTTTGTTCGGCGACTGCGCCGACATCTGCCACAGACCACCGGTGGTGTTCATGGTACCCTGGCCGGTCCATAAAATTCCACCGTTGTGGTTGACGCCGCCGTTAGGCATAGAGACGGTCGAGTTGACAATCTCAGCGGTGACTGGGTGCGCGGTCACATTGACCTTGGAGATTTTAATTGTCGATTCATTGGTTACTGGGTCAGTGAAGATGTTACTGGACATGTATAGTTGGTCTGTCGTAGGTACATAGATGCTTGCTTCGTGGGCGAAGGGAAAATCATTGTTTTCCAAGATGACCTCGAGTTTCGGAGCTGATCCGAGAATATGGTGAAAGCTGTTGTCGTAAACACTGAATCCGGAGGGTACTGCGGTGTTGGCGGAGACCGCTGCAGACGAGGTGGAGGTCATGGTGGACTAAGGTGGTGTTACGCGTCACCTGGAGGCTGTGATGAGGTGATAGCGGTCTTCACGGATTTTCCTCAGGGGTAGCTTGGATTTTAAAATTCGACCAGGATCCCAGATAAAGTGAGTCGCATGATGTCAGCTTATCCACTCGCTCCGACTGAACAAACCAAATCGTGGTGGATACAGTATAGTCTGTTGGCACCGAGCCAGAAGCGATGCGATCGGCGGTTGATCCAGAGTTAAGATTGGAAATTTCCCGAGATTTTGCCTTGCCGTGTTCTTCACCGTTGACAGCCATTGCTGTCTAATTATACAAATTTAAGCTGAAGTCCTATTACGATTTCAACAATTGTTAATTGATTCTTCAGAATCAAGTAGAGGCTAAGTTGAAAATTACTTCAGCTAATGTCATCCTACAGTTTAGCACTAGGAGCTTGCCGGAGAGCCTCAATGACCTCAGCTCCAATTTCTCCTGAACAAAGTGCGCCCTCTATATACATGTACCTAGGTATCCTTTCCACTATTTGGAGTATTCCCGAGGTCCGTTCCCACCAAATGCAAATTCCCAACGGGCTTGCCGTATATTCCAGCATACTTCGTATAATGACCCAGGACATGCACGGGCGCTAGCGCCCCTTTACTATAATGCTCATGCTGCCAGACTTGCTCAAAGATCTCGATCGGCCTCCAGAGCTCCGAGTCAGCATTCACCTTGAAGACAGCAGCCAGTTGGTTGAGAACAGCAGCGCGGCGCTCATGCGGATAAGTGTCACCCCCTTTCTGACCGGGGCGACCATTGACGAAGCATGTAAGCGAGTAGAGGCCTGTCTCGTCGACACTGGTATCGCGAGCAATAGCAACCGGGCCACCTCCGTAGCTAACAAAAAAGCCGTTGAATCCATCATTTCGCCACAAAGGTGTATTATAACAGACAATGGACTTGTTATAGTGGCCCAGTATGGTATTGTTCGTTGCCTCTTGAACGGCAAGCGGGAGCTTTGGTAGAAGGTTCAAGCCTTCCAAGGTTTATACATGGTGCTTGGTATAGATAAAATGCACTTACGACCGGTAAAAGTATTTTCAATAGCTGTAGTGTCAGCGATATGCGTTTCGTGATCGCTAATGGATACCCCAGGATACTCCAACTAGGTATATATGTTCTTCGCCAAGCAGCTTTGCTAGACCAGTTCAATGTTGGTAGCTGTTGGGCACCTCTCTTGAAACGCAAATAGTTTTCACCTGTGTGGTCATCTGCACATGTGCACGTACAGCGATATGGCCGTGGTTAGTTCTGCAATAGTCGATAAACCATGCCGCGGAGTATTGATCGATCTCTAGACCGTGCATAGCCTTGGTCCACACATTCACCATCGCCAGAGTCTTGGGGCCAGCACCCAGTTTGAGAATATATTGCTCGATTGTAATACTATCATCCTCAGGTAGGGGTTCCTCATTTTTAAGTGAATTGGCTTGGATGATATCGCGGATGTCCAGTAAATTTTTAGTCACTTCTGGTGAGAACTAGGTAGGTCATCGTCAGCACAAAGAACTGGGATTGTTCTTATTTTGGTTCTGATATTCATTCAAACGGTCTATTGTACGAACATCCGGTGTGATTCCAAATGGAAATTTGAATCGTTCCTCAGGCGAAAGCTGCATCACTGCCTTTCCTTCCAGTCATTGTTTGACGGTCTGCAGGCCGAATTGTCTGCTATAGGCAGTGACACGCTCTTGCAGTTCATCATTGATCCAGGCCGCCCCAAGGTCGACATAGTCTCGACCAGATGCTAATGGCACTGTCCAAACCTTCCCACCAACACGATTGCGGGCTTCGACGACAGCGACTTTGAGACCAGCCTGTTTGGCAGTGTATGCAGCCTGTAAACCAGAGAGGCCGGTGCCAATAACAACGTCAAACATGTCGGCTTGAGAATATGGGCTATTTTGCGTCTTGAACAGTTATTTGAGAAGTAAGGAGTGAAATCAGAGAAGAGGAATGATTGAACCCGTACTCTGCTTTTGATCCCCCGCAGATAGACGGAGCTCGGCTCCATATATTCGAAGTGGGCCTCGAAGCTTGACTGCATCAACACACTTCATCGGGAAACCATTTCTGCAAAAAGAGGAAATCATTTATTAATTATAACGCAAGCACTCAAGTCGAAAAACCATCTTTTGTCTCTATGATGCGCTGTCCAGTGGGTTCAAGTTCTACTACAGTATTGTTCCCAACTTGAAAGTCAATAAAGGTATATTCTCTACATAGGTGGATTTATCTACAGCCTGAGGATGTCTTTTTCATTTTCATTTTCCTTATCATCAATAGAACCGTAATATCAATTTCACGGGAAGAGGTGTAGCCCTGGAGACAAAGTATTTACCATTTCTATCATCAGAAGCCAGGGACGGTAGGAGGAAAGG
The DNA here is from genome assembly GCA_023626375.1 of Talaromyces sp. PF30-5. Classification (NCBI taxonomy): domain Eukaryota; kingdom Fungi; phylum Ascomycota; class Eurotiomycetes; order Eurotiales; family Trichocomaceae; genus Talaromyces; species Talaromyces sp. PF30-5. Next base: position 138,926 of record JAMAGU010000017.1, on the reverse strand, counting down.
CTCATGCATCACAATTGGGTCTTCGGTGTTTCTACAAAAACCATGGCAAACATTTGAACCAGCTATATCAATCCTCTCGTCCAATATCAGACACGGTGGGAGAAATACACTCAGGGACCACATTCCACCCATGCTCTGGCATTTCCTGATTATCACTGTTGGTTATCCAAAATGTTATAGGGGGATCGGGAATTTCAATGAGATGATTGTAAGTCTCGTCCGGTTTCCGTAGCCACAAATCTGATCCTGGTTCGGGGTGATACATAGGGGGTGGAATTTGAGCGTCTCGGACATCACACAATGGAAGTTGATCTTTGATTCCGGACAAAGTTTCACTCAGATATAACTCGCCCGCATTATCAGGGGCGGTCGCGCTATAAAAGAAGACTCGTGGCCAAATACCACTGAGCCGTTGATCTCCCGGCTCGTACCACCCTTCTTTGATGAGCGTTTGAACTGGGACCCAAGGCCTTGCAAACGAGTCATTAGCGTGCCATTCTATATTAAATTCGATCTTAACACTGGGCCTAGCGACCTTTCCAGTAGCCGTGCTAGAGATCACGTAACAAATGAATAGAACCATCTTTCTTCCTTGTATCACCATACAATACAAGTCGTCTAAGAAAATACAAGGCAAGGTGGACCCAGTATCATCGAGAAACTTGCGCTCAACGTACTTGGGAGCGCCCGGAGATCGCATACATAGGTCCATCTATTTTATGAAATGGTTCAGTGAGTCAGTTATGTGCATGTGAAAAAAAAAAAAGTATACAATCATACCACGTGATGCCATTCTTTTGGGGGGCCAGGCTCAACGGGCTTAATTTTTGTAGTAAAACCCGGGGTATTGTAAGGATATTCAAAGGCCTCAAGACTCAACTAAGTATCAATTCATTCAAGTCAGTTCATAAACTTAGAAGAATTTTCAGTAAATCAATTTAATGTACTATTTCATACCCCTTCGACCCAAAACGATTGCCCCCCGCATTTGTTGTTGTATTTATCCACATCCGACCATTTGAAAGGTACTGGCTTTTCCATTATAGGCTTGCCATTGGACCAGTAAGTGACGTGGTTCTTTTTAAACCACAGTGTCTTAGATCTATAGGCCGCCATTAGGGCCTCCACGTTCACCAATTGTTTAAACAGGTCCCCCTTTTCCAGTATATGATTCTTGATGAATTCCAGGTCTTTCAATCGGTTGATGACCTCACGGCCAAGTGATGGGTCTTCTGTGGCAAGAATTGCCTCCGCTTTATATTTGTAACCTTTATATCTTTGCAATTTTCCTCTCCACCACTGGGGCATGATCCCATCCTCAATTCTTTCCCTGCATCTCTTAATAACAGCATCGATGTCACTACATAGACACAAAGATAGAGAATATTAATGATACTGGTATTTGAAGAAGTCAAGTTTCAAGTGCTTACTCTTCATCAACGTCGTTGTCATGGTAATTCCAGTCCTTGGGGACTCCCTTGAAATCCGTGATTGGATTATCACCATAGTTCCATCGCTTATATGGGGATTTCATAAGGACCAATTCTGGGTCTGGCTGGGGCTTCCCGGGCTTTTGCCTCTTACCAGCAGGCTCAGCAGCAGATCCGTTTCTAGAGGATGCTTTGCGTTTTTTTGCCATTTTGGAACTTGAAGCGTAGATACCTAATAGAAGCAAGTTTAAGATAAGCGGAAACCGATAATCAATGTGGCAGAACTTGAACAGCAAATGGGAAAGCGAACGCCTTTAAATCATCCCGGCGGTTGAAAGAGGATGTAGAGCTAGAATTTGGAATGAAGCGACAAAGAATCTTTGGTTTTCAACCCTGAAACCAAATGAAAAAGAAAGCCGCCTTGGATGTACGCTGACAGGAATAGATGAATAGGAACCTTTGTGGTCATTCAAGGCCAGAAAATGCACCCATCTTTATGGGACAAAGGATACTATCGAATCTACAAGTGATCGAATTCTAAAGACCTTTCTTGCATGAAACTTCACCTGTCTGAGAATATTTGAGTGCCGAAAAATTATTGAATGGGGAACATTTGAAAGGCATTCAAAAGAATGAAAAGTATCAACAGACGACATGATCTGCGCAGGAAAGTTATTGAGGTTCATACTAGTCATTATAAGAAAGCCTGGTAACTTCCAAGAAGCTAAGGGGTGTACTAGGTAGATAGTAGGTAGGTTGTGCAACTCGTATAGTATGGCAGACGGCCGATGTGGAAACCTCTAGAGCTCAAGTGCTGGTCCCGGTATAGCATTAGTAAAAATAGATCTCCATGTTGTATATAGGCAAGACCACATCTCAACAAACAAGCAAATACTTCCCCACCCCCCGGATCATCTTGAGATCTTGAGCCAAGCTCCCGAAAGAAGCAGAAAGAACGTTCTTCGCTGGTTAAGTGGGGTCGGCTATGTCCGAGTCGATCCCGCCTCGCCCCAAGCGTAGACATCTCATTGGTGCAAAGTGCATTGAAAAAGATCCGAGCAGAGGCACCTGCCATTCGGCTGTGAGCCTCATTGATACAATTGTACTATTGCAGGGCTTCAAATGTTGATATTATACTAGGACTACCTATTCGGGTGTGAACTTGGGAACTTGAAGTCTGTTGCTTTCCCCCTATACGCTTCAAGTTGGCGGGCCACATACCATCTGTCGGTTGTGTCTCAGTGTAAGCCAGGTACGACTTCGGAATATGTATTTAAGTATCCATGAACTTCTAACTGGAATCTTTGTTGGCATTGACCTCAGTTGTAAAACTAGAGAGTTCTCAATGATTCGTCTAGACTTGTATACTTCTAAGTGAGGGAACATTGCTATGTGGCCATTCGGGAGGCTATTTGTGAGGTGAATATAATGATACGACAAGCTTCCTCTATAGATATATAGACAGCTTATGGGTACCCAAGTATGAGAATCCAATCGAAACTTCTATAATAATTGGCCTGAGAGCAATTGTTGTGATTAAGGGGAATTGAAAGGTGATGTTCCGCCGATATAAGCGCCCGGGAGGACCCCTCCCAGGTCAAACATTAAGAGCAACACTAGCATCACAATAAACAATCAAGGGCAAATATTACAGGGTCAATTGTTTGACACCTCCAAAGCCCAACATTCTCACTTCATCCTCATTTCCAATTCCAAAATCAGCCACGTGGTGTTCAACTCTTATCGCCTGGCGGGAATCACTGGTGGACTCGGACTCGGAGAAAACTTCCCCGGAGCCCTCGAGCTGGCCTTTTCTGTCACTTTGTGTACTTCTGGGGTTCTCGACCTTCACCTTTCTGTCTCCTCCCACCCACTTCCTCTCTCTCTCTTCCTCCCCCCAAACTCCCCATTTATTTCGGGGGTCCTTGCCTTCGGGCATTCTGTATATTTGTTTCCTGGGTGCTTGGTCCAGATCGTTCTATTCTTATTCCGTTCGGCCCCATATCCTCTGGGGAATTGCCCTCAAGAGTCAAGTCACTGGGCATCGCATCACTTCCGACCCTCAATTCAAAAAGGTAGTACACTACTTGTGAGTCTCTCACCGGGGTCCGCTCTGACCAAGTTTCTCTTGCATTGGGACCTGCTGCTCTCAACTTCCGAGTTCCGGAGCACCCTGTGACTTGTTCTCGTCGCAATACTGATTCGGCCTAGTTTTGATTGCAGGCTACGTGCGTCCGGCTTCATCGCTTTTTGATATCTCCCTTTTACCCGCACCGTACTCAATTGCGCTCATCCATGATGGCTGCTGAAGCCTCGACTGCTGTCAATGGCGGTGCCGCCAAGTCTCTCGCCGCCATGCTAGAAGAACAACATGCCCGGGATGAGAATCATCACGCCACCGTGGAGGATACCATTGATGAGGAGGATCTCAAGCACCCTCCACCGTCATCCCTTGTCAACGACCAACCCCCGGCTCCTGTTCTCACATCTGCCTCGGAAAATGCCACACCGGCAGAGTCCGCCACTCCATCACCGGTCCCCAAGCCGGCACAGAAGAAGACCCCGGCATTCGATGTACAATCAGAAGAGCTCTTCCCCGCACTGGGAAGTGGCCCCAAGCCCGCTGCTCCTACTGCCACATGGGGTGCGAAGAAGGCGGCTGCTCCTGCGGCTGTGGCTCACGGCCAACCTGCTAAGCCAATGGGTAAGTTGTTACCCTGGAGAATGTATCGTATTACACTTTCAGGGCGCTTTTTAACGCTATAAGCAGAAATTCCCCGTATTATGTCCCTTCCCGGCAAGCACATGGAACAACTCCGACTTGCCCCGTCCCAGATGCTTCCGCGCGGCCAGCTGAAGAAGCCTCTGCGAGATATCCTCAGGGACATCTCTCGCAGATCTAAGGCGACTGTCGACATGCGCGGTGGTCCTGGTGGGTCCATCATTTTCGAGGGTAAGGGCTCCGTCGAGTCCGTCCGCCAAGCTTTGAAGGAAGTGGCGCAACAGGTTGGATCCAAGGTACGCAGTGATGCCTTCCTCCAAAGTTATTCTCAGTCTAACTTTGCAACTGTCTAGCAATCCGTCCGTGTCCCGATCCCAACCTCTGCCCGAGCACACATCATTGGTCGACAGGGTACGGTTGTTCAGGACATCCAGACCCGTACCGGTGCTCGTGTTCAAGTCCCCCGTGCCGATGATAACGCTGCGCCTACCGATGACGATGACAGTGACACCATTGACGTTCTGATCGAGGGTGATGCGGTTGCCGCTGAGATGGCGCGCCGTGAGATTGAGGCAATTGTCAAAGAGCGTGGGTCAAGTATGAGCTTGCGCTTGAAGACAATCCCCCCGGAGTTCTTCCCGTTCATTGCTGGTGCTCACGATGCGGCCCTGCGTGAAATCGAGGAGCGAACCAAGGCCCAGATCAATGTACCTCGGTATGACACATGGACTTCTCAGCCTCCTCCCCAGGAGGCCCACCCGGGTCAAATACAGTTTGTGCCTGTCGCCGATAAGCACATTCTGATTTCTGGAGAGCGTGCTGCTGCTCAGGAAGCCCGTGCAGAGATTGAGCGATTGGCAGCTGATTTGCAGCGGAAGCTTACTCTCCGCCAATTGGCGATCAATCGCGGCCAGCATCAGTTTATTCTTGGAAACGAGGCCGACGCTTTGCATCAATTTGTGGCGCAGACTGGCTGCGCTATCATTCTGCCTCCGTCATCGGATGACAGCGAGTTCCTCACTATTACTGGACCTGTTGACCAGATTGAAGCTGGCATCAACCACGCAATGGACCTGGCAACTAGCATGCAGATGGCAAGCATTGACTTGTCTCGCCAGCATCCTACCGCTCCCGCGGGTCCTCACGCACACGCCCGTGCTTTGACCCAGTACCTTCAGCGCCGCCAGATCATCAAGCAACTAGAGTCTGCTTATGATGCGCACATTGCTCTGCCTCCTAGTGTTGAGGGTCCCGTTGCTTGGGAAGTCTACTCTCGTGATGGTAAGAACACCATTCGCGCTCGCTCGGATATCATGAACCTTGTTCAAGCCCACCCTCCTTCTCGCCTCCGTCATGTCCCAGTTGACCCATACTTCCACCCATATCTCCGCTCTCGTGGTTCTGGCAAACTCCAGGGCGAGTATGGCGTTCACCTGCTCGTTCCCGAAGATATCAACAGCCCCGATGTTGTGCTTGTTTACGAGGGTCCAAATGCCACTGCTTCAAACTTCGAGGTGCCCAGACAGCGCCCCTCCCCGGCGGAGGTTGCTGAGTTTGAAAAGTCTTTGCAAGCAGCACAGGCCTTCCTGCTGAGCACCCTCGGGGACCAGAATGATATCGTTTCCCAGTCCGTGTCTATTCCTGCCAAATACCAGGAGAAGGCACGCAAGTTCATCATTCGCGAACAAGACGCCAAGGGCGAAGACAGCATTCCTGTGCGCGCTCTTGTGGGCGATTCCAAGGGCTCCAAGTGTGAAGTTTCTCTGCGTGGACCCTCTGGCTTAGTTGCCGAGCTTGCTGCCAAGCTTGAGGCATTCGTTGTTGAGCAGGAGAAGGATGATCTGGAGCGTGGATATATCACCAGCTTTGATTTCCCTCAGAAGTTTGCCAACTTCCTGATCGGAAAGCGTGGTGAAAACATCAACAAGTTGCGGGAAGAGTTTGATGTTGACATCAAGGTCGAGAACGGCAAGGTTGAGGTGAAGGGTCCCAAAGCCAAGGCAGATGCTACTCGCATGCGTATCATCAACTTGGGCAAGAAGTGGGAAGATGAGACTACTCACATTCTCAAGATCCCTGCCCAATACCACCGCGAGTTGATTGGACAGCGTGGAAATCAGGTCAACCGTCTTCAGGATCGCTACTCAGTCCGCGTGCAGTTCCCTCGGGCAACGATTCCTGATGATCAGTCGGTCACTGAGACTGGAAGTGATGCGGGTGCCACCCGTAACCGCTCGCAGCAGGCCCCTGATGAGGTTCTCGTCAAGGGACCCAGCAAGGGCGCCGACTCGGCTCGTGATGAAATTCTCAGCCTGTTACAGTGGGTCGTCGATCACTCGCACAACGCCACTATTTCTGTCGCCCAAAGCCAGGTTGCCTCTCTCATTGGTCAGCGTGGTCGTGAGATGGACAAGCTCCGTGCTGACACTGGGGCTCAAATTGATGTTCCTAGTGCGAACGATGCCCCTGACGCATCTGGCCGCGTCCAGATTCGTGTGAAGGGTACTAAGCAACAGGTGGCTGAGGCTAAGAAGATCCTGCAGCAGCGGGCCAGCGAATTTGATGCTACAGTCACCAAGTCTATTGAAGTTGACAAGAAGTATCACAAGGCTCTGATCGGTGGCGGTGGTGAGTTTTATTCCCATCTTCCAATTACTATTTCGTCTGCTGGATTCATTTACTAATCGTATTTAGGTGCGAACATTCGCAAGATTGTCGTCGATGCTGGTGGCCCTAACGATGGCAGTGCCGCTCGTATGGTTCGTTTCCCCAAGCCTGACAGCACAGAGTCTACTATTCGTCTCGAGGGCAACGGAACGATTGTTGACAGCATCATTGCTGCGATTGAGGAGTTTGTCAAGGAGCGTGAGGATCAAGTCACTGAGACCCTTGATGTCCCCACTGCTCAGCACCGTTTGTTGATTGGTCGTGGAGGCGAGGCTCGTCGTAACATTGAGTCCAAGTTCAATGTCACCTTGGATATTCCCAAGCAAGGCTCGGGACGTACCGACGTCAAGCTTAAGGGTCCCAGCGGCGCAGTGGCCGAGGCTAAGGAGCACGTTCAGGGTATGCTGAAGGACCAGCACGCTGAAACTGCGTTTGTTCCCACACACTTGCACCACGTTGTTGCTGATAATGGTATTTTCTTCCGTCGACTACGCAATGATCACCAGGTCACTGTGGACCACGCTGGCCAGTCTGTGCCCAGCAACCGCACCTCTGAGGGAACTCGTAGCGCTGCTAATGGCACCTCACTTCCCCTGATCACCGATGACCCTAGCGCTGCTACCGATGCCCACTCATGGAACATCGTTGACAGCAGCTCTGCCACCGATGCTGATACCACCCCCTTCCCTTGGGTTCTGAGCGGTTCCCCTGAGAACGTGGCCAAGGCTCGCGCTGCAATTGAGAAGGCCATCTCCTCTGCTTCTCAGCAGTCTGCCACTGGTTACCTGATCTTGCCCGATCCTAAGACCTACCGGTATGTTGTCGGCCAGGGTGGTAGCCAAATCAACGCCATTCGCAAGAAGACCGGCTGCCGCATTAACGTGCCTAAGGACCAAGCCCGTGGCGAGGCCATCGAAATCCGCGGCAGCTCGGCTGGTCTGGAAGAAGCCAAGGACATGATTTTGGAGGCTGTGCAAAACGGCCTGAACGGCTCTGCTCGCTAATAGCTTTTTCTGAATTTCTTGGAGATTTTCTTTTCATTCGAGGCGAAGGTGGTAGCAGAACATATTGCACTTAAGCATATACACCATTCTCTCCAATAAGAGAGCAGGGCATTCTTGTTTTTTTCTTTTTTTTTTTTTCCAACTTCTGATTTCTTTTCTCATTTATTATGATATTCAAGTGTATCTCATTTTATTATTTAAAAAGAATGATTCTCTTCTCTGTCGATATATTCATCTTCGATAAAAAATCCCGAGTGCGTCAATTTACTGGTCCTCCAGGGACCCTGGATGTCTGCAACTAAAACTACTAGTGCTATGACACTCTCAAGTCGACTCAGGCTACGGTATTTGTATAATATATTAAAATAAAAATTATATGAAACAATGACACCAACTCGCATGGTTCCTTAAAACTCTCGTTGACCAGTCAATCCTTTCCTTCGAACAGCCACCGCCACCTCAGACATCCTCGTGCACGTAAACAATGACATCATAGCCACGGTCAATCACCAGGTTTCACGATGATCAGTTAGCGCAAGTAATATAAGAACTTGCAAACCTACAACTTTCACCACCAGACACTCACCATCTAACCCTAATCTTAAAATTAAAACCTATTGTTTATCCGAACAAACCTCTACCTAAACCGCCATCTACGACCATACATCGTTCTTATCCTCCACAAACTACCACTCAAAATGCCAATCGGAAACTCCCAAGATAGCGGCGTAACAGGCGCCGCCAAATTCACTACATCGACCGTTGGGAATCTCGTCGGAGGAGTCGGTCGCACTGTTGGCGGCGTTACCGGTGCTGCGACACGTGGGGTAGGAGATACCATCACGAATGCTACAGGCAATGCTGGAAAGCCTATTGGAGATGGACTTAGCAACGTGGGGTCTGGCGTTGAAGATGGAGCCAAGAGAGTTTCGAAAGGTGTTGAGGATGCTGGACAGTGGAAATCATCATGGAACTGAGTGAGATTGGTGATGTAATTTTGATGGGAATAAACAATCTCGGGTTCTATGGATATAATATGGATTGTTACTGCTCTCAACAAGTTGAATATGTGCTCAGTTGTTTCAAACATTGAAGTTGATCATTACATATAATTGAACCACTACTACTACCTACTAGGTAGGTAGGTAGCATGTTCGTACGGACAACCTTGTCTGTGTCTCATCTTAGTATTTTCATGATTTGCAATTAATGCTTGCGCATCAGCTGGACTTCATTACCGGAAGATTTTGTTCAATTTCAAGGTTGATGGCTTTCAATACTATTTTATTAGACACTCATCACTTACTGAAATGCGCTCTTATTACCATGCATTCCCAGAGCCACCGATGCACCTAAACTTCCACACGTCATAAACACCGGTCCCCAAAATGCAGGTACAAACTCCCCCTTCAGCAAATACCGCCTAATGGACCAATAGCGGAAGAAACCATAACCCAAGCACCAAACGCCCAGCAACTGACAAAGCCTCGAGGCAGTGAAATGTTTAGACAAAGCAGAAATCATCGTTTCGGGCGCTGAGCTCGAGCCTAGTCTTTGACCCTGCTGCTCTTTCGCAGGAGTCTGTACTGGAGCAGATTCAGTCTGCCCAAGTCCAAACCTAGCCGCTATAGCATTGTCCATGGCGCTAAGACGATCAATTGCGAGCCCGACGGCTGCAAAGCCGAGGCCTGCGCGCGTCCATGATAGAAATGTGCGTTCGTTGGCGTGGTGGTCGCGCTGTTGAGAGCCGTTGTTTGCGACTCGCGCAGGGATGAGCCGGCGGAGGAAGGAGTTGATCATCTCCGCTTCATGAGAGTGATGTAATATATTCAATTTCGGGGTAGGGAGCTGGAATGGAAACTATGTGTCTCTTTTAAACTTTTATAGATATTTTATGACGTAGATTCTATCGCAACCTTGGAAGGATTGGTAGATAGTAGGGGATTAAGAGGCTGAAGCTCGGGGATTCGGACACCTTGGCACGTGGCAGCCCCGGCGAACTGCATGTTTGGTATTTGTTGATGTCCATTTTCAACTGAACATTGATTGTTCTTGAGTTTCTAAGCATACATATGCAAGAGTATGGTACTGTACATGATGGGGAGTTTTGATTAATCATGGAGTAATTGATCATTTCACCATCACTGGATTATTTTCATCTTAGCAATTGGAAAAAATATATATATATACGTACAGTATAGTCGACGATCAGACGATCACGGCGGAGCAAACTTGAGCTTGGGCGGGGACCTGGATTAGCATGATTTTCATTGGTTGAATTGAGCCGCCCGATGGCGTGATTTGGAGTCAAGAACGGGCTTGTATTGGTATTACCGCAAGCTATACAGCCATCATACAGTACAGAACGGGTTTTGAAGTCTATCCATTTCATCCATGGATGTTTGTCTTATTTTTGATCGCTAGTATGTGAAACGTAGAAGTCCTAATGTACAAAAGTGCCTTCAAGACAAGTGGAATATGGATGTTCGAAATGCACATGTGCATGATTCACCAATCCAACCCATTTAGTTTCAACGGAAGATGAAGTAATCTATGTCCCTCTGAAAGCTTCGGAAGCCTCCCAGCTCGAATATTAATCTGTAAGGATTGATGAAGCAGTCTCGGCGCAGTCAAATTGGCATCTCGTTCCGTGCGGAGAGTGACAAATTCTTGTTCAGAAATGGCATCTCGCACATGCTTGTTCTGCTCTCTGTGATCTGCCACACTCAGCCACGGAATCGGATCTCTCCCTTCGGGCGGGTAATCGTGACCAGGCCAGATCTTAACATGATCATCCAGTGATAGAAGCTTGCGACTAGACTGAAAGAGATCATTTGCATCACCACCTGGGAAATCACAGCGCGCGGTACCGATATCGGCATGGAAGAGCGAGTCGCCGCAGAAAACATTATCTATACAATTATATCAGTGACTTGGCTCGTACCATAGCGAGAAAAAAAAATCCTTACCTCCGATATGATACCCCAGATGGTCTGGTGTGTGACCGGGTAAATGAATAGCTTTACCGGTTATATTGCCAATAGTAAAAGTCTCATCATCCTCAAAAAGCTTGTCGAAGACGGCGTCATATTCTTGTGTTGAAATTCCGTAGCGTTTACCGAAAAGAGTCTGGACTTTTTCGATGCGCTTGCCAATGCCAATGGGCGGCTTGAAACCTTGTGTTTGAGTAAGTTGCTTTTGCAGGTATGACGCTGATGTTAAATGGTCTGCATGCGCATGCGTTTCCAAAATCTTTTCCACCGTGTAACCCTTTTCCTTGACTAAAGCAAGCAGTTTGTCGGCAGCAAATGTAGTTATGGATTGAGTGGCAGGATCATAATCCAGAACCGGATCTATGATGGCTGCAGCCTGTGTTGATGGGTCTGAGACTACGAACTGCCATGTACCTGTGACAGGCTCGAAGATATTGTGGATAGTAGGTTGCTGAGTTGTGACACGCGTGCTAAAGAATGATTGGCCGTTGGAGAAACCTTGACGGGGCTTGGTCATATTCTGATGCGGCACGAGTCTTCCGGGTGGATAAGGCGATATCCTGGTCTGTTTGCTCATGGTATAGCTGGGGGAACAGATCGCCTTTCTGGTGCTCTGACTCAAAGCCCGATGATGCTGTACAGAACGGATGGTAGCCGGCGGCATCTTACGTGTTGCCCCCGTTGATAACCACTCACGAGTGGCCTGAAATTGAACTGGCCTCATTAATTGGGACATCGTCTGAGGAGAGATTGGGATTTGATGTGGTGCGTCAGTGACGGGAAATTGAAACGTGTAGAATAGAGCATTTAAAGTTGCATGCGGATTTGGTGATCGCCGATCCCCATACATAGATAAGTAGGATCGCCACCCGCCACAGCCCGGTCGCCGATTCAGTGTACCAAGTCGGGGACCTCAGTATCCAACGATGACCGAAGATTACTTAGAGGCATACCTAGGCACCATAATACTTAATTTTCATATGTGTTTCCAAAATTGAAAGGTAGAAACGTTAAATTTAGGTAATTTGTTAAATCATTATTGATGAGAATTTGCGTACAAGGAACAAATAATATCGAGAATGATTTAAGCATCCTATGTTTCGTGTACATTCATCAACTACATCTAGCTTGACAACAGTTGTGAGGCCTGCCAGCCCCCCTGAATAACATGAAGTCTGCGCCAGTAAGGTTGTGGACTTTAGGTAGTATATCCAAGCTATTAACCTTGGAAGTTATCTTGTCCACGTATGCACAGCATATTAATCGTATGCAAACATGATGCTCCTGAGTGATTTGATACACAACCAGTTTTTGAATGGAGATATGGAGCTCACTGTATCTGAACTCGAGAGAAGAATTATATCAAAACAAGACTCAAATCCTACTGGTCTACATACTACCTGAGCACTTGAACTTATCTTCTTCTTTGAAAGCCATGAGTACTGGATTCCACGACAAACGCGCTGCCAGCTTCATATTTGTTACGGCTTGAATAGCTTGCCATAATTGAATGATCCAGACCTTGCTTATGATAAAATGGTATTATAAATCGGGTGTAACTCGGCGATTGATCACCACTGAAACCTGTTTAAATGTGATTCATGGCATGATAATTTGCAAGTGGAATACCCGGGCACCTGAGCACAGTGAGAGACCCCGGGCGTCAATCTGAGTAATAACATGGTAATATTACCGGGGAGCACCCCCAGAGCGCGTACAGGTATGTCATCGAATTCAGCTCCGGCCCCACTTGCAATCCATTAATAAGCGGGGCTTATCTCGAGTCTAAATTCCTCTCCCTTTCGATTCGCATGCTAAAAGATCTTCAATTGCTTTTTGGCGAATTCTTTCTTCTTCTCAAAAGCATTGCATTATGTTTCAACGTCAGATAACATCAGTCGCTCGTGCGACCTCCCGCAACCTGCGGGCCACGCCAATCCGAACCTTTGCAACCGAAGCTCCGGTTTCGGCTGCGCGCAATCATAAGGTCGTCGTGGTGGGCGGTGGTTCTGCTGGTCTGTCAATCAGTCACCAGCTCCTTCACTCTGGCAAATTCAATGCTGAAGACATTGCTATCATTGACCCCGCCGAATGGCATCACTACCAGCCAGGCTGGACTCTTGTTGGTGGTGGTCTCAAGACCACTCAAGAGCTCCGTCGCCCGCTGAAGAGCTTGATAGACCCCAAGCTCAAGTTCTATAATGATGGAGTCGCAACCTTCGCTCCAGAGAATAACTTTGTCACCCTCGCCAACGGCGACAAGATTGGCTACGATCAGCTCATTGTTGCCCCCGGTCTGACCGTCTCCCCCTCCTCCGTCAAGGGTCTCCCCGAAGCTCTCGCCAACCCAGATGCCCCCGTCTCCTCCATCTACACCTACGATACCGCTAGCAAGGTCTTCCCCAACATCAAGAAGCTCGAGAAGGGTACCGCCATCTTCACCCAACCCGCTGGCGTCATCAAGTGCGCCGGAGCTCCCCAAAAGATCATGTGGCTTGCCCTTGACCACTGGAAGCGCGCCGGTCTCTACGACCCCAGCAACCCCAGCAGCTCTCCAATTAACATCAACTTCGCCACCGGTCTCCCCGTTATGTTCGGTGTCCCCAAGTACAACGCCGCCTTGACACAGATGCAGAAGGAGCGCGGTGTCAACGCATTCTTCCAGCACGACCTGGTTGAGGTTCAGGGTAACAATGCGATCTTCGCTCGTCCAGATGGCACCGAGTCCGTAACTAAGCGCTTCGACTTCCTCCACGCCGTTCCCAAGATGGGCTCCCCTGCTTTCGTTAAGAACTCTCCTCTAGCCAACCCAGCTGGCTTCGTTGACGTCGACGATGCCACCACCCGCCACAAGAAGTTCGCCAACGTCTGGTCCGCTGGTGATGCTTCCAGTCTGCCCACTTCCAAGACTGCCGCCGCTGTTACCTCCCAGGCACCTATCCTTGTCCGTAACTTATTGCAGGTTCTCGAGGGCAAGCAGCCCGATGCTGCTTACGATGGATACACCTCTTGCCCTCTCACTACCGAGTACGGCAAAGTTCTCCTTGCCGAGTTCAAGTATGGTCCTGAGCCTAAGGAGACTTTCGGTGGCTTGTTCGGCATTAACCAGGCTGTTCCCCGCCGGGCATTCTACCACTTGAAGAAGGACTTTTTCCCTTGGGTTTACTACACTCACATGGTGAAGGGTAACTGGGCTGGTCCTAAGGGTTGGATTAATTAGATGATAAAGTCGGTATATGGCTTCTATGTAAATTATGTGATTTTGGGTAATACAAAAAAAGATTCTTGTTGGAGTACCAAACAATTCAGGCAAAGTTGTGGCTGGCTCGTTTCTATAAATTTGTGTAATTTGAAGATCTTTGTTTAGATCTGCCCCGTTCTGTTCCAAGGTTGGAAGCGTATTATTTAGTAGACTACTTCAAGTTCACTATCAATGTAGTAGTACCTATGCCACCTGGGCAGATTTTCAGGACACGATTGGAAATCCGACATATTGCAGTTTCAAGTTCTCGTAAAAATCCTTTTGGTGAAGTAGCACTTGAGTATAGTATGCAGGTACCCGATCAATGTCGTGAGGTTTTCTACGTCACATCAAAGTTTGGAATCATAAATAGGAAAGACTACCATAGCTGATTCTGAATTGACGAATGGTGTTTTGAAGGGGCATTCTATAGTAGGGTATAGAAGAAACCACAATCACAAAGAGCGACCATATTGGAAAGCTACATATGTATTGAAGATCCACGGGAAAGGCTCTTGAATCACAGCTCAACATTTGCCTTCACCATTCATGGCACAGTCTCAGTCTGATACTAGTAATGCCGGCTTGCAGGAGATGGCGGTGTTCGGGGGAAGACTTCGCATTCAACATTTTTTGAACACGCCATAGTTGAAGGTAAATATTATGAACGAGTTTGCCCCTAGCTCGGGGATGAACCGGAGGGCTATCGTCCGGATTTTCAATATGACTGGTGAGCTCTATAGTATACTGCTTCAAATGAAGGTTGTATCAGACAGAGTAGAACATTGCATGGGTTCTACATATTCTACGTGGAACACTCAATACCTAGGTACCTACTACATACTGTACATGTGGACAGTAAGTATGTACAAGATTTTGTCTATATACATATACTATATATAATTAAGATGTACTAGTAGTATTAAATGCCCACTTAGACATTCATATTTGCTATTTCTATTGAATTAAGAGTTAGGTCTTACGCAGCAGTCATAATCCTGGACATTGAAGAGAGAAGTACAAATATATGTATATGATTGGTCAACGGAAATATGAGAAGAAATGGGGTAAGATTACTCTATCTGCAGACACAATTGGAGAAACAATGCCCCTATGACTCGGTCTATTGATGTGCGCTATAGAAAAAGAAAGCTGTTTATCTCCTCGCGGGGTTCCGGGGCGAATTGCCTCCCCGCAAGGCGCGAGGGGAAGGAAAGCCACGCCGAAAGGAGCAAAGAATCCCGGCGCCCGGAGTGGGGACTTGGACAAAGTACCCCTAAACCAGTACCTTTCGGCGCCCCAGAACCTTCCATCGGAGTCCAGCAGTGCGATAATCGTGGAGGTTGATTCACCGAACAAACAGATCAAGAAAATCCAGCAAATAATAATGCGGGGAAAAAAAGGTAAAAAGAAGAGCACCGAAAATCATGCAAATACCAGCAAGAATTTGGGGTCACAGCCAAGATATCATAGCAAGTTGAAATTGAACCACAAGGGCCAGGGAAATGGGGTTGAAGCCAGAAAGAAAGCAAAATTTGACAATAAAAAAAAAAAAATAGGTAGATAATAGTAGCCTGAGAACCCTGTAAAAAGAAACCTGCAAAAACCGAACATTTCATCAATTGATGATATCGCACGAAGGCGCATCCAATAAGTCTTTCTCTTTTAGTCCAACTCCCGAGACTCGTGTCTCTGGCCTTTGATTGCCGATTACCGATCCACCCCCTCACCGGATTGTCGTAATCAAAGGAACCTTTCCCCAACTGCCTCCTTTTGACTCCTCATCAAAAAGTCTCCACATGAGTGGAACATGACAGCACAGCACATACCATTCCGCTTGCATCCTGACCCCCGCTTACTGCTGCTGCTTCTGAGCCTCGAGGTAGTTGTAGACACCGTAGGCAATGGCACCACCAATGAGGATGATACCGTAGAGACCGACACCGAAGCCAGCACCGCCACCAGAAGAGGACGAGGAGCTAGCGGCAGGGGTGCCGTGGGCCTTGGGTTCAGGGTCACCGGGCTGGAATGGGGTTAGTCAATGTCGTTGTGGGTGGATTTAAAATGATAAGGCTCTGTGGGATGCATAGTGTATATAGCCTGAGGGGCAATCAAACACATACCATGCGCTTTACGTTACCAACAAGCAGACCGTCGAGAATCTCGCGCGCCTCGTCGGAGTGGCCAACGTCCTCGAAGGCCTCGGTACCGTCTTGACCACCGACATCCAGCAGGACCTCCTCACCACCACTGTAATAGAGATGTTAGTCTTTGAATCATATGGGACATGCAGCAATGAAGATGACGAATTCTGGCGGTGTGAAAGAGGGGGAGGGGGGATGCGGGAAAGCCGACGGAGTTTGCGACTGCGGGCCCAAATCATGCCCCTATCGCAAACCCAACACCCGGTAGGAAGGGAAGGGAGAACTTGAAAAGCCGGTCTCCGAGGCAAGACAAGGGAACGCAATTCATGGAAGCGGAGACGTACGGGTGCTCATCGACGAAGCTGGTGCAGTCGTAGACCTTATCATGGATGACCATGTAGAGGTCCTTCTTGGTGTTGTGACCCTCAACCTCCTTGAGGGTGAATTCCTTGGCGTCAGACATGATTATTGGTAAAAAGGTCTAGGAATCTGCAATAATATCCCGTTAGTCTAAGTCCATCATGACTCTCTGTGCGAATGTGGGAGCGACAGGCAGAGGCAAACAAGAACCCTTTTTTTCCCCTCCGTCGGAGAAACAAAAAAAATAGGCCATGAGAAATGTTGAGGCAGGGAAACAATGGGCGGGGTTGGACGAGGCTCACGGAGTAGAGAGTTTAGGGAATGAGAAGTCGAGAGGATATGTGCAACGAAACCCAAACGCAATTAAAAAGAAAGGAAGCCAGTTCACAGAGAAAGAGGAGAGGAGGAAGATCGCAGTTGGAGTGACATGTACCGGGGACGTGCGCTAAGGCGGTCTCTCCACGGTGTGGGCCCCAGGATTGTCCCAGTCCCAGTCCCTCAAGATGCCGTCGATTATTCCCGGTTGGAACTTGAATAATTGGGGTGGTTCATGGGCTTATTCAGAGGGTTAGGGTAAATCCGGGCAAATCGAGTGGCCCTGGCCCCTCGGAAAGCACTGGAATTCTCGCACGTCTCTTGGTGAAGCCCGGATTGTTATGGTCTGATTCCAATGAGGTTGTCGGCGAATCAGCGGCTGCTTATTAGAGCCTCGGCGCATATGAAAGAGGCAGATCTGGCCATATGCTGTGATGGTGCTTGGAGAGATACAAGATGTAACTATACTCATACATATCTAGAATTCAGACATTAATGCTCCGATTCATATTTATGCAAATAACTATGATGTATATCTATGCGGTAGTACTACTACTAGCCAATACCCTTCCAGTTGATTGGCTTCGTTATACTATCTTGCTGACTCGATAAACACGGCCATCCGCCCCCAACTGCCTGCATAACCGTACCCTCGGTTGTGCGGTGGCGCGGGTACGAGCCCCGGCTTTCCGCTATGCTGCGGAAGAATTCCCTGGTTGGACACGGCGATCATCTTAGTTCATTCTTCAAGTTCGAAATTGTCCCCAGACTAATTACGGTGGATTGTGTGGATTGTGGAGGCAGATCGCGTGGCAAAATATCACGAAACGTGTTGCATTCCAACTTGAAATGGGGGTATACGTGCAAAAGTGCCCTAGATCAGATACTATATATACCCTGCAGAATTCATACGCGCCGTCTCTATATCATGGCTAATCGTGACATGCAAAATGGAAACATTTGAAGAACAACACAAGGTGAAGGCCACACTCGGGAATCCAACGTCGAAAGTTAAGCTCAAACACCGGGAAAAGAACACCACAGAGAATACGGAAGAAAAGGAAAAGGCAAAAAGAAGAAGAAAAGAAGAAACAGAAAAAGGAAATGGAAATGGAAATACCAAAAAGCCAAAACAGAATCAATAAACAAAAAACAAATACGCTCATTTCGCTGGGACACGCTCATAAAACACAATGTATGCCTGCTCATTCTGTAACCGATCGCGTCCTCTTAGGTCGCGCGGATTGAAATCCGTGGCTCGCTCATCATCAAATCGTCGCCATGATCGGCGTTCAGCATCGCGAACAAGTGAAATGTAGTGGCCACTGCCCATGGAGGAACCAATATGCCGGAGTACCGCAAAGGCGTCATATGTAAACGGGGGCACGGTAGCCCCCGTAGTTGGCGCGACCGAAGTATCGGGGGTTTCGGCGGGACTCGGGTAAGAGATGACAAAATCGTCCATCCGCAGGCCGTGCAGAGGGAACTCGATCGGCGTGTGGATCTTCCGCGCGCTTTGAGTCTTCGATGCCGAGAAGCGCTTGAAATGCACCACCAAGATCTGGGGCGCTCGAGTGATGATGATCTGTTTCGTGGCCATACGTTTACACTTACAGTGCGGGCACTTCCAGACCTCATCACCACTGAGCATTTCCTCTTGGCAGTAGCTACGGAGACATTGGTAAATATCACCAGTTCCGCTGGGCGGGATCTCTACGCTGATGCTGTAGAAGGCTTCGTAAGTAGTCGATGTCTGTTGGCAAGTTGTGCAACGGAGCCGACTAGCATGCTGCCCCGCAAAAAGAGACGAAATGAAAGACTCCTCCCGGTGACAGTACCGGTCCCACTCGATTTTGGAAACTTTGGAGACCGGCATGCGTTCCCTCTGCATTTCCTCAGAGAAGGTGAGTGGGCGGAGTGGATTGCGCTGCCAGTTAATGTTAAGATCCTCATGAAGGCAGTCTACAAGAAAATCAAAAAATTCTTTCGCATCTTGTTGTCGATCAATTGCCCATTCCCGGTTCAATCGCCCGCAGAAATTGCGAAAAGAGGTCGGCATGATAACTTCCACATCATTCTTCCACAATGATCGGATCAGATTGGCATAAAGCCCAGGCATCACGCCCTGAGATCCCTTCCAATTCTTTTGTATATAGTAGCGGAACCTGTCATCAATGAAGAATCGACTCATCATCACAGTGGCACTGAGACACTGAATGGTGGAATTCATGTAGCAGGTGACACCGAAGTTTGTGAGACCAGTTCGAGGAAGCTTCAGACGACTCAATAGGGAGTTGGAAGTGTACAACGCTGTCCTGGAAGCCGAGTTCTGCCTTTCCATATGAGGTTGAATAT
Organism: Talaromyces sp. PF30-5; assembly: GCA_023626375.1. NCBI lineage: Eukaryota > Fungi > Ascomycota > Eurotiomycetes > Eurotiales > Trichocomaceae > Talaromyces > Talaromyces sp. PF30-5. Next base: position 119,695 of record JAMAGU010000017.1, on the reverse strand, counting down.
GCCGTCCGTCGGACACTCCACTGTAACTGGGTCTTGGGACTGCTGGAGCAGGGCGCGATGGGGCCGCAGAGATAGGCGTGGGGGCATCATAATTTGGAACGGGTGGTACAGGCGGAGCAACCGGCCGGGGCTGTGCGTGTGTCATTGATTGCTGGACGTTACCTGGCTCAGGGAAACGACGCAGAAAATCCTCGTAGTTATGGACAAATGGGCTAATGGGTTGGGATGTTGCTTCTTGCGGTTCATCACTGAGGGGCTCAGCCTCAGTATATGTGCTAGTATCGATCTCTTCATTCTTGGCCTTTTCCAGCCATGCTGTCAATTCCTCTGAATTGAGAGGAGTGAAGCCTCGGAGTCTTCTCTTGCGCACCTCCAAGCTGGAATTGGCACTCGCCATCGTGGGGACACGGCCCAGGGGTCGACCAGGCTTCGGTACAGGCTTTCTGCTCTGAATTGAGCCCATTACCGCCGCGGTCGAGGACGTGGCAAGGGATTGTTGCCCAAGTAGGTCAATCCACGCGTCTAATCCACCAAGCAGTAGTGCTGGAGGGCGCCCGCCCTTCAGAGGCTTATATTCGTTGAACTCATATAACGTATCATGGAGAGCTCTCAGATGGGGTGCTGATGTACCCACAGGTGAGCCTGCGAGATAACTGATTGAGGCGGTAGTTTGATCATAATAAACGATAAGATCAAATTCATTTCGCCGTTCGAATAGCGACTGTTCATGATCCGGAGACACAACAAGGCGTTCCTCGAGCTCCTCCGCCGACACATTTTCCTTTAATGCTACAGGCTCAATACAAATGATCGATTTTGCGTAAATGTGACCGTTGTCATATTGGTCTCGGGAACGAACGTCAACCAATAGCACATTGTATCGCCGTAAAAAGTCGAGTAGGTCGTGGGCTGAGATTGCAGAATTGGCTGGTAAATCGGGGGAGTCACTCCGGGAGTCTCGCGTGGAGTTGACACCATTCGGGGTTAGTGATCGATAAGGGTTGTCGTGGGGACCACGGCTTGGGCTTCCACGGGGAGAGTTCGTGAAATGTGAATATCGTTGGGTAATAGGCCGGGTACTCTCAGTAGATGTTCGTGGAGGGTTAGGCGGATGTTGTGTAGGTACTGTATAGATTGGACTGTACGCGGGGTCGGGAGCACGAGGGAGAGCTGTGGTCAGAGGGAGTTTAGGAGGAATGCTGGGCACCGCAGGCGACGATCCCATACTGCGGGGCCCCAATGGACGCCTGATCGGGGACTGGTGCATAGAGCTATCGTTGCCCTGGGGTGTATTGGGGGTATAAGGAGAGACCTGGCCCGCGGGGTTTGTTGGAAGATGATTTCGCGAAGAGGATTCGTTAGCTCGAGGGGGTGACATCTTGAGCTTTGCAAAGCGTTGCGCCAACAAATCTTCTGCGGGACTTGAATACCGCTTTGGATTAGCACTGAAATCAGGCGTTGCTTGGAATTGTGTTGGACTTGGCATTCTCATGGCGCTACTTGGGGATTCGCGGTTCTCCCGGCCTCTGGGCGTGAGAGAGTTTCTTTCATATGATCTCGATGTGCATGAGTCTCTTGGTTGTATTTGACTTTGAATGTTATCATCAATAATCTCCTGCTTGATCGCATCCATGGTTCCTTGCTTGGTTCGCACCGCCTATAATTTATCCCAACAAGTATGTGATCAGTCTTTGTGCATAACGATGATTGAATGTGTCGGTTGGATTTAACAATGACCCCGCTGATTGTGGTAATTGTGTATTTGACGAAGACCTACCATCATTAGGCCGGCAAACTCTTTGTACCACCCAGGGCGCTGGCTGCTAGTCGCTCTGTAGTCGGGATGGTGGGGGATGATGTTGATAGTGATCTCCGAGGCGCGGAGATATTGCACATATGCCTTGTCGGACTGTTCGTCGTCCGCGAGAATTTTGGCTTGTCCGATGGCGTCTGATGCTGTACGAAGTAGGACGTCGAGCTGTCAATTTAAGTGAGTAATTGGTTCCGCGGCGACCTTGTGGGATAGAATACTGACCGAGGTATTCTCATTTACAGTCAACAAGGCCGCCTGATCCTGCAGGTCTTTGATGTTCGGGTATCGAGGCCGTGGCGGTGAGTTGCCATTCTGATAAGAGCCTAGTCTGGTGACCTCGCTGTTGGAATGCATGTTGCCCCCCACCGAGTAAGGACGTTTATCCTTCCAAGATGGTAGGTCCGGTAGAGACGGTAACGCCGCTGCATCGGGGGGCATGGTCGAGGCAGCGAAAGGGGTTCGGGCTTAGCGCATGATTCGGGAAGAGTTTAAATTCAAAGAAGCCTCAACCCCGAAAGTTTAGAGGCCAAAGGAAAACAGGTAAGCCGTTGTGAGGCCAGATAATTAGGTAGAAGTCAAGTCAATCTCAGGAACCGGTGCGGGTCTGGGGTGACAATACAATTCACCGCCCCCGCCGCCTATGACGCCAGCAGAAGCTTAGTCAACTGCGGGCTGCCTGGAGCTTCATCTCATCCTGGCTTCTCCAACCCTCCCACTTTCAAGATTACTCTTTGATTCGAGAGGTTATACACGGATTCTGTGTCTTTCCTGGATCTACAACTATGGCAGGCTGGTTTTCATCCTCGTCGCCGCTCGACGAGCAGATCGAGCGGGCGACGTCTTCTTCACTGTACGTGGGCGATCATGAATCCCTTCTGCCTAACAATGAGCCTGGATCGGCTATCTGGGATCATTTGGACATTCGATGAGCTCTAAGCTGAATTGAATTTAGGGAAGACATTGCGCTTAACTTGGAAATCTCCGATATGGTGCGGTCAAAAAGTGTCCAGCCCAAGGAGGCTATGAGGTCCTTGAAGCGCCGACTGGAAAACCGAAACCCGAACATCCAGTTGGCAACATTGAAGGTAGGAACCCTTTGGAAGTCTTTGCTACTTTTATGAGTCAAGCTTACAAGATCCTGTTACCCTGTAGTTAACCGATACATGTGTCAAGAACGGTGGCACCCATTTCCTGGCTGAGATTGCTTCTCGTGAATTCATGGATAATTTGGTTTCGTTGCTGAAAGCTGAGGGAGCCCCTCTGAACCCAGATGTCCAGCGTAAAGTTTTGGAGTTAATTCAAAATTGGGCGATGGCAGCTCAGGGCCGCATGGATTTGATGTATGTCGGGGAAACATACCGGAAGCTTCAAACGGAAGGGTTCCCATTTCCACCGAAGACAGAAATGAGTGGTAGCATGTTGGAAAGCAATGCTGTAAGTCTTGAATCACTTCCTAGATTGTGGTCATAACTAATTTGTATGAAAAGCCACCGGAGTGGATAGATTCAGATGTCTGCATGCGATGTCGAACTCCCTTTAGTTTCATGAACCGTAAACACCACTGTCGGAACTGTGGAAATGTCTTCGATGCACAGTGCTCTAGCAAAACGATTCCATTGCCCCATCTCGGAATTTTACAGCCGGTCCGAGTTGACGACGGGTGTTACACTAAATTGACATCCAAGTCCTTTACTCCATCAGGTTTATCGGATCGATCCGCATTTAAGAATCATTCCATAACGAAATCCGCTTCGATGGAACCCCGTGGTGCTAAGGCGGATACTAGTTTTGATGATGACCTTAGGCGTGCATTGCAAATGAGCCTCGACGAAGCAGAAGGCCGAGGACCATCGGGATACGTGCCCCAGACCGGTAATGTACCAGAGTCGACCGCCACAACAGCGCCAGGGCCCAACAATGTAGAGGAGGAAGATGCAGATCTAAAGGCCGCGATTGAAGCATCGTTGCGTGATATGGAGGAGCATAAACAGAACCATGCTGCAGCTTTGAAGAGCAATGCGGCTCCCAGCGACTCATTCCACGACTCGTCAAGCGCCTCAGCACCACTACCGAAGAACCCATACGAGCTGAGTCCTGTGGAGGCCGAGAATATACACCTTTTCTCTACTTTGGTAGATCGATTGCAGCATCAACCTCCAGGCACCATTCTTCGAGAGCCCCAAATTCAAGAGCTTTACGACAGTATTGGTGCACTTCGACCTAAATTAGCGCGCAGCTATGGAGAGACTATGAGCAAACATGGTAAGTTGAGATCTTTGAGCTATCAAGTTGTGTTCTGCAGACTTATCTCTTTTTTAGACACTCTCCTTGATCTCCACGCAAAGCTATCAACTGTTGTTCGTTACTATGATCGAATGTTGGAAGAGAGGCTATCCAGCGCCTATTCTCAACAAAATTTTGGCTATGGCGCTTCTGCAGCCGTCCCTCAGTATCCCAATATGTCTGGATTGCCTGCTCACGCACCTGACGTCAAGTCTGGTGCTGAGAACTTTTACTATGGAAAAGCCCCTGAGCCATCTTATACCACGCCCACTGGTTATGCGCCGCCACCAATGAATACCACTGCCTATGAAGCAACCCCTAGTGGAATCACGAGCCCTGTATACCCCACACAGGCTCAACATGCACCTTCAATGAATGAACAGCATAACCCTGCATGGAACCAAAACCCATACCCATCGCTTGGATCTCCTCCACCACCAAGTGGTGCCGTGGCTAATAACCATTTTAATGCCGGATCAGCTGGACCGTCACCTTACTACGCAGCTCCCGATCAAGACCCCAATAAATCGCAGTTCTCCGAGGCGCCTTACCAACCTTCACCTATTATGCGACGGGACTCCCAATACCAGGCAAGTGCAAACTCAGGGGTTCCAACATCAAATATCCCAGAGCCGCACTCACCTGAGCATGTACAATCTCCTGCATACTCAACCATGCCGCCTGCGCTGCATCAGCAACCCACTGGGCCTCCACCTCAATCCTACTATTACCAACCCCAGCAACCTAGCACCGTACCTTCTGGATACCCACCGATGGTTTCTGGCCAACCGGGGGCATATCCGGACGCTGGGCAAACAGAGCATCCCACATCACATAAGCATACAGCACCCGTGGAAGAGAGTTTGATTGAGTTATAGCGTACCTAAAGCGTTCTTTCTTTTCTTTTTTGGCGTTAAGTCTTTTGTGTGTACCAGATGATACCTAAAGTCTCGCTTTTATGTAGTAGTTTCTTTTTCCGCCCTCCTTTCCTTCATGAAGAAATTTCTCGGTTTCTTAGACTTTCCCATTAAATGTACTCTCTTTTTTCTGTGTTGCCAAAGAGGTGATCGTCGTAGCCTAGAGCGTACCGCAAGTGTTGTACGAACGTGCCCGCCAGGTGGCACCCGTCATGTTTCTCCAATACGGTAATATTACCCGGTTTCCACCTTGCAAATCGCCGAAGACAGCGACGACTTCACTTCCCTTCCCTTCTAGACTTCCCCTCTTTGACCATTCTCCTCTCCTCCCTGTAACAGACGACATTTTTATCCGCGCCTGAATGGGCTCGAGCGCGGCGGTGTAAACACTGCCTGCATTTCGACTGCTCCCAGCCTGGTTGCTTTTTCTTTCCTGCTGCACGTCCACCTGCCGTGATACCAGCTCACTGCCTCGGCCAATCCCCTTCGATGCTCCGAGTAGGCACCTGATTACCCGCCTCTTTGGTGCTTTCTTTTTCCGCTATGCCCAACGGTACATCCTCCCCCGTTAAGCGCCCCGGCCTCGGCCGCCGTGCTGTCTCCTCGCATGCCGTTGTCACGCGGTCGAATTCCAACAGCGAGCTGTCGCAATCGCCGCCCTCCAAGACCGCCGGTCATCATAAAGCGCATCGCACGCATGTTGTCGGCGGCGGTCGCCATCATCACCGCAATCCCTCCTACGGAAAGAACATAAATAAGCTCCAGCGGTTTCATCTGCCCCCCGAGACTACTGGCCGTCACCATCACCGGAAGAAGTCCGCTCCAGCCACTCCCGTCGCCAGCCCCAAGGGCCAAGCTCATGTACGGTGGGACGGAGCTTTAGAAGATCACCCAAAGAACCATTCGATGAAACGAAATAATTCTACACCTGTTCTACGAAGAAACAACTCAGGGTTTGGCAAAAAAGCATTGCTTACGGACAGACCCCATTCCAGTTCTGGGAAGAAGAAGACGGTCGGGTTCGAGTTGGGCGACGATGAGAACGACGACGCTGAATGGGAAGACACCACACAATCGCCTGAAAGCACACGGCGCAACTCTGTAGTACCTTCGAACCATAGCGCAGAAAACGCCCAAATCTTGATCGACCCCCTCACCTTTGTCAAGCGTCCATACCCTCAAATTCCACGTGCCACGAGCCTTCCAGATTCGATCACCAACCGATACCTTCGAGAGCAGGCTGCCATAGAGGAGGAGCGCCAGGAAGAAGAAGAACAAGCCTCGATCGAACCCATCCAACCGGGTGAACAGGGTGACATTGCAAACCGGCTCCTAAGTCCAACTCACTCAGCCAGAGCTCCCCCTGCCATGTCTTCTATCTCCGCGATGGCCAAGCCAACGGACTCGGCATCGCGCAATGCCTCATCCCTTAACCTTGCTGCTGGCCAAGAAGGTGCCCGCCGCACCTTCTCTGCTACAAGTATGGGGCAAGGCAATCAAGCCACGGCCACTTCATCCTCCATGGAAGGTGGTGTATCTCGGTTTATTCCAAGCAATAAATCCGGACTGCATTCTTCATCCCGAACTGATTCGAACCCGAATACCCCATCCTCATTCCTTCCTCATTATCATCCGCATACACCACCTTCTCCCAAACGCGGTTCGGGAACAGCCACTGCGTCACCAGCACCGAAGAGAGGTGCTGACTTGTCACGGACACAACAGAAGCTTTGGCTTCAGCGCACGGCTACATTAAATAATTCACCGCCGGACTCACATAGCGTATCTACTGCAGTGTCGCCGTCCAATATTGACCCCACTTTTATGGTGACAAACGGGGCGCGATCTGGCGCTGGTCCGTATGATACTAATGGGACATTAAATGGCGGTGGGCGCATTGGACTCCCCGGCCATGACAATGAAGCACGCACCATAAGAAAGGCCTATGAGAAATCGTCACTTGAACTGAATGTAGTAAGACGATTTCAGTCGCCCACTGGTGATAGTTTCAATCGACTTGGTGCTCTGGCTCTGGCTTCTCAAGCGACTCGCGGTGCTGATAAAGGGTCAGCTCTTGGGAAACCAGTGAAATCCGCCCCTTCATTGCCACTTCTGCAGCACGGGAGACATCCCAGCCGGCTAGGCTCCAGTTCCGAATCCAGATCACAGTTGCCTGACCCCAACTCTTCGGCATCCGAAGACCCCGCAAGCCATGGCGATGCTACCCCCCACACCCATGCGAGAAAGTCCTCGCACCCATCACAGCGGATCCTCTCCACTTCTGAAGAGGCTGTACATAATGGTCCCGGTGACCAGGATTCCGAAGATTACCCAGCTGTCCCTGAGATCGCGCTCATGCTCCGGCGCATGTGGGACAGCCGAGAGGTGGCTACGTCGGGTTAATGACTGAAGAGCTCTTGCATACTTTCTTTCTATTCATGAACTTTCGTCTCAGAGACCGTGCAATCCCCGGCGTTGGTGGTTTTTTACTTTTTTTTTTTTTTTTTTTTTTTTTGGAACGCGTCTTTGCCTGTCTTTTTCTATAAAGTTTCTTCATTTCTAGAGACAAGAGTGAAGGATCATGGCCATCCCTCGCCTCATTTACAGTATGCATATGCAAATCCAAACATTTGAATGCACATAAATATGTATATGTTGAGAGTCGATTTTAATACTCTATTTCTTTGTCATTGCGCAGGGATAATCAACTTCTTGTTATTGGACTCGGCGGCCCCATCTTCCGGAGGATCAGCCGTGGCGTGACATCGCTGCCCTAACGATGATTAATGCGAATTGCCGACCTCCTGATTTGGCCTTGGGTCCTTCCGGTCTATATAACCTCTATATACAAGGCTATCGTTTAATTCTACTATCCTGTTGTATTCCCTTCAATCTCTGCAAAGCCCTCTAAACATGGAACTCGTTGTTCAGCTGGCCATTGGGCAAATTCTGCAAATCGCCATTTTCGCTACTAGCATCATCTTGGTCGCAGTATTTGCCAACGTAGTCAATCAAAAGCTGTTATATCGGCACAATGAACCCCCTGTGGTATTCCATTGGTTTCCTATTATTGGAAGCACGGTCAGATATGGCATGGATCCTTACAAGTTCTTCTTTGAGTGCCGGGAACAAGTATGTTAAGAAGCCATGATGCCTATGCAAGCATCGAGAAACGATTTGAAATACTGACTGAACGCATTAGTATGGCGACATCTTCACGTTTATTCTTTTAGGCAAAAAGACCACCGTCTATCTTGGAATCGACGGCAACGAATTCATTCTCAACGGGAAACTCAAGGATGTGAATGCCGAAGAGGTATACGGAAAGTTGACGACCCCGATATTCGGGACAGGTGTCGTTTATGACTGCCCGAATTTCAAACTAATGGAACAAAAGAAAGTTCGTTATCCTTGACCCTAGGCTAGGTAATCCCAAAAGATATCATACTAACGGTCATCCTAACTCTAGTTTGTCAAGTTTGGCCTCAGTCAAGAAGCCCTAGAATCCTACGTCCCCCTCATCCAACAAGAAGTTGAACAATACATCAAGACATCTGGGAATTTCAAGGGCAGGTCAGGTACCACCGACTTTGCCTCGGCAATGGCACAGATAACCATCTTCACGGCTGGGCGGACCCTCCAAGGCGATGAAGTCCGCGCAAAGCTAACCTCCGAATTTGCCGACCTATTTCATGACCTCGATCTCGGCTTCTCACCCATCAACTTCATGCTCCCCTGGGTACCCTTACCACGCAACCGAAAAAGAGACGCTGCACACACACGCATGCGCGAGATTTATCTAGACATCATCAAAGCCCGTCGCCAAGCAGCCGCCAATGGCAACCCATCCCAAGCCAAAGACATGATCTCCAACCTCATGACATCCGTCTATCGCGATGGAAACGTTATCCCAGATAAAGAAATTGCGCACATGATGATCACCCTCTTGATGGCTGGACAGCATTCTTCATCTGCCATCAGTTGCTGGATCATGCTGCGCCTTGCTTCACAGCCCGAGATGACCGAAAAGCTGTACAAAGAGCAAACCGATGCTCTTGGCTCTGATCAAGTCCCCCTTCGACCGCTACAATACGCTGATTTGGATAAGATGCCACTGCTAGCCAACACAATCAAGGAAACGCTTCGTATTCACACGTCTATTCATACGCTCATGCGGAAAGTCAAGAACCCCCTCCCCGTTCCTGGCACGGAGTATGTCGTACCGCCAAGCCATACACTCCTTTCTTCTCCTGGTGTGACGGCACGCGATGATCGTTATTTCCGAAATGCCATGGTTTGGAATCCACACCGCTGGGAGTCCCGTGTTGAGGAGGAGGGTGAGACAGAGACAATTGACTACGGATACGGTGTTGTGTCGAAGGGAACCAAGAGTCCGTACTTGCCCTTTGGAGCGGGTAGACACCGCTGTATTGGAGAGAAATTCGCTTACTTGAATCTCGCTGTTATTGTTGCAACACTTGTGAGAGAATTCCGCTTTTATAACCCTGAGGGTCGGGTTGGAGTACCAGAAACAGATTACTCAGTAAGTCCCAATGTTTCTTTTCGGCTTCTTATGTCATATGGATCTAGTCTACTAACTTGTGACTACTTAGTCAATGTTTTCTAGACCAATGCAGCCTGCAACAGCTCGATGGGAACGTCGCTACGAGAACTTTTAGATGATTCAAAGGACTAGGATTTATACAACATTTAAAGATCATTACCGCAGGAAATACTTGATTCAAGTTCTATATAAACTAATTCAAAAAGCATTGGTCTATCTCTACATATTATCACAGCGCTCGTATATCTCTCCTTTATAAAGTACTTTTGACCAATGCACTTGCCTACTATTTTGCTCCAACGGCTATTTCATCTACATGTAGTCCTCCTTCATACTAGAACAGGACAGAACGTCTTCTTCAAGTTCGAATTCTAGTACCTAGTAACAGGTCCCAGCAAACAGGGTGGGCTGATCAGGGTGGGATAGTTACAGTAGAACTGTCCCCGGGCCTCAAACCTTCAAATGTTGGTAATGGATGACACAATCGCAGTGCCCGGGTGTCTTACTAGGTAAGAATTGGGTACAGAGTCTCTTATAGCCTCTACTAGCTTTGGAGGGAGTGGCACTAGCTGTATCACGATGTATGTAAATGTTCAAGACTAAGAGAATAATCTATTACATATAGGTATATTTCGAAAGAAGAAAAAATAACAAGAACATGTGCTTCAACGCCGGTGTGTCTAAGGGAATTCTAAACCGCCGAAATGTTCATATCAATATGTGGGATCAGACAATAGAAGCACAATGACGAAGCTCATGAAAGACAAGTTGAGAAAGGGAACGATTAGAAGGACTGCGGTCGATTGGAATAAGATTATCCATTTAAGCTTTGGAAGCTTCTTGATGTCCTCGCCCCTTTCCACGTTGCCCAGTTCCTCCGCGACGGGAGGGTTTACCCTGAGAGGCAGGAGAAGCATTGCCTCCAGGTTGGTTTGATTTTGGAGGACCGGAAACATGATGGTTCACGTTCTTCTTTGGTGTTGAACGACTCGGTCCAGAAGGAGGCTGCTTTTGACTCTGAGGAGCAGGGCTATCAGTTGCAGTAGGCTTGTTTCCACGACGCTTGCGAGAATTTCCATCTTGACCAGACGATTTGCGACGCTGTTGAGACTCCGGCTCAATAAGTCCTTGTACACGTTTGCTTTCTTGGTCCCACCATTGCTGAAACTCCTGTTCGGCCTGGATATCCTGTAGGTTATGTTTGGCCATAGCTGCTTCGCGGATTTCATTCTTCTCGCTTTGTTGTTGCTCTAAAATAGCTGCTAAAGAGAGGGAGCCATAAGACGGAGAGCCCGATGTATTAGCGTCTGGACGTGGGATGTGGCGGATAGATTGAACGCTGGGCTGCGATGATGGTTTAGGAAATGCTTGTTCAAATGGGGTTGGCCCAGAATTAGAAGGTGAAGGTGAAGGTTTAGATAATGGTGATTGTTGTATAATTCCAGAGACACTGCGACTCTGGGTTTGTTCGGGGCTGGCGCCTGGCCTAGAACGAGGTGGGGGTGTACCAGCCACAGTTTGGCGGAGCGTCATAGGATTTTTCTGGGGTGCTTTTAGTGGCTGAGGGTTTTGAATGCTAGGGCCAGCTGGACTTGGTTGTGATTGAGACTTATCCCGAGGAGTCGGCGGGGTAGGAGGTGGCAGTTGCCACGGATTATCTCGGGCTTCCTTGGCTTTCTTCTCTGCCGCGAGCTTCTCTTGATGTTGCTGTTGCTGTATTTTCCTTCTTTCTTTTTGAGATATCTTAGGCGTGAAGTTACCGCTAATTTCGCGTTTACCTTCCATCCCAAGAGTGAGATTAGAGACCCGCGACTGTGAAGCTTCACCCATGATATCTTTGAGGTCTTTCTTACCATCAGATATCACCGGAGAAGACCAAGGCACTGAAGCAGAATCGGCCGGTTGAGCTGATACGTGTTTCTTATGCATAGCAATTACTCGGGATTCAGTTGGGGACTCGGCGGAGGATGCATCTCGAGGAGAAGCCATTTCCTGATCTAGGAAGCTCTTATCGCCAAGAGATTCATCGGCCTCAGGAATGCTTGCCCCCAATGCCGGGGAGTCAGGGTAAGAGCGATTCTCGGCTTCGCCAAATCTACTTCCACGCACAGAAGCCTTGCCCTTCACATCTGGCGAGGGAAGAACAGGTTCCTCGTCCATTTGAAACATCAAGTCTCCTGTCGATTGCCTTGGTTTCAGCATGGGACTGGAATTTGGACTCGTGAATTCTCTAGTGTTTCCGATTTTTGATTTGCGGATGGATGGAGAAGCATTAGACTTTTCAATTGTCTGTGGCCGAGGTCGAATGTCGTATGATTCGACTTGACTAAGACGAGATTGCAAGACCATAGCATCGATTCGTCGACGCTTGTCAGTTTCGATCGAGCTGACGATCTCGGGATATTTCTCCAAGATATAAGACTCCGTGTTGCGACCCCGAGATACAGGATAGCATGCCATTTGATTCTCTTGGCATACGGCATCAAGGTCGGAGAGGAGATCATCATCAAGGCCCTCAAGATATCTAGCAAATGTATTAGCAAACCTATCATAACAACTAGAAATGAACCGTATCTCACCTGTTTGCTAGCATGGATTCAAGATCTAGACAGATATATTCTAGTGCTGCCTCTTTAAACTCCCTCATATGGATAGGCGCGACAGAATTGAGAAGATAAGAAATATTCCGTGTGTTGACTGCAGTTTGTTTAGAATTTATTAAGCATTAGAGGAGAGCTATCAGACATACCAAATCGACCAAGCATCTTTTGACAGACCTGCGAAAGTCGGTCGATCATCAACTCATTTGCGACGTACATCACGTCAAGCAGCAAGTCCATGAGATCATCGAGAGACTTGGTGCGAACTTCATCGAAAAGACGCTCTTCAGTATCCGCATATAAATATCGCAAAACGAAATCAAATATCGGTCGATCGATATGCTTCAGATCGACGTGCACAATATCGGAACGGTCTTTTCGACGCATTGCTAGCCATCGGCCACCAGAGCGGCCATGGAAAAGCGCTTCGAAGAACGGACATCGCTGGCATACCACCTGGCTGTGAACTTTGACGCTGTCGCCATTTAATTGGACCACCACGTCAGCATCGTCAAAGAATGATGAATGATCGATAGCACGAGCCATGTCCTGCTTCAAGCTGGGCTGGGGTTCAACCATCAACCTGGCGGCTCGTTCTAGTATTGGCAATTCAAGGTTGAGAGCGACCTTCATCACTTCTATGCGGACTTGCCGGAAGCGGGCACCATTTTGAGGCGATTCTCTTGCGCTGTGCCAAACGTCGAGAATGCTATCGGTATATAGGAAGAACGCAATGTTCATCACCGTCAGAAAATCGACACCATGGAGTTGAATCTGAATATGGCCGTCTGTGTCATACTCGATATCCAACACATCAGGCACAGATGAATAATACGAAGATCGGAATTCCTGAAGTGCCTTGCGAAGAACTGGGCTGCGGCCAGTCAGCAGAAATTCATGGACCGGAATTCGTGCTTCAGATAAAGAGGAGGTGATCCAAATAGTTCCTTCTGTGCGTACAGACAGAAATTGATCCTCCATCTCTGAGGATGTCAGAATTGCGCGTTTTATTGCCACAGCCGAGGACAACGCACTGATATCTTGCGAATTGTCACCTGTGATGATCGAATCTATGTCATCCAAGACAGGCAGTACGAATGGCGAAAGAGGCATGAGGTCCACTAGAAGAGTGCTTGGGTCGACATGGATCTGGTCTTTGGTCACGTCGCAGTCACGCTGAGCTACAGCATAGGCGCCAAAGGCATTGCTGCGAACAGCCACCGCTCTGGATAAGCCAGGGATACGAGCAAACTTGAATTCCTTCGACGCTCTCTCTTTACTTTTGGTCCGCTTCTCCTTTCTCCAGGCAGAGCCTGATGTTGTGCAGATGATGATAGACCCGTCTTGCCCCACATCGACATCGCTGGCCGCCATGTGTGACTTCTTCACAGACCAAGCTCTTACGGGAGTAGCCAGGGAATTACGGATCTTGGCTGGATTCGTGGTAGAAGTTGGCACCGATGGACTCTCGGGCTTGCTGGCCTGTACGGTAAAGATATCACCAAAGCTCGACAAAGCGCAAATAGTGTTGCCGCCGGACGCAAGCTTGACAATGCGATTCACAGACGCATCGTATCTTGTGGCCATGAAACTGTCACGAATGAATCTAGAAGTAGCCTCGAGTGGGAACGAAAGTTTCGAGTAGCCATATTGCGAGAATACCCAAACCTCATTGTTTTGCAAAAGCACAGCAGTGGCTCGATCGATGGCAGAAACCATTTGAATGGGACACGCGAAAAGCGAGGCTCCGACCCGTCGAGGCGTGGTCTGAATTTCTAAGGACCGGGCATCTGAATCAACAAGGCCCAGTTGACCTTCGTTCTTACCGAATGTGTAAAGACCGGTGTTACTAAACACAACGGAGTGAATGGAGGAGGCCGCAGCGCCAATTATGGTTTCTTTTTTAAAAGGATTGAAGATCTGCCGCGGAGTCGTCTGGAGAGGAACATCATTTTTATTGTTCGTCCTAGGCAGCCCATATCCAAGCTGTCCAAACTTGTTGCTCCCCCAGCTAAAAATCTCACCGAATTCGGTGATGGCCAGGGTATGGTCTTGGCCCAGCGCGACGGATATGACTTTTTTTCCAGTCAAGCCACCTGTTTCGATGCAAGAAAAAGTGAATCGCGTTGTCTCATCGCCAGTTCCTAAACGGCCACCTGGTCCAAAGCCGCAGATAAAAAGATTGGCCTCCGGGTCTTCCGTAAGAATAGCAGTATGTAGCTTGGACATGACCACATTTTGAATTTTCATTGGCTTGTTCTTGATGAGTGTGGGGAGCTCTTTTGACGGAGTCTGGTCAACATTGTTGTCCAAACCAAGACGTTCTATCCTTTCACGGTATTCACGATAGAAACGATCTAAGAGATGTTCTGGTCGCTTCAATACAACCCGTTCGGGAAATTGGCGATCATCTTGATCTCCAAGTCCAAGATTCAAATTCTTGTTGCTACCGAGCGTGAAAACTTCATCTGCCGAGAAGTCTGCTCTGGACTTGAGTGCAACTCGAGTGACATAAGCCTCATCTTCCATGCCATCTTCGTAGCCGGATCCCGAATTAGACACATCGTCATTCTCTATCCCATCAGGATCCGCGAAGCCGGCCCATGGCCTCGAGGAAACCATCTGCTTGATATCTCGCGAAGTGATGGTCGCTCCATAGACGTCGAATGGACTGTAACCCTCACGATCTTTGATTTTGATAAGGCTTCCAATCTGAGCTGTTTGTCCTATTTTACTGAAATCGGTGGCATCACGCATATCCCGTGCCATCAAAGCGAGGGCAATTGTAGCATTTCCCGCATAGAGGGCACGGTGGAGTGCTGTCCATCCACTTTCCCAGTCTTGCGCATAGATATCAAGAAACGGAATTTCGAGTAAGGCAGTGGCGAATTTTACAGCGGTGGGTTTGGACGAGGAGGCGATATGATGAAGCAAGGTCCTGCCATAATGGTCGCGGACATTGACATCCGCGCGCGACAGAGCTGTATTTCCACGCTGGAACCCAGACCTTTCAGGTGCCGATGTTCCAGGCGATGGTCCAATGCTCTTTCTTTGTTTCGGTGGATTAGGAGAAGAGGGGATTATTGACCCGGGGCTTCCAGTCTTGGATGACAGGTTGGCCGCTGCAGTTACTGCGGCGCCTCCGGACCCTCCTGCAGCTCGTGGCCCCGCAAATGTCGCATTTGCGATAATCCGCTGAAAGCTCTCCACATCATCTTGAATGAAGAATTCCCAAAGCTTGCTACTCATGTGCCCGAAGTGGTTGAATCACCGAATCTCTTATCAAGCCCGAGCCGGAGCGTCGCCGTCACCACACTGGGTTGACTGCGACGGGAGAGCTGGGTGATAAGATGGTTCCGGTTCGAGGAGAAGGGGAAAGGGGTCGATTCGCGATGGATCGACGCGTCTGGTCTCAATGATATTTCCACCTAGGTGTGCAAGAACGCGCGGTGACACAAAATTGGATTGTGTGGGATCGGGGAGGGGTCGCGGCGCGGTGGCGATAGCCGAAGGTACAGTTATAGTAGGAGAGCTAATTCAACCGAGGAATATATAGAGATGAACGCTTTCAGTTGTAAGAAGAAGAGAACAGAAAAAACGGATCTCGAGAGCGAACGGTGTGGTGATGCGCTATGAGTCTTTATCGAGGCTCCGTCATCTCCCATGGGTCGCACTGACCAATGATAGGACGCACGTCCCTCCATGCCCCCGGACGAGAGGTGCGGGTCATTTCGGTGATCGTTGAGAGCCCGTGGGGGAGCGATAGCTAGTGATAGGACACAGCAGAGACGGTTGCAGCACGGAAGAACATTTCAAGCTGCCACTGCGTGTCATTCGATCTACAGGAGCTTCTGCTTCATGTGACTTGCACGGTTGCCATTCCTGCATTCCCCGCACTCAACATAGTACAATATAGTATAGTACCTAACTATACGCACGCTATGTACGATGGAGTTTTATGAGTGAATTCAAACTTGTTGGGACTATATATCCTCTAAATATGCTTTGAAACAACTTCACTGCTCCGCTCAATGACTGGTGAGGTTCGAATATGACTTTCAGTCGATGTTGTTTCAATATCCTCGCCGCCCGCCGATTCTAGGATTGCGGCCGATCTCCTCTTGTCCCTAAGTAAAACGTAAATGATTAGTCAACTCTGATAGCTTAGATGTCATGAAAGAAAGACAGCACTGCTAATTTACCTGCGATACAAGATAAGGGAAGCAATAAACCCCGCCCATAACAAAAAATAGAACACAAACGCCACCGGCCAGCCTTTCTTCCACTGTGGCGCGCCATAAGGGCCAGCAGTCGGGAATATAAGAAGCGGAACCCAAATCTGAAAGGAATACCCAAAGGTCATCATAGATCCCTGTTTAGATGAATGTATTTAGTAAGCGGACACTCAAGTTCAATTTGCGCCTGTATATGTAGCGCCGTCATAGTACTACTCTTACCATGATCAGCGCTCGCTCTTCAGAGTCATCCTTGACAATAGTGTTGATAGTGGAATATAGAATCGGACTAAGACAACCAGATAAGCCAAGTAAATACCAGGCAGCGAATCTATAACACAACCATCATGTCAGTAAAATGTGTCACGAAAAATCCAAACCACACATTTTCGAGAAGAGCATACTTTAGTCCCTTTGGAATGTGCCAGACAATCATGCAAAGTGTCGAGAACAGACATCCAAGAGACGCAGAGGAAAATATGGCCCAGGATGGATAAATGGCAGCAATAGTGGTTCCAAACCAAGAGACAACAATTTGGATCGCGTAGCTCACGGTGGGAAGCTGGTTAACCTGGGTTACAGAATATCCCTCGGCTTTGAGCCAGAGGTTCATGTAAGATGACGGATAAGAAGAAATGATCATGCACCTAGATCAAATTAGAGTTAACATTGAGACCGACACAAAACATCGCAAGGGAACCCACGCGTAACAGGTAATGAATACCCAAATGTGCCATCGCTTCAGAGACCGCTTAAACACATCAAGGTTCAATTTACCAGGACGACGAATCCCTGCCTTGCGTCCCCGCTCCTTGGCCATTTCGATATCTTTCTCAGTCAGATAGAATGGGCGAGGGGAGTCTGGAATACCAGGGAAGATAAAAAACCCGATGATTGCCACGGGAATAGTGAAGATTCCGTCGATGATAAACAACCATCTCCAACCTGGCATACCTCCAACGCCCGAGAGGTTTGTATAAGCCGCGGATTGCAGGTATCCACTGACCATGCTACCAAGCGGATTGCATATAAACCAAGTACCCGCGCGCTTGAAAAGTTCAGGGCCGGAATACCAGGAGCCTTCAAGTTGAAATGAGTAATCAGTAAATGTCAAAAATGTGCAGCAGAGGCCGTGAGTGATAAACTTACCGAGAATGAAATGAGTTCCAGCAAAGACAGGAGCTTCCAGCATCCCCACGAGAAATCGTAAAGCATATAGTTGGCTAACATTTGTAACACGACTTTGAGCAAATGTACAAATACCCCAAAGAATCTCAAGAGTAGGAAGCAGCCAGCGGGCTCTGTGAGAGTTGCAATTAGCAGGCTTCTGTCTCGTACTTCCCATTGAGACTTACAAGGTCGGGCGTGACATCAAAAGTAGCCCGGGGACCTGGAATACGACATAAGCCGTAAAATAACAGACATTAAAGTAGTTGAGCTGATTTCCGTTGAGGGCGAAGTCCTCCTTGAGCCCACTCACGTAGGCATTACTGATGTTGGTTTGATCTGAAAGATACCTGTAAACATGTAGCTCTGAAATCCAATATTGATGAGAGCCTACCAAGATATTTCACAAAAACTGCAACTGTTAGTGACTTTTCTTCACGCTTGAAAAAGTGATAAAGGTAGTAGTCTCTCACAGCATAAGCAAGCAAAAACTAGGATGGAAATATCAAGCTTGAACAACAATCTTTAGGCGCAGAGTCAGTAGATTATCGGAGTGTTTACAATTGCCAGTGATTAACACACTTTCTTTCCTGTGACGGATAATGAGAAGGATACCAGTTGAAAACCTCCTTGAAGAATCCCCAGAGGCTCGGTGTTTTCTTTGTTGGATCATCCTTCTGTCCAGACATGATGATCAAGATACGCTACCTAAGCTGTACCTAGACGCAATTCAATTTAACGCATAAAAGAATACTATACCACACATGTGCACAGTATGACTGTCCCGACTTTTCGGCCGCTATATAAATAAACCTGGGAAGCTATGGCTGAAGGGTTCAGCTTGGTGGCTGGCCACCGTGCCATTTCTCCACTCCTTGTCGTGATTATCTTGATCGGAGGATTTTGCTTTGTCGGAGGGATACCGAAACATGTTTTCAGGCTAAAGCGGATAGTTTAAAAGGTACTGAGTGAAGATAGGCCCTATTGCAAAATGATAGGGGAGAAAAGCTTAGAACCGCGACATGAGACGGGACGATGGCGTGCCCGGACCTCGCTCGAATACCGAAAATCAGCCGTGAGTGGGATCTAGCTCTGCATAATTATATACAAAGATGACGTGCTCTGATTATCAAAATTGCATCTTAGAGGTCGGTCAGTGCGGGGTTTGAAAAGCAAACGTGGTCCAAACCTTGAAATGAAGTTCTGGGCTTTATATGCGGAGATGGTTGTAGGCTACTAGGTAGTACTACTTATAAACGGCCCCTTCAGCTTCCAAGGTTTTCAATTACCCCCCCCACAGCATACGCGTGAGAAATTATACAACCATTCATCCTCAAGAAAATCAGCATGCCTGGAAAGATTATCGATAGATATGACCATGTACCTGTCACGAAGGAAGACTGTAAGTCGATGAAAAGTCAAGTCATATAGGTAGTATACCGCTGACAACTTATACCCAGTGGACTGGGCTGAACTTATAACTCTTGACTTAAGCCTATTCGAGCAGCCTGGTGGCAAAGAACAGCTTGTCAAGCAGCTTGAACATGCTGTTCAACATGTTGGTGCGTACGCGATTAGTATAATTCTTGGTGATATTATATTAACATAACATCATTTCTAAGGCTTCTTCTACGTAAAGGGCTTTAACATCAGCCAAGAAGAGGTAGACCGTCAATTTGCCCTTGGCCGCGAGTTTTACAACCTTCCTCTGGAGGAAAAACTCAAGTTCCACAACTCCAATGATCTTGTCAATGGCGAGTATAACGGATATAGACCTGCCGGGCACCGCATGTGAGATTCTCTGAACCGAATCCTCGAGTAAGATCTGTGCTAACGAGGAAATAGCATGGGCAATGGCATCAAAGATAACGTACAAGTTTATAATATCCCTAAGTTTGATGGATTTCACCAGCGTCAACAACCTCCTGTGATATCCGATCACATCGACGAGATTGAGACCTTCAGCAGAGTAAGACACCCAAATCTGCATATGTACTAGGAGAGACCTATCACTTACCAAAGAAAGAAATGCCACACTGAAGTCGTTGAGAAATTACTTCGTTTGTTCGCGATCCTTCTTGAGTTGCCCAGTGAAGACCAACTGGTCCGCGACCACCAATACGATGTCAAAGGAGAAGACCACCTGCGCTACATGCATTATGCAGCACGGTCTGTAGAGGAGAACAAAAAGGTTGGCGGCCTCTATAGCGCCGGCCACACAGATCTCGGCTCTATCACTCTGCTTTTTAGACAGCCAGTAGCAGCCTTACAGATTCTCAATTCCAATGGAGAGTGGAAATGGGTAAAGCCGCAAGATGGAACTATTACGATTAATACTTGCGATGCCCTCACAGCTTTGACCGGTGGTTATATCAAGTCAAGCATCCATCGTGTCCACACCCCACCTGCAGATCAGGCTCATGTTGATCGATTGGGTGTCTTATATTTTGCTCGGTAAAAGAAGACCCCAGTCTCCAATGAAGATTTTTGAACCAAGCTAACTCATGCATTATCTGGAAGACCAAATAACCATGTGGTCCTTGATCCCATCAAGAATAGTCCTTTGCTCACGCGCCTAGGCCGCACAGAGAACGTGTTCACCGAGCTTGGCCAGCATCTTACTACCGAGCAGTGGGTTAAAGTACGTCAGAGTCAGCAACAGCGCCGTAATAAGGAGATTAAAATCTCTGAGGATGGAAAGTTCACCTACGGGAAAGGAGATCTGGACATCATTCCTGGTTTGAAGGCCAAGATGTACGATTAATTAACGGGCTATGGTAGTAAACGAAGCTTCTTTTAGTTCGTATGATCTAGTGAGAATCATCGCCTCTTAATAATCTCAAAGTTTTTTTTTTTTTTTTTTTTTTTTTATGCTGCTTGTGCGCTCGTCTTAAAGTAAGGTTTAGTTCAATGTTCTGGTAAGGTCCACGGGTTGACAGATCCTCCCTCCATAATACTAGCATTCAAAGATCCACATTGTTCTCATAAAATCAAAAACAGAAGAACAAGATACTACCAAATGTCAAAAAGATTCATTACTAATAGGGATCCTCAAATTATGATCGCCTCGTTCCGCTAAAATCCGATTGGAATATTTGTAGAAGTGGATGTAGGGGCACATACGCGACGTGCCATTCTGCTTCACGCCAACTCAGACTCATCTCGTTTTCTCTTTAGAGAGATTCGACTGTCGCGAGGGGCAAGCTACGCCAGTCAGAATACCATGTACTTCCTTCGTACTTTTGAGGCCAGATCCGACGAAAAGGTTCTTCCAGCCAAGGTGGAAGCGGTCGTTGAGACGGCTCTTGGTCATTGAGAGGTGGCCGCAATCCTTGGACTGTTGTTGCCCCATTTGAATGGGGGATTCGAGTAACGCGCCAAGGCTGCTTGAGGAACAATAGCACGGATGTGAAGGGATAACGGGTCAAGGGTTCCGATGCACTGTTTTTCAATCCCGGCGTTCCAACACAATAAAGCTCCAATGATTCTAGGGGCCAGTCTTTGGTATTCTTTCGGGACTGTATTGTCCTGAAGATAGATTCTGCCAGAGTGCCATCAATTGCGTGATTAGTCAATTCTTCGCGAATGTCACCATTTCGAAAAGAGATTGTTCCAGACTCAGGGCATTCTTGAAGGTCATAATTGTCAAATGAAGGATCAGCCGGCGTAATCAACCGTTCACGCTCAGATTGTGAGTTCGTAGAGTGCCATTCGGAACGTTTGACATTTGTCAAATTTAAATCAATCGTTAGCATTCGAAGACTTGGGAGCCTACCAAGGTTGAGGTAGTATTGCACTTCGGAGACATTGCCTTGGCTGCGTGGTATGGCTATCTTGAGGTCTTCTAAATTTGGGCAGAACTTAATGATCTGGTTCACATCATCTAACGATAAATGGCCAACTGTCGGATGTGGTGAGACGGTGAGCTTGGTTAATGTTATTCCATGGTAATACAAAAAGTCCAGATTGTATTTGGAGCACCACTTATGAAGTATCAACGTGGAGAGAGTGGGTATGTAAGCTATTCAGAAAAGTATAGCAGGATTGGACTCTAAGTTAAGCCCATTGGAAGCCACCCCAGAAGAATCTTGAAAGAATGACATGGTGAGCTCTAGCTCGCGTAGAGAATTAAAAGAACATCTCTGGCCCAGAAATTCCAATGTATCATCGCAGGGAAGATTCATCAGACGAAGTGTATGAAGGGCCGATAAATCAGTGCAGTCCTTCCACAGCGCCATAGTTTGGGCATAGATCCATTGCTTTCTCCCTTCTCTGACGGTAAGGTATTTCAAAGCACCTTTTTTAATTTTATCAGTAGTCATGCCAATGAACTGTGTCCATTGCTGTACTGGGAGTGTCTGGGCACGTTGTTGGCAATGGAGGCTCCTACATTGCATTACATGGACTTCTTGTAGCCTAGGTGCAAGGCTCGCCACAATACACCAAATTGCCTCTCGGTCCTGTATGGCATAACCTTTGTTCCAACTCTGGCCTGAGAATGCACAAGATCTGATACTGTATAGACACGGGGACGATAGCAATGCAAGCTCATGGGCGTCAATGTAGTTGGCATGAAGGCTATACATTCTGAATTCGTTTAACCATAGCCGACATCTGGGGCTACTCTAATGAAGAGCTCCGAGAAGGCATGGTGCAAATTGGGGTGTTCCTCCATATAACAAGTCAAGTAGGTCAGGTAGTTGTTTGATCAGATCAGCCAGGGGTTGCCATTTTTCGTCCTTGTTTTTAGTCCAATGCATGCTGTGCGAATCCGGATAAGGCAGTGGAGAGTCAAGCATATACTTTCTCAGAGTCTCGACTTGCTTCGTGGGGCTTGATGAATCGATAGAATGTTTACTATCCAATTTTTGACGTTCAATTATCAGGCATCGAACGAAAGGAAAGGCATTGTGTCGTCGTAAGTTTTGAAGAATTTGTTTGCTCTTGAACATAATGACATCCTGGCTCTCGACTTCAAGTCTACATATGAAAACTGTCCGATAGATCAAGGCTGATGCGGCAGCCAAGAAGAATTTGCTGGTCAGGGCTAAAGCACATAGACTAGATGGAGACGTTTCGCCAATATAATCGATAATGATTTCCAGTATCTCTGCGGGGAGGAGGGCGAGAGGACATCTTGTTCGTGTAGTACGGTGTGTCTCTGATCCTGACGTTTAGGTAATAGGTGGTTTCGATTATTATAGCTGGGAAAATAACATGAGCGGGGATTTTGAGATAGGTCACGGAATCCTTGTATTGGTACGAAGGAAAAGTAGAACCGTTTTTAGACGTTTCATAAATCATATTTGCACCCGGCCTCACAGGGAAAGACACGCTGTTATCTTTCCTAGAAAAGCAACATTTGAAGTCTCCTGTTATAAGATGTGACGTTCAATGCCTACATTGCCTAGGTATGTTGGGGATGGTCATCGTTGCCTGGGGCAGCTGGGGCGGCACAGCCTAGTCCTGCCAGTAGCACCGCAATTTCTACAATGTTGAAACCTTGCAAGCAGGCTCAAATCCCGAAACTAGACTATGGTAGTATTCGAGAGGGAGAATCCTAGGCACGAAGATTCTTTGGGCTAAATCCATGTGGGGCGGGGATGGCCACAATGGCCCCGGCCCCGCCCCCGAGCTTGAGATCGACAGAAACATCGCGCAGTCAGTGCTTTGGCTCGTATCTTACTCTAAATCCGTGCTGGAAGGTAGCCTTTAAATCGAATGTGTTTTTGCCCTCGCTACCTCCAAGTATGAAAAGAATGGGTTCTGCTGAAAGCGGAGTATGATGCTAAGCTTCAAGTCGTTCCAAGGGTGAGTCCAAATTTCAAGACATCGTATTTAATACGATGAGCCACGCGGCGCTTCGGCAAAGGATAACTGCAAGTGGGAAAGGATCTGCGGTCGCAGCCTCTTCACCAACCAGTACGCATGAGCATCAATAGGTAGCGCAGAAGGGAAGCCCTGGAAGTCGTCCTCTAGAGATTCTGCCGCCATGGCGGTAAGCTCTAAGCTGGAAATGCCTAATAATCCTACTTGTTACATTCACATAGGCCCGCCCATACGGACTACAGAATATACTCCTTTTCACACTCTCCAACGCGTACATACAGCTCATCCAGCCATCCCCCACCGTACATAGTGTCCATGCGTATTGGGTGTGGGTGATTCTCTTCTCCATATCGACCTATACGGCCAGTCCGTATTGCCAAAGAGCGCTCCCCACTCCAGTAGGTACACAGCATTTGAAAGCCTGAAGACGATTTCGAATTTGGCCACTTTTGCTCTTCAATGTTTATTCACAAGAGCAAGATTATTCTCCTCCCAAAAAGCGATACTTCCAAGGTTCAAATGTTTGATCTTGATTATATTTCTCAAACGAACATACATATAGGTAGTACTACAAAAATATGTCATACATAGTATGTATCTATTCCATTATTCTACGAGTCAACCTACTATTATCACAACATTGGAAGGAATCGGATGAAAGCTTTAAATTTGAATCACATTAATCTTAGAGCTTGAAGATGCGGGGAATGATTGAAGACACCTATTGAAAAAAGAAAGTAATATTCATATTCTGTTGGATATTTCCCCCAATCAATACCTAGGTACAGGTTGCCTAGAGTGCCAACCTTAAAGACACATGAAATATCATGATGTGAGTCTGATTATGCAATCTTTCTCGCATCTCGCCAGTCAAATGACCTCCTGTATGCAGGTTAGACTTTGCTTGCCAGGTACATCCATGTGAAAAACTCTGTGAAGATTAATACCAAGTCGTTATGGCGATTTATCCCGAGACCTACTCATATAGCCTTTGAGTTAGCAATAAACATGCATATTCAGCCAGTCTGTTGGCATTCCGCTTCAAATTTGACGCTCCCATGGCTCTTCGCATATAATCTCATATCAGATGTCATTTTGCTGTATAGTACTAGCTGTCTACCCCGGCTTTTCCCCTTGCATATCATCAAACCGAGGCGACTTTCTTCCACCTACGTATGTTTTAAATCCCGAACTTGAATGTTACCACGTTCAGATAATCTTGCTTACATGTCCATATCTCTGGAATCCATGGAGTCACGTATGCCAGTGGCAGTTGAAGATTTCATTTGATGGTAGGGATTGAATGTTTAGGTGAGACTGAATGTGGAATCCTTCATTTTAGTGCTACACCGTGATTTTAAGCATTATGAAAGTCTATACATATGCTATTTGATAATTTTCGCTCAAGTATTAAGTACCACCACAATTCCGGCACCATCCGAATTCATATGTCGTGAGGCACTGGAGCCCTGGAGGGTCACATTGGCTGCACTGCAACGGAGTCGGGAAGTAAAATTCGCATCCGATATGGACTAGAGTGGACTGACTTGATATGTCGATCCAAGCCCTATAGGGGGAACTTCGGGCGGGGTCGAGCATATCCGTGTTGGAGGTTCGCTTACCCCAGAGTTTTTCCCGACGTGACGATCCAAGGAACAAAATTGTGCAGAATTTGGGTGGTTCAGGAACGCTTTTCAGGAACAAAACAATTATTGGATGAAGGGAAATCTCTCCATGTTCTGACTTTATATGCGAGTTGGTTTGTTATTTCTGTGGTGATTCCCGGTGTTTTTCTCTCCCCTTTTGGAGGTTCAAGGAAAAATCAGCTCTTTTTCCTGGCGTTGGGGATCAACGCTCAATATTGTGCTGCCTCGGCTGGAGGAGTTGATCACATTCATATGGTATCTTGATTTATTATTTATGTCAATTCCCGTCTGTTGAATGATCTATAGCATCCCTCTCAAGCCTTGATCACCAATTTATAGTACCATCCCCTATAATGGCTCACTACTTTTCGGTACGGCTGGTCATGATGGCCATAATGGCTGTCCTGCTGGGCCTTGTATCTGCTCATCCAGCAGCCCTGTCAGAGCGTCATGTTCCCCGTGGACTTCCACAGTCCCCGAGTAAAGATCCATTCTACAAGCCCCCAGCTGGCTATGAGAATGAGGACCCCGGGACAATTTTACGCCAACGGAACATCACCGTTGCCTTTCTTGGTTTGATCCCAGACCCCGTCGAAGCCTATCAGCTGCTGTATCGCACTACCTCTATCAATGGCTCTGCTATTGCAACTGTCACCACCATCTTCAAGCCGACCAACCCCAAGACCGACCGATTTGTTTCCTTCCACACCGCATACGATAGTTCTGCCTCCATCTGTGATCCCAGTTACAACTATCAACTTGGCGCAGCACAAACAGACATTATTTCCTCTGCCGAGCAGTTGATTCTTCAAGCCTACCTGACCCTGGGTTACATTGTTGTATCTCCCGATTATGAAGGCCCAGACACAGCCTTTGGGCCCGGCCGCTTAGCAGGTATGGGTGTTCTGGATAGTATGCGAGCCGTGAGCAGTTTCGAACAATTGGGTCTTTCAACTTCTAAGCCTATGATTGTCGGCACTGGGTACTCTGGTGGTGCCATCGCTACTGGATGGGCAGCTTCCTTACAGCCCAGCTATGCTCCCGAGCTTGACATCAAGGGTTGGGCCCAAGGAGGCACCCCCGCCAATATCACTGGTACAATGGAATTCATCGATAATACACTCTTCAGCGGGTTCCTTCCCCCAGCTGTGGTTGGCTTGTCGGCCCCAAGTGCCTACGGTGCTCAATTGACTCCTCTCCTGAACAAGATCATCACATCAAAGGGTCAATCGGTTCTTCAAACTGCTCGAACCACCTGTGCTGTTGGAGACATTATAGCCTTTGCTGAACAGTCGCTATTTTCTACCAGCATCCAAACTTTGGGTGAAGGTTTACTCTACGACTCAACTGTTCAGTCTATTCTTAAGAAAAACACCATGGCCGTGAAGAAGTCCGAGACCCCGACTGCACCAGTTTTCGTCTATCACGCGACACAGGACGAGATCATTCCCTACGCAAACGCTACGACCATGGTCAACTCGTGGTGTGACTATGGCGCTGATGTTAAATACACGACATTCTCCAATGGTGGACATGCTACAACTGAAGTGGTTGGACTCCCTGATACTATCGACTTCGTCAAGTCCGCATTTGCGGGAACCACGAAGAGTGGCTGTTCCACCACAACTGAGTTGAGCAGTACCCTCAACCCACTTGCACTGGGTGTGGAGCTTGAACCCATTCTAGTGAAGTTGATTGAGGTCATTGCGATCCTGGGCAAGAGCGACTCGAACATGAAGCAGAATCTTAATGTCCTGAACGATGTAGTGAAGTGGTAAGGCTTCCGAGGTCCGTAATACTTCTTTTTTTGAAAGGGACCTAGTATCATTTGTCGCAGAGGCCTTTGGTTCTTTATTTTATTCTTTCTTTCTCATCATTTATTTTTCTACCTATTATACTTTTGTCTTTACATTCTCGGTACCATAACAATGGACTATCTATTTATGACTCAACCAGTCAAACTACGGATTGAAGCGTACATCATGATGCCTGCAATGCTGCCTAGGATTAGCTGCATAATCTAGAGCCTCACCAAGGCGCATTTGCAAATTAACTTTGATGGTTCTCCATTTGTGCTGCCTTGCGTCATTGCTCCGCGGCTCTGCTGCGCGGGTCTGCCGCATGCGATAGGGGGCTCGAGCACCGTATCACCCTCTCAGGCCCAGACATGCCCGCGATCCGACCGTGCGAAGAGACGTTTTGATGATAAGAGAATGGTTCTTTGTGGCGGTCTTTGTCAAAATTAAGTTTCCATGAATTCGTTTGTCTACGATAGTAAATCTATAAAAGAACTCAGAACCGACGGTCGCATCTGCTTAATATACAGGGAGTAGATGTGGGAAATCCCCCCCCCCTCCGGGGACCTGGTTCGGTATGTCGATCATCTGGGATTCAGGATCAGCTGCCCTTATCTTTCCGTGATGAAGAATCTCCTTAGATTTAGCAAGTCAAATAGTATGGGACTACGGGTCGAGCGGCCCACGGCTTATAAGCGCTACAAATCCTGTCACCGATAACACAAAGAAACAAGATCACCTTGAACATAGTGATTATATATTGCTTTTCTAGAATTCGTGCAGACCCCGTAAAATGCCCAAAAGAAAACATCTCAACGGCTAGACATGATCAGCTGTGGAGTGGCGTTCCAGGCTGACTTGGACATTCGAGATCGGTCGAGTCACCGGGTGTGCGTCACAGACAATCTCCGCCTTTGCCTTCCCCTTCCCTCCGCAACTCAGTCCCCCATCTCGCCTATTTAATTCAGTCCTCCTTTTGAATCGCTATGTTGCCCGTACCCGTTCTCCCATAGGGTTTCACAACGTCTCCTGTGCTTGTGAAGCATTCCTCCACACGGATCCGCCCGTTTCATTGATGCGGAGAAGCTCCTAGGCCCCGAAGGTCCCAATCTGGTACCAACGATGTGCTCAGCATCTCCCATTGTTTGACCAGCGATTCACCACTCTTTCTGCCTTCCCCTCCATTTGGCATTAGAAGATTCTTGATTTTACTTCTATCTCCCTTCCCTAACTTCTTAGCATGGCTGCCCTCACCCGCCGCATCTCTCTCGCTTTCCACTCCTGATAACAGAACCCGCCGCCGATTGCAGCTCCCCCCAGCTTATACTTGCCGGGTAAGCTCTGATTGAGTCCTATCTCCCTGGCTAGTCCCACTGACTGTACCCCCAAAGACACACATTATGCATCAGCACCGGTCGCCGGCGGTTCCATCGTCGGTGCCAGCGCCTAAGTTCCCCTCCAAACCCAAATCGGCCCGAAACGACCTGAGAGAATCGGAATCTATCCCAGCATCACCCACGGCAGACATAAGAGCGAATCAGACAAAGGGTCTAGGCATCGATGCTGGAACAGGCTCTTCCGAGCAGACAAAGGGGACAGGTCCTAGTCGGGAAGCTATGCTCAAGCTGAACCAGATCATCTCGGTAGGATGCAGATCATTCAACATCATCATGCTTGATGTGTTAACCTTCCTATTCCTTTTTAGAATTACCACACAAAAGCAGCTTTGATTATTCTTCATTCTCGCGTTGAGCTCCCACAGTCTTTCAAAGAAGGGTCCCGAACCCCAAGGGTGAATCGCTGGGTAGGTTGGACTGCGCCATGATGAGCTTTACCCCCTCTTCACAGAATTAGATTTCTGACTTATTCCTTGGTAATAGTTTAATGTCGAGTTGGACGATACCGATATCTTGCGAGAACCACTGCGGATATGGAGACAGTCTGACGCCACAGAGAAACGCCCGCCACCGCTCATCATCGAAACGTTTTTAGATACCAAGGGTCTTACCAACAACCAAAGTTTGGTAGTCCTGGATGAAGGAGGGAAACGGTGGGATGTGCGTGAATCTCTTGCGGCTGCGAAAGCCCCGTCTCAATACCAGTCGGCATCCGATGAAATTATCCTGGAGCGGTGGAGAATCGAATTGGGAGATTCTTCTAGCAGACCTCCGACAGACTTGGGCTCTATCTTACCGACCGTGTATAAGAAGAGTATTGTGCTATTCCGATCACTATTCACCTATGCTAAATTTTTACCGGCTTGGAAATTTTCCAAACGTAACCCGAATGGGCGAAGAAGTTCTGCCCTGCAGATACGGTATCGGGTGGTCGAGGGAGATTCCTCTAATGAGGCATCCGTGGACCACCTGACAATTCCGCTGTATGAAGGGAATGAAAAAGTGGCAGACACATATTGTTTCGGAGTAACAGAGTCCCCAGCAGGGCCGTTTTCGATTGAAGTCTCCTACAGGACTAATTGTGATTTTCGAGTCGACGATTCGGAGGCTCTGTTGAGCTCACGATTTCTAGGCGCTGATGATGAGATCTTCCGACCTTCACTTCCATCGGAAGATGCTCCTCGGATAAACCCAGAGATCGGATCGGTCCCAGTCGAGAGGAGAACAGTAGAGAACCCAGATTGCTCACGCGCATATGGGAGTCTATCAACTTTTCACCAGGTTGGCCCAGCGAATGGTGCAAGTCCCATTTCTGCACTACGCGCAGCAAGAGATGCCGGAGCTGAATCCCCATCTCCGACAGATTCAGGCTTCAAGAAACTATTGCCCGCTGCAAAAATTGGAGCCCTGCCAGGTCGACCCGCGCGGCTTGTAAATGAAAGTGGTGGATCAAATTTTGCTAGACGACCCTCGGTTTCATTTCAGCCTTTCAAGGCCCCTCCGCTCTCTGCCTCCCCAGCATTAGTCGATACACCTTTGGGGGTCTCGCCACGAAATGCCTCTGCGCGCGGCTCCGCTGGAACATCCGTCGACTCACGCATCATGCCTCCTCCGTCTACGGCTGCCTCAGCCCGTCGACAGACAGCCATCATGTCTGAGCAAGCTATCTCTTCTTCTAATTCTGCTTCGCCCAAGCCCGCACCAATATCACGATACAGTAGCTCTTTTAGCCATCGTCGCAATCGTCCATCCTCGGCAGGGACAACTAAGCTAGAGGATGACAATTCGAGTGGAAAGGCTAGTGCAACATCCTCCAATGTTCAACCCGGCTCTGGTCTGCTTGCAGAAGCCACTGGGACGAGTGCGGAGTCGATCCATGCAGATGACGAGAACATCTCGGAGTTTTTGAAGTT
This sequence comes from Talaromyces sp. PF30-5, assembly GCA_023626375.1. Classification (NCBI taxonomy): domain Eukaryota; kingdom Fungi; phylum Ascomycota; class Eurotiomycetes; order Eurotiales; family Trichocomaceae; genus Talaromyces; species Talaromyces sp. PF30-5. Next base: position 89,535 of record JAMAGU010000017.1, on the reverse strand, counting down.
ACTCGATCTCGAGAAAGATCGGATGAATAAATCCGCTAGTTCCGCCTCACAGGAGTCCTCGACTCAGAAACCTCCTGGTACTTCGGTCACCCTGGCTCGTTTCCAGCGCATGCGTGATTCAAATGCCGCACTCTCAGAATCAATGCTACAATCCACCCAGCTTCATCGTTCGTCTACTCCTTCAAGCAAGCAGCTTTCGGGAGTGCCACCCATGGTTGCTGGCACTTCCATATCAACTGCTTCGTCTCCTGGAAAGCCAATATCACCCCATACACCGCACACGCCTGCCATCCGATCTCGCTTGAGTTCTAACAGTGTAGCCGATGACATTAACAATGAGCTGGGTCGACGAGGCCCGCCCCTTGAGCATGACTCTCCACTCGAAGAGGAAGCTTCACTAGAAACCGCACAAGGCGGTCCCTCCACAGCAGCTGCTATTGATATCCCAACTTCTCCTCGGCCTTTCGCACCACCCTACCGCCGCTCAAGTTCGGCTGCTCAACGCCGACGGCCCCCTCCCGTTGACGAGGATGACATTTTCCCTTTCGGAATGCGGAGTCTCAGTCTCGGACGAGGAGAGGTTCAACGCGAGGGCGAACAAGACATCCCAGATTCCAATGCTTTTCAGATACCGGAGCCTGGCTCAGTCAATTTGTCTTTGGAAGAACCCAGCGCTCGTGTTGCTGCGGACATGACATCGGGCCAGACTCGTCAAAATGCTGCTTTACGGGGTCAAACCGTATCTGTTCCAACTGCAACGTCCACCTCCAATGCTAATGTCTATCAACCCCGTTTCCCACCACGAGGACGAGGTACATCTATTGGCCATAACTCCTTAAGCTCGGCGTCGAGTAGTCTAGCACGTGGTGCTCACATCCCGCCTCATCTTGCTGAACGTGACGGAGACCGAGATGGCAATGCAAGCGGTAGCAACAGTGGTAACTCGACTACCGAAATCAGACGGGGCTCCTTCCAACGCCCGAGTTCTACCCGTATGCCCACATCTGCATTTGAAGATGATGAGCCTTTGCTCTTTGCTATGAGTGATTTCGGTGCTTCTCGTCGAAGCCTGGAAGAAAATCGACAGGGAACCCACGGCGGTTCTGACTCCACTAGTGGCTCTCGTCGTGGCAGCGGTAGACGGGGCGCTGGACTTCCTGGCTTGCATGGCTGGAACTAGCTACACCAAGCTTGACACTTGATCTGGTCCCATAATACTCTCCCTTTCTGATTTCTGACATTCGCACTCTCTCCAACCATCATCCTTTTTATTCGAATACCCCATTACAATTTTGTATCTCAACGGCTGCTTTCCTTTTTGAAAACAATTTTCTTTTTCCATTTCTGGTTGGTTGCTGCATAGACTGACGTTTCAGCTACAGTCTCAATAGACTGGTACTTTTTTGATTTGGTTCTTCCGTTTTCTTGATTTGTTGTCTTATCTCTTTATTTCTCGTGTTCCTTTTCAAAGAGATTTGCGCTCGTGGGAAAAACAACTTGCTTAGCCACCCTTGCATGATGATCTACACGAATTTACGCTTACTGATAACCCGGCGCATTGCTCTTTATCTAGCCCTGGGTGGTTCGGTCTCACACCGATGCAGCTTTTGGATTCGATTTTCTCTTTTTTACAATCTTCTTTCATCTTTGATCTGGTCTTGACCTCAGCGGCATGAATCTTCAGCAGCTCTTGTACCCTAGAAGGTTAAATCATATCTTTTTGAAGCCAAACTCATTTCACGTAAACGACGTACTTTATACATAGCCTTTGTCTTTTTTTCTTTTCTTTTTTTTTTTTTTTTTTAAAAAAAAAAAAAAAAAAAACTTCAAGGGTATATGCTGTTACTAGTAGTCTACAAATTGAAGACAAGATGGCATATTGAAAAAGAACCAGGACTTTTATTTCTCCAAACTCGAGCAAAAGGTATCTAACGAATTAGGCTCTAGATGCAACAAATCATTCACATGCATAATAAGAGTACATATCCAGTTGGAATACTGAACAATGAGACGTACCCCTCCCGGTTTTTTATACGCCTGGGAATCAATCTCTCCCAATGAAGTAGCTAAACTTCAAGGCGCCTGGTGAAATTTTGGCTGCCATGTAGGGAAGAACAGGTTGACGGGCTTCTCTTTGGTAGATGGTGAGGGAGACCAGGAAAGTCTTCCGAGAGGAAATACTAACCAGTTTGAGCTGGCGTGGTGACGTGAGAGTTCAATTTAATGGTACCTAGACCACCAGCAGCAAATCACCAGCTCACATACCACGGAAAGCATTCTTGGAGGCAGTACGACGTTCCTTCGAGCGAGAGGAAGATGTCTTGTCATACTGAACTTCAGGCTTTTCTTTCTTAGACTTGGAAGCGGGCATGAAGCTGACTTCTCGCTCGCCAACAGCACCACCCTGGCGGGAAGGCTTCGCCCTGGACTTCATATTTTGGGCACGAGATCCGAATGAACGGTCTCGCGTGGAGTTTGTTCGTGCTGAAGAAGATACCTGCATACGAGGAGGAGGCTTCCTGGTACGCTTGTAGTCAGACGAGGAGATCTTCTTAGATGCTTCGGGCTTGGTGTATCTTTCTTGATCACTGTCGGAGCCGGAGTCATCATCACTAGAGCCAGGTGTGTCATCGGCAGCTTCTTGCTCAACAGCTGTAAGACCCCGCTCCTTACGGTCGCTTTTCTGGGGTACAGTGCTTGGGTTGACGAGCTGGAATTCGCGCGATGTCTCGTCAACGGCGAAGTCCTCGTCCTCGAACAACTTGGCGAAACGGCTGTCTCCAATGGCAGTTTCGGACTTGCCTTCGGTTGCAGCCGGTGCATCGGCCATGTCCTCGTCACCGCCACGCTCCAGAACCCGCTGTGCTCTCCTCCTCTCAGCCTTCTCCTCGGCGTTCATCATTCTCTCCGCAAGTCTCTTGTTCACCTTGACGGCGGCCTTCTTCTTGCCACGGATACGGCTCTCACGCTCCTTGTCAATCTTCTCCTTGACACGCTTGGCACGCTCCTCCTCCCAGATGTATGGGTTGGCGATTAATCTTGCTTCCTCGTACAATCTCTGTGCTACGAAGTAACCGTGCATGTATGGTCGCAATAGGTTGGTACGGCCGATGAGGTGCTCCAGGTTCAAAGTGCGAAGCTGAGGAACAGTCAAGAATTTGAAGTTGTCGTAAACAGCGCCAGCCTGTGCGCTGGAGAAAGCGTTAGGATCGTTGGGATCCTCTGCCATCTCTTCAACCAGATTGTCCAGAAAGGAGCACCATTTTGGTGCAGGTCCAAGTTGAGGAATGAAGAAAGAGTGTTGTTGGCGGCCCTCGTTGGCCGTGAGAAGCATTCCACTGTCCTTGCACCAAGCCACCGAATTGATATCCACGGCTGGCTCGACGGAGGTCCATGGGCTACCATCGCGGGGATCCCAAATCTTGATAATACGCTTATCGGCCGACATAATCTTTGGATCCATTGTTGCCTCGCGGGTTGCGGTTGATGGCTGCAGGAATTTAAGTGTGTGGATGGGGAAGCCGTATCCTTGGTCTTTTTTGAGAAGAGGCACGGGCGAACGCAGATCGTAAAGATGGATGAGACCGTTTGAAGAACCAGTTCCAAGGGTCAAACCTGAGCGCTGGAACTCCAGTGCAGTGATCTCGGCTCGTCCCTCATCGGCGCTGAACTGTGTGGTGGGCGGCGAAAGAACACCAGCTCGGCCCTTGGCTCTAGGATCCCATAATTCAACAGTACCAATCGATGTACCGAAAGCAAGTAAGTTATGGCTTTCCTCCGCAATAGTACCAGTGTTCACTGATCCGGTATGAATACCACCTTGTAGTGTGCCACCTCCGGCAGAAGTGAAATCATCTCCACCGACGTCAATTTCGAAGCTGCGCATGTACCTTCCAAGTTCCAGGTTCAGTCTGAATACTTCTCCCATTCCATCTTGATTCACGCCCACTGATGGGATGAGCGCCTCCGTCGATTGTCGGTCGAATACTAGATCACGTCCATATCGGGGCAATCGGGTTGTGTAATGACATCCTTGCGGTGTATGGAATTCAAGAGAGCGATCGGACTGCAGGTGAAGAGATTTGGAGTAATCCGAGGATAGGAGGAGGAAGGTAGTGTTAAGGGCGACTGTATGCCGCGCCCAGGACAGAGATAGTTGAGGGAGGTAGTGAGTGTGCATTTGGGGCTTGTAAGTTCCTGGTGATAGTTTTTTCTGTTAGTCCTGTTGCTATTTTGCAGCCAAAAGCACACAATGTGAAGAGTTCATGATACCTGTACTCATCACCCATTCGCCATCCTCACTGACTCGAATACACTGGCTAGCTTCTTCAAACTCGAAATCTTGCAGCAACTCCACCCGGTTCGCATACTCGGGATCATCTTTTAAGCTGCGCTTTCGGCGTCGGGCAAGCCATTCTGGTAGTGGACGGGCAGTGTTAGACCCCGAGATGGTGTACACAGGCACCTCGGACTGATTTGACAGCTTCATGGTGGTAAATGCAGCACCGAGTCGTGGCAGTCAACGCGACCAAAAAGTCGAAGATAAAAAAAAAAGATAAAACCGATAGGGGCCCACGTGACGTACCGCTGCGGATCTCGGTGATTGGCCCGAGCGTCTCCGTTCTGAACTTCCCCCGGAATTGCGCAGGAACTCGGTGTTTTGCATTTGCGACAATCTAAATGAGCGCGTCACTGCTCGATCCAGAGATGTCTCAACCCAGCTGATGGGTATGCGCCTGATTCTTCTCAACTATGCGCGCATGTTGTATCGATCAGACTGTGTTTCACTGCGGGAAATGACTCCCAGTTCCGACCACCCTCATATCTCTATTTGCGAAAGGCTGCCGGGGTTGTCAGCGACCTTTGAACCATGGACTTCCCCGGGGGTGCTAATACTAATGTCCATCTTATCGTAAGTCTACTTCCGCAACTTAGAATTTAGGACTAACCCGATCTCTTCAGGATGGCTTCTCCACGATCTATTGGAGAATTTACACAGAAGAGCCGGGCATTGCAAACCATCCTCAGGAAGGTCCAGCCAATGGCTATACAATTTTAAAGCATCTTGGTCGCCTCAAGGATCTTGAAGGAAAATTACGGAATGTAAATTGTCTAGCTTCATGCCCAAGGCGTCTCGGGTTGTGGGTGTTTTCCCCCACTCCGGGGTTCGAAAGTTTGAACAACTTGTATGTTCAAGAGGGGAGCGAAGTATCCAAGAAGATTTTGGTTGATAAGACTACACTTAAAGGTATTTTCAATTCTTGAAACTAGTAGAGGACTTATAAACCTTGCTCGATGCTAATCTATGATTTAGTTTCTGCATCGGGCAGCATCGCAGCCCAGGATTTGATGCGAAGTCTTTCATCAGAGGCTCAGGCCAGTCAGCAGCGACAGCAACAAGGCCAAGCCCCTACTAGGCGGCCCGAGGGCTACGGTAGCTCAGCAGCTATATACGCATCTTTTATATCCGCCGTAGCTGGCGCAATAAGCCTACATCTCATTCGCTCTCATGGAGCTTTGCCGTTGGGTTGTCGGACTCTTTACACTGCCGTTGAACTTTTCGGCTACGAGCGCCCCCGTATTGACAATGAGAGTCCGTTCTCTCGATCCTGTCTGACAACATTGAATGTTCAGCTAAACCCCACTGGGATATTGACAATCTCCACACAAACGATTGTCCAGGACGGACTTTCGCGCCTGTTCAACCCGCAAGACGATATTGCAGAGTTACTACGGATTCAACCGGGGACAGATCTTTGGATATCCCCAAACGGAACAGTCGCACGACTGGTCACGGCTAACATAGAATCTTCTACCGCACCTTCACCAGGATTTCCGGTCTCTGCAGATGCACCCGCAAAGAAAGCGCAATGGAAGTTAGATGTCGTGCATTGGCTGTCAAACTTTGGGTTATACATTGACTCGATCGATGAAGAATCGTGGGTTGAAATAGAGGTATGGGAGCCCTTTTTCGCTAGGTTGGCCGGGGAGGCTTGGCGCCAGGGCGAAGAATCCCAATCTCCACTTCCATTGAAACGTATGCTCTGGCCAGCAAGGTTTTGTTTCAAGCGGGCTGGTTCTCAGGTGCAAAGTGTCAGTAACAGAAGTTCATGGGCCGAGGGGTTTGCCACCGATCCACTCAACTTTGCTGAGCGATGGCCGTCTGAAGTAGAATCTGTCCTAGCAAGTCAACAAAATCGAGTGCTTCCCGTTTTGGAACCGCCTCAGTCCAAAGACCAAGAAATGACATCGCCCAAGGCAGAAAATGCGGAAGGTATTGAGAGTCTTGCTCGAATGGCTCAATATCCCGACCTGCCTCCCATGAATTTGGTATATCCAACTCCTCCAGATGGGGCAGCTGTAATCGGAATGCAAACTACAAACCAAACTGATATTTTCCCCGATGACGCATATTCAAATAATCTATCACCACACGTGCCGCTGGAACCAAAAAATGATACGAATACTAAGCTCTCCCCCGACATTGGTATTGGGACTGGCCATTATGATGCTAGTGATGATGAGGATCTTTTTGGAGAAATGAAGGAAAGAGACTTTGGATCTCGTGGGATAACGGATGCGGATTTCAGCTTTTTTGACGACCCAGAAATTGAAGATATGGGTGATATATCTACAACTCAGCCGGAGGAGCCTCAACAACCTGAACAGCCTGTCCCAATGGAAGAATCCCAAGAGCTTGTTATGGACCATAAGCATGTGCCGGATACCGCAACGGCTGGGGTACCAGCCATCGCTGGCGAAACGGCAGAGATTCAACCAAGCAAGACAGAGCAAAATGATGCAGAACCAGAGGATGAGCCCATGAACTCACCAGCTCCCCGTGCATCTTCGCCAGACTCAGGTGATCAGAAAATTATTAGTCCGCCATTAAGCCCCGTGGAAGTGAAGAAAATCCTCTTTTCAAGTTCGCGAAGAGAAGATCATGAACAGCCTGATCACAGCCGTCCTCAGCAGGGCCATTATAAACCTGTCGCATTTGAAAAGAATATTGGCGACTGGGATCACAAATACGGAGCTTCAGGTAAGTTTTGGTTCTCGTCCGATGGCACCAGTAAAGCCTCAAACCAAGCTCCAAGTGCTATTCCCACGATTGGACTACCTCACCGCGGTCGCTCCAGAAGCAGTATAGCACGTAAGAGCCTGGCTGCCAATATCGCTTCGCCTGGTCTTTTGGAAGATACCGTCCAGAGTACTTCAGAATCAGAGAGTGAAACTAGCGACGATAGCGATGAAATATCCTCTGAGCATGACGAAGTTTCGCCGACGCTTGTTTCCTTAAAAAGAAAGCGAGTGGCGTCAGATTCTGACCTCCAATCTGCCGTATCACCAGCGAGGTCTGCGGTTCCTTCGGATGGTAGTGTGAACTTGAAAGTTGATAACCGTGCGTTCTTGGGAAATTTCCTGGCCAATTTCTCCGACTGGACCTTCGTTGGTCATTTTTCTGCATTCCAGGTTCAACAGCTTCCTGTTCTTATCCGACGCGAGAACCAGATTCCTATTTCTCAATTGCTGGTTGACCAAATTACCCAGTCCTCGCTGAATCATTCGCTTGGCGGACCGATCGGACTTTTTGATCTTGAAAGTGAAAGCTTTACTTGGCAAACTTATATGGAGGAAGGTAGTTTCCTAGGTACACCTGCAAGGCTCGATCTCAAAGCATACACCTTGTTGCAAGAAGGTGCAGCAGCCACTACCTCTTCGCAGCAACTACCAAATGAGTCGTCAAAAGACCCAATCGTGAAAATACCCGCGCCGCATGTACGAGTCCGCCGTGGTAAGGAGTACTTAGAAGCTCTACCGCCCGCTGTTTCGTTTTGGGAAACTTTCGATCTCGAACCCGCCCACGGTTCGAAAGATATCTCGGCTTATTGTATTCATCCTCACGCTGTGACGAAAGCAGCCGATGCTTTCCTCAATCGATTTGGGCTTCACTATCAAAGCTGTAACTTAGGCAGTCATTCCAGAGGAGACAAATCGATGGCTTTCGACAATGGATTGAAATCGTGGGATTCTGAATCGTCTAGCTATGCTTCCATGATGCAGTCTTTGAAGAGTATATGTGAAGAGCTCGGTATGTCAACCTGTATACGGTGAATATCCTCTGACTGACCATGTTAAATAGGAAGGGATCTATCGCAGTACTCACCTAGTATGGAAAATTGTGTGGTCTACATAATTAATCCATTTCCACATGCTTCCGCACTTGCTGATATCTGTGCGGCCTTTTGGCATCTTTTTCAACAAATGGTCGCCGACGCCGATCGTCAAAAAGGCCAATCAATCAATGAAGTCGTGCTGCAGATCATTCCCATGGACTTCGTAAGCTCTGAAGACTCTATGGTAGTTCCGACACAAAATGAGTATATGAATCTGGGCTTAGAAGTCTACAGTCGCTGCCGACCAAAGGAGTCAGGCTTGAGTCCTCTTCTTTGTGCCCCAGCTATCCTGCTAGCGCATTCTTTGCCCAAGGCTATCAACTTCCGGCTTGCGCCTGAGAAGGCCTCCCCACTTCAAGATGGCAGAAGTCTCCATATTGCGTGTTCTAAAAGCCCAGATCAGCGATGGTTGTCCGTGGCCTGGTCAGATGAAACCGGGGCCCTACAGACAAGCATGTCGTACTGTTTGCGCTATCGTAATCGTGGTGCGACTAGAGCAGTCGCGGAAGTACGCAATGAGGTTTGGGCGACCACTCGGCATATTTTGGAGAAATTCCAGGCTCGATGGAAGGTCATCTTGGTCTACTCAGAGCCTATTGACCCCGAAGAAGTTGAAGGTAAGATCTCTTGGACCTTTCCTAATTCTTTTTAATATTTTTTTTTTCTTTTTTCTTTTTTGTACTTCGCTCACCCTCTATAGCGTGGAATAATTTCGCCGAACAGCAAAACAAACTGCGACCAGGTTTTATGGAACTAACGCTCATTACCGTTACTACCACTCCTGATCTGATCCTCGAACCAGCACCTGTTCAAATGCCGACCAACGTGTTCAATGGACAAATGTCTTCCACGCCTGTCTCGACCCCCAACCCAAGTGTCAGCGTCGCTTCTCCTGAGCAGTCTGCTAACGCTCCTACCCCCACTGAGCCCACTTTTGAACCCGATTCTGAAGTTGTCCTCACCGACCTCACTGACGACTCATGGGCTGTAATCCTCTCTCATCGTCTAAACAGTTCCCCTCATGTTACCGAATTCCGCCCCTCGCTGGCAAGCGGGTATCTTCTCCGTCGCAGAGGCGCTACCGAAGATGACGGCGTCTTTGCGATGACCGTCAATCTCATTCACTCACAACGACCTGCCTCCTCCCACGAGAATCTCCTTAAGGAGGTCTTAGGAATGTATCGAGATCTTGCATCCCTGGCTCGAGCAAGAGGCATGCGTAGTGTACAAGGCAACACCTTGCCCTGGCATATTGCCACAGCTCTCCGTGCCCAGGAGCTTTTAAGCTATGTTTTCTAAATATCAAGGCACATTCATACCTGGTTTTGGCGACGGCGTTTTCGGTTTGATTCTTCTTTGCTATCTGTTTCAATTACCTAGATGATTTTGGTTTCCGGTTGCATTGCATTACTTATCGGAGGAAGGGAGAAGCGGATATACCATCGGCGGGCTGAATTTGGTCATCGCGGAAATGCATGGCATACCTTATATTTCTCTTATTATATTGCATTTCTTTTCTACGGCGGGACATACTACATCTTTTCGGCGGCTATAGGTAGATATTGATTAAGTTGTCATTCCCCCCTTTTGCAAAGTGGGGGACAAATGGACATTGAATGGATTCATCGAAAATAGTCATGTATCATAGGTACTAGGTAGTGTCGTCGATAACAATGTCCAGAAAGGTTAACAAAGGTACATTGAAGTAAAAGGGTCCCAGAGCAATACAAAAGGCAAAGAAACTCCCAAAGCATTAACGAAAAGAAAAAATGTGTCTTCTCATCAACTCCAAGCAATCAAGGTGAATGTATGTGTGGAAGGAATAGCCGGTCGGCACATTGTACAAGGAAGCGCAAAGACGTAGCTTCAGTCATCGAGGCTCGTAACAGGAAATAAATCATGGCGGTGAGAAGGGGTATCGTATCTTTTAGGTCGGGCGATTGATAGAGAATAAGGTCGGGGTCGGTATCGAGAGGCGAAGGAGGATAGTAAAGAGATCAGTCGCATGAAGGTCAACCATCGTCAGCCTCCTTCTGCACTCTCCTCATCTGCCTCCTTCTTCTTGGAGAAGAAAGCAACATGATTTTGGGCGGCGTAAATTGCAAAGGCGGCAATGGCCAGGATAATGAAGAGGATGATGATGATAATCGCGATGGTGATGTTGCGCTTCACCATTTTGTCGAGACCCGTGTGGGTGCTGAAGTCCTTTGGCAAAGATTGAACTAATGGCCGTTACTTCAGACTAGAAGAAGTTGAAAAAGTGAGGGTTTGCTTGGGCGAGAATAGAACTTGAATCAAGCCCGACCTCTCCTGTGCGTTGGCACTGCAGTGTGTGGGGGGGGAGGTATAGAATGTATCTATAGGTAGATGTAGACCGTGAGATGCTGTGATGGATGCTTTGATCTGGCTTTGAAATGAGATTGATGGAAAGATATGCAAAGCAACAATGGAGGCCAGTAAAAAATATGAGGAGAAACAGAAATTTTTCCTTAAGAAATGAACTGGGGGCGTTGGTTTTAAAAGATTTGATCATGTTCCCAGCCTCCCATACCAAAAAGCACATGGCTGGGGTTGACAGAGAGTGGGGCGGCGGGTAACACTGGGGGCAAGGCCACCAATCAGGGATACACAGAGGTAGGTATTGAAGGGCCAGAATTGGAATTTGAGTGCTGGTACCTAATGAACTTCGGATGTACACAGGTTGCAAGTGGAAAAAGAAGCTACTTTTACTTTGTAGTATATAGAAATAACAGAATACTAGACCACGGCATGGCAGGGGAGGGATATCGAACGATATAAGGTTCAAAAATCAGGCCATTCCGACCGTGTAAAGTATTGGATTTGGATTTTTTCAATGTTCTCGAGTACTAGTAAACTTCCAAGGAATTTGAAGGGGTATTTAAGACACCTATTGTGAAAAAGTGAAGCTATCTAGTAGAGTGTATAAAGGTCAGACCAGCCAGTGCATATGGGCGGTCTTAGTGAAATTTTGGGCACCTGCACCTGGGAGATACACCGGTATTGTTCAAGTTGAAGAAGGAGAGTTACATATGCCACATACCAGGGGACATACTATGTAGTGGGAAATGAATAATTTATTATTGCTAACGTTATACGAGACCAGACTAGTACATGCTTGTACGTGATGATATGTAAATATTGTCATTACGTATTACACTTCCGTACTATGTACTTCAAGTTTTCATCTCTTTTTGGGAAATTGTTCGATACACATGTAGAAACAATGAGGTGGTACCTAATGAGTTAATTCTCGTTCTATATCATGACGCAGTGTGTATATAGTGATTTATTTATTTATATATTTATTTATTTTTTATATATATATTTTTTTCAAGCTTAAGCTAGGTGTTAAGTACCTCCAAGGTTAGTAAGTAAAAGAACCTGTATTACTAGGTATATGCTTAGAGTAATTGGTGTTTCACAATATTCAAAGTTGGAAATCGAACATTTGAAGGGCTATAAGCTCTGTACCCCTGGGCCTAGACTAATAGGTAGTAGGTAATGTCAGTTTAGCCATCAAATATTGGCACATTGCAGACACTTAGAGTTGAAAAGAGCTGGACCATAGTATACTATGAGATACAGGAGATCGTCATGTTAAAGAGTTTTTTATCAAATGCCAGACTCATCTGCCACTCCCTGGTCATGGCTTTTCTTCGATTTGTACCCACGCAACGACTGATGAAACATGTCAGACAAAATTATCGGGCCCCTCCCCCGCCGGGGAGGCTCCCTGCGGCTCACAATGTCAATAATGGGCCGAATGAGAGTCATCATTGAATGACCCAGTGTTAACCATTCATCCCAACAGCCACATGATGCAATATGGGCATACCTGAGTACTATGAGTAGTAAAGCAGAACGTTGGTGGTTTTGGTAGTGTGACCAGATGAAACAGCATGATGAGCGCACTGACACCCCAAAAAAAAAAAAAAAAAAACACCATGATTTCTCTGAAGGAAATCACTAGAACGAAAAGGCGGGTTCCTTTTCGATCCATAAGACGAAGTGGGCTTATTGAATTTTAGTCGACTCGGGTTGATCTCTAGTATTTGTTTTGCTCATGGAGCTATTGTTTACTATGCAGAGAAATAGAGTTCCTCAGCTCCTCATCCCACGAGCCAGGGCGATTATATCAAATACATCTGAGGAAATTTCCGAATTATTGCCGATTGATTCATTGATCCATTGATATGGATTTATGTTTTATCCACCGAAGAATACTCGAGAAGGATACGCAAGGCCGATCATCTTCACGGGTGCCAAATAATCAGACGCCTGACATCGCCGACGCCTTAACCATGTTATGTCATGTCGGTTGTCGATGAAAATCAGTGCACATTCTCCGTCTTTCATCATCACTTGTCTCATTTGACTATCCACTCCTGCCCTTATCACCACCGGGCAATTTGACCGGATGTGTACAGTAGTGGAGCCATTTGTTATGAAGATCTTCTCCCTAAAAAAGCGCCGTGGAGCAAAACTGCACAAGTCCAAGACTCAGTGGCGATTCCAGTGCCCCCAAATAATCATTAGCGTCAGACACTTGAAATCATGATAATCGCCGGGTTCATCAAGCGACTCCACTCCGTTTGATCGCTTGCAAGCAAGTGCTGCGATGAGACGCGGACCGTGCACAGGTACATGATGACCTCGGAGTTGCGGACGCGCGGAGAACAGGAGAAGCGGATACCGGCTTACACGAGTGTGTGAGAAACGAAATATGGCTCTGGTTAGGGGATAGAAGGTTCAGTCCTATTCCCCTGGATCTTTATGGCAGTTACCAATTTGTCAATATAACCCCGGGGTCTGTTGTTCATTAGGAAGGAATTGCAGACTCATTTTTGTGTTGTTGTTGTTTTTTTTTTTTTTTTTAGTTGCAGAGAGCTACGTACAGGATCCTGCTCCAACATTTGTCATGTCATTGAAGAAAGAAGACGTCCACATGGTTGTGGCGGCAGGGATTTCTTTCAGTCTTCTACGACCCGTGCGTTCCCGCCAACGCGCGCACTATTGAAGCCATCGCCAGCCACGATTTCCTGGGCGAGATTGTGACATTCTCGTTGGCGGACAAGAGACGCTAACCACGATCCCGGGAAAAAGGGCTGTCCGGACTAGCGTGCTAGTCCTTTAGCCGCGCCTGGGCAAAGATGCAGTGTAGTTCTTGAGCGGGGATCCTTTGATCCTTTTCCGTAGCCCGATCTCGGATCCCGCTAAAATCAGTCCGCGTCTCTGCTAATTGATCCTTGCATTAGCCTAACATGAAACACGACGAAAAAGAAGGGTGGGGGAAAAAAAAAAGAACAAAAAATTGAGGCTGCTTGTTTGCTTTTTCCTTCAAGGATTGTTTGCCTAGACTTGAACAATTAGGTTCCTGTCTCCACCGCTTCCAACGGCCGTTGCTTTCAAACAAGTTAGAGCCAGGAAGGTTCCATGGATTGAACACGGTTCTAGCAAGCTGTCAGCCGTGTACATTGTAGAAGCCGAGAATAGGATAAAATATACAATACAGACATACCCTCGTGCTCCACTTGACATTACCGACATCCCAATGAGCGGGCGTGTACGAATGATCCATGACTGCGAAGGGAGCTTTGCATCCCAGACCCGCCTCTCATAAAGTGGATGGAGTGGAGGAGGTGGATCAAGAACGGCCTAACTTGCTCATGTTCGTGGTTCATGCGCTGTCTGGATATGCAGACTCCACTGCATGCTCGACGACACCCCTGATGAGCAGAAAAGACGTGCATCTGATAGGTCATTGCCGCCCGTTCTCCGCTGCACATCGGCTCCAACGCTCCAAACCTTGTCGGTGCAGTTACCTACGGAGAAGGCGGGTCTCGCCTCCTACTCTTTTAGTTATAGGAGTGATGCAGAGGGGGTAAAAAATAATAAGAGAGAAATAGAAGCCGGTTGGTGTGCTTTGACAGCGTCTTGACCATGGTTCTGGATTTATTAATCAATCATCATCTCCTGCAATTCAATAGTTCTCAGCTTTGTCCCTAAGCTTATATTCTCCAGTCCCACCGTGGCTTTTTCTGGCGTCCTAACTATACGAATGCCCAATCATTAATCTGTTTTTTCTCTACTTAATTTGTGCCTAGTTCGATCATTGGCCTCCACTACTCTGTACCCTGTGGGATAAAAAGGAGGGGTTCGATCAAAATCCCCACCAGCACGGTCTATCCGCTTGCAAGTTGAATGAGATATTAAAGAAAGTGGCCCATGTTGCTTTGATCCTCGCGTCTCTCTTTTCTTTTGCTCTCCACACTATTGGATCTACCCCGGTGGATTCCAAGTAACCAACTTCATCCTGTCACTACAATCTTTATGAGACAATGCCTACGCTATCCACATCTCGAGGCCGCGACGCCCTTGCGGTCAACACGGTCTTTACTGTGCTAGCTACTGTATTGGTTGCTGTTCGAATCTATACGCGTGCGTTCATGGTGAAGCAGATTGGTGCTGATGACTACACACTTCTAATTGCATTGGTAAGAGACCACTCCATTCAATTCAAATTGCTCTCTCAAGTTTTTCACTTGCTAATCCTTCCATTCAGGCTTTCTCATGGGCCTTTTACGGAGTATTTTGTGGCGGTAAGTAAAGCTCATTGTACATCATTGAATGTCATTCTCATATCCAAGTATAGAGGTCTACCATGGCATGGGTGCCCACTTTGATACCATCCCTCATGGGATCTATGTCACTCAAATGTGGTGCTTCTGGGCATCAGTACCAATCTACCAAACCAGCTTAATCACGACCAAAATGTCAATCCTCCTGCAATACCGCCGAGTCTTTTCAACAACACCACGCATGCGTTTAGCCTGTTCCTTGCTCATCGGCTTCTTAGCTCTATACGGTACCTGGACTATAATCAGCGCCTGGGCAAACTGCATTCCCGTACAGAAATTCTGGGACCCAACAATCAAAGGCTTCTGCTTCGATAAAGAGGCACTTTGGTTTTCAAATTCGGCCATCCACATCTTAACCGATCTATTGATTCTCATTTACCCGATGCCCGTCATCAGCTCTCTCCAACTACCAAGCCGCCAGAAGTTTGCTTTAATGGCTGTCTTCGCTCTGGGTGGATTGTATGTTCCCTTCTCTAGTCTAGCCAACCCAATACTGACTATCCCAGCGTCATGATCACTAGCATTCTCCGTCTGAAAAGTCTCCTCGTCATTGCCAAATCAAGTGATCCAACCCGTAAGTCATGACCATCCTCTCTTTCTCCAAAGTCAGAAATCAAACTAACCCTTCTTCCTAGACGATAACGTCGGTGCAGCAGAATGGTCTGCAATTGAATGCAACGTCGCTATCATCTGTGCTGCTCTCCCAAGTACTCGTGCCTTCCTCTCCAAGCTCCTCCCTCACATATTCTCTTCTCGTGGCAACGGCTACCAAAGCAAGACAACTCGTCCCTCGCGTACAGGCCGAAGCGCACTCACAGGCACACATACAAACATCCAGGCATCTGTTATTGGAGGCCGCGAGCCCGAAGACCAGATGTATAACTTGGAGAATCTGTCAAATTCTGGCTCATCCCATGATGGACTATCAAAGGAGCATGAAGCCAAAGGTGGCTTTTCGGGAATTAAGGTCACGACGTTTGTAACGCAGGAGGAGTCTACTTCCACACCGCATGATGATACGGGGAGTATGAAAGATCTTGTGCCAAAGCAACAAAAGAGTTTCTCATAAGCAATGTGGACTCTGTGTTTTTGGCTTTCATGACTTTATTAATTTATGGGATTACTATTTCCCCTCTTGACTGGTTTTTGTCTCGCTTGGGACTTCACGTTCTTTGTCTATATATGGGATGCCTTGCCTCTCTCTGGTGTCTTTAAACGTTCTTGTATGTATTTTACTTTTGACTTTGGCTGACTGGCAAATGTTGCCAGGAAGCTTATGCTGGGTTGGGCTTTTGGACATTTTATATACCCCGTCGCGAACTTGAAGACGACCTCTTAAAAATATGAAAAAACTTAATTGAAATGATAAGATGTGCTACTAGCTCTGATCGGCAGGTAGGTATGAGGGTCCTTTGAAACTATTTGGGTTGATTCATATATGAACTATGTCTATTTATCTCGACTAAACTAAAATATTTAAACTGAATAACATCACATGGTCATGAGCCATAGAGTAAGTTCATGATGCTCTGCATACTATTCAGTACGCAGAGTTGAATGATTAAAACAATTGAAGCAAGTGTATACGCCAAAAACAAGAAATGTAAAGATGAGGCCAGCCCATTTGCATCCAGGGTATGCCCGCAATCCAACACCACAAGAAAATTGTCGAGCAGATGGGAAAGAGAGGCTCAGAGATAACAAGAATTAAACCAATGAACGGGAATTGACCAGATCTCAAAGTCATCAGGGCATAAGTCTCAACCGACGCGAACACCAGTATGTGCAAAACCAATGCGCAGAGTACTACCACTAATGCGAAGATATGAAAGCGCGAGCTGTAATGAATATTCCAATCTGCTATCGATGTGAAATACCTTTTATTCCCACACGTTGGAGAAGAGGTCATCGGCCCCGCCGAATCCACCTGCTGGCTTGGATGAGTTTGAGGTAGTGGTTGGCCCGGAGGAGATGGGAGCAGCGCTTGTCCAGCCACCAAAGTCTTCGTCCTCGGCCACGGTGGGTGCGGGCTTAGGCGCAGCACTGGGAGCACCCCAGCCACCCCCGATATCATTGGCGGTCAAGGTACTGGGGACTTTCATCATTGACGCGGCCGATGAAGGAGGCGGGGAAGCGACAGGTGCTGGTGCAGGATCGGGGGTGCTCCATGCATTGCCACCCCAGGGGTCCATCATGCCGGCGGCAGCAGCCGTAGCAGCTGGCACCTGGGACTTAGCGGGCGCAGAGGGTTGAATGGGTTGAATGGATGGGCTGGAGAGATTGAACGCAGAGCTCATTTCTTGCTGTGGAGAAACAGCAGTGGGCTTCGGAGGCGCTGCCGGGGCAGGTGGCGGGGAAGAGAGACCGAAGAGGTCATTAGAAAGAGATGACGACGGTGGGTTAGGCTTGGAAGGCGGTGGTGATGCGAAGCCACCAAAACCGAAATCTTGTGAGTTGGAAGAAATTGAAGCTGTTCGTGACTGCTGCTTGGGGGCAGACAATGTAGGTGATGTCAGACTATCGAATAGATCACCGCTGGCGGAGCCGGAAGGTGAAGTAACCTTGGGCGCAGCAGGAGTTGACTTGGTTTTCGCGAAACTGGTCAGGTTGGCGAATGGAGACGGCTTTTCGACCGGCTGAGGCGGAGGAGGAGAAGTAGTGGTGGGGAAACTGAGTCCACTGAAAGCGTCTGTCAAACCACCCATGTTCGACTGAGCCGGAGGTGCAGGAGAAGCCATATCACCGAAGGAGTTATTGCGCGCATGTTGAACCGGGGCTGGTTGGGGCTTGGAATATAACGAGAGAATTGATTGCTTCAAGTCTGGCCGTGACATGCCACTGGGGGCAGCAGGTGTAGATGAAGTACTAGCAGGGCGGTTGGCGGCGGCTGGTTGAGTGCTGCCGAAGAAATCAAGTCCCAGCAATGAGTCACCTGGCTTCTGAGCCTTCGGCTGTTGAACGGGCTGAGACGGCTTAGGCGGCGCGCGAGGGGCAGGATCAGTTGTACTAGGGCGCACCGGAGGAGAGATATCGTCGCCAAATAGATCAATCGATGGTTGTTGGCGTTGCACGGGAGGTTGGCTGGGGGCAGGAACTCGTTGAGATGCAGATCGTTCAATCTTTGCCTTCTCCTGTACAATCGCAAGAGGCTGCTCTGTCAGCGTATGCTGTCTCTCAAGTGATCTCAGAACCTGGTCACACTCACCACATCATCGTCATCGCCTCCGTCGAGAGTTGAGGGATCCGGCATCCCACCATCCATTACCCAGCGCTTGGACTCATATTTAGTACGAATGAAGTTCTCGATTTTACTATTATTATCTGCTGTCAGTTATTGCAACAGTAGGGAAGTTTGAGTAGCACAATTCACTCACGCATCGGACGGAACATGGCCGGGCGCCAATTTGGCTTCCCAATACCTATAGACTGTTAGTAACCTGCCCCTAGGGTCAATTGATATCCACTCACTTATTAGCCCTCCCATTGCCCCATTTCATCACACTTTGGAGTTGTTCATCAGTCCAGGCATCGAGATCCACGGACTTAACCCGACTAATGTGTGTACCCATTCCACGGTGGATACCCGAGCACCGAATGCAAACGAAGATTCCCAAATTCCATGATGCCCATCTGGGGTCTAAATTCAACGAGTAAGTATTAGTGTCCCCCATATATGTGGCACAAAGGGAGGCTCGAAGCGCATAAAACGATATCGGAGGGGTTTGGACACTAACGTTTGTTGCGCTTGCAGTCGGCACAGATCTTGTTTGACTCGAGTTTCAAGAGGTTCTTAATGGTCTGCGAGTTCTGGGCAGCCTGGCCCGGAGTCGCGCGTCGTGACATTATCTGGGACGTTCGCGAGGAAAGATTCGTGGAAAGGAGTGATGCGCAGGTGGCGGGAAGGGGATTGGGAACAATGCGGCCTAACGGTGGCTTGCGGGCAAATATACGGTGAGTCAAAACTGCCACTCCCGCAGTTCGAGGTAGATTACAATCATCAATGAGATTTACAGTTTGAAAGTGAGGATCTTCACGGGTAAAATTAGACTCTGCAAGAACTGCCGACTGGTTCTCTTTAAAAGAATTGGTTGGCCACTCTGAAGAGTCGTTATGCAGTGTGTTTAACTCCCCGGGTCCTCCGATGGCCCCATAAAAGAAGTCGATATGGACCCTGAGTAGTAAACTTCCGCAACACTTCATTTTTGCTTGAACTATTTAAACTTGTACACTTTAAAATTATGCTTTGGATTTGGTTGGCACATCCTCCTTGAACCGCAAACTGATACTGTTCACACAGTGCCGCTCATCAGTTGGAGTTGGGAATCCTTCACCCTCGAAGACATGTCCAAGATGACCTCCACAGTTACTGCAGACAATCTCTGTGCGCTTCATACCGAAAGTATTATCCACATTCCTCTTGACAGCACCCGGGATCGAATCAAAATATGCCGGCCAGCCACAACCAGACTTGAACTTGTGGTCGGCGGTATACAGGGGGGCGTCACAGCCAGCGCAGTTATAGACACCCGTTGATGGATAGTGGGTATCATATTCACCTGTGCCAGCACGCTCTGTCCCCTTCTCTCGAAGAATACGGAACTGCTCTATAACCGGGATGTGTTAGCGAGGCAAAGCCTCGAAGACTGAATAAGTACGGGGCCCAAACACGCACCGGGATTCAAAACAGTCCTCCATTGGTCTTCACTTCGCTGGTCAGGGAATGACATGCTTTCAGTTTGTTCGTCGGGCTTGTTAGAACTGAAGAAAGCGCCGAAGAAAGGGATTGCCGGGGCGGCGCGGAGTGTCTTGGAACCTGTCGGGCGTAGGCCGTTGCGGGCGGAGGTAGACAAAGATCGGAGGAGGGGTACAGATGGAGCCGAGGCACGGTTCCTCAGTGAATTTTGCAAGAAACGTACAGCTTGGAACCGCATGGATGAAGAGCTTGAAGTTTTGTTTAAGAAGTTTGGGGAAGTGAAGTGGAGGATCCAGTCTTTTTACGTCATCAGTGCGGGGAGCTTTCTAACTATGGGCACCGAGGCCAATAACACAATCAACAGCACTTGAGCTACCATTTGAAGTAGAATGGCCGTGTCTCAAGATTCCGTATATTCATGGTTCGTGACTAGTACCTAGTTCAAGACCCATGGCTAAGTGCGGTATAAGAGACAGTATAAGTAGACATAGAGCCCTGGGATCTGTAGTAGATACAGCGGGGAAATGTGCCAAATTCGCCAAATCTGCCATACAGACCGTGTATACTCCTTAAAGAATCCTTTTCTAAACATATCAAAGCGGTCATTGTCAGCCTAAGTACCTATAACTTGAAGAATTTGGAACCTCGTACCGGATAGGTAAGGCTTCGGAGAATTTCTGCATTGCATCCATAGATGCATGCCATGGTAAATTGGCCCCAGCTGCCCCTTGCATGCCAGACCAATTATAGGTAGGTCACGTATAAAAGGCACCTCCAGTTCCCAAGAACCTTCGATGAAAATGGAGATTCTCAGTCATTTTTGATAAAACCTTCGTCATTCAACATCCAAGACCCACATGTCTTGGGCACTACATAACACTGACTCCCCTCACGTGAATCATATGAATGATGATTCGACATAATAATCCCATGCAAACGCCACCTTCCATGCTAAATTCTGGGTATTTCGAACTAAAAAAAAAAAAAAAAGAAAGAAATATATCATCCAAGAGATTTGACCAAGAGATCCAAAAAGAAGTTCCAAGGTTGCAAGCAAAGAGCACTCATCGTCGTGCCTTCCCTGTGACAAGCAGACAACCTCGATCGACTTCCACACGCCAACCTTCCCGCATTAGCATTTTACTAACAGCAGGTCCTAAACGTGAGGTTCCATCGGCGCTGTGGTTGCCCACACCCGTCACGACCTTGAAGCCCCCATGTACGTGCTTTCCGCCTCCACGGATATGTTTGGTATCGCCGAGTGCATGCCACCAAACCTCGACCCGCTCGCGGGTGATGCGAATGGCATTCGGAACGGTCACGCCATGCAAATCCAGATCGCACTGACTCGATTGTCGATCAACAAGTCTATCTGATGCTGTAGCCAGTTGTTGCATGGCGAGCTGCCTTTGCTCCTGACCCCGCTCGTGATAAACTGCCACAGCGCCGCCATAGAGAGGATTTGACCTGGCGAGGCGAGCTGCTCGGCTTGCTTGCTCGTACGCGGAGGACCGAGCAGCGAAATGGACATCGGCGGCAGCACGGGCCTGCTCATAATTGAGCGTGCTGGCAGCCCCTTGGTAATGGCTCTGGTAATCAGCCGCGCTTTCGTCGTCCTCGAGATTTAAGGGAGAAGTTGTGAATTTGATTATGGCATTAGCCGAGGATTGAGGCTGTTGAATCATGACTGCAGCCAACTCACTAGTCGCAGAGATGATGTTGCGAGTTATCTTCAGCAGTCCGATCAAGGTTGTCTGGGGAATAGCCGGGTAGTCTTGTGAGAGCTCAGTTACTTGCGCAGACATGACAGGGTCCTCGATTATCTCATTAACATGTTGAGGAGATTCAGCGAGGGCCAATGCTTGGATAGTGGCTGGTAAAAGCATCCCGTTGGCATGATAAGCTGAGTTGACCTTCTTTGAGGAGACGTCCACAGCTCTGGAACATATGAAATCGATGTCAGCCTTTCCAACCTCCCATTTATTAACAACTGGTGAGTCCGAAGGAGCAGTATCCACGAGATGTTGTTTTTGCTTCTTATTGCGTCTCTTCTTGCGGCCAGTTTGACGACCAACATCACCTTGTTCAGCATTGAACCCGTCAATCCCGCGGGGGACAAATATGGGCGCATCAATGTCATCTGATGCATCTTGCGTCTCGCCAAAGAAGGAAAGATTCAACAAAATGTCCATCGCTTTATCAACATCGTCGTTGCTCTTCTTCAATGTCTGGTCGACATCTAGTTGGGTCGTCGTTGGAAACATTTCCATGAGCGTTTCCACTTTATCCGCATGTGTCGCGCCTGTCAATTTCAACGAACCATCGGCTTCAACAGTGTACGCGGCATGTGATTTCGAATTACTACCAACGGCTCTGCTCAGGCTATCGTCGGATAGACTTGTAATATCCGTCGTGGTGTACAGAGACTCATCGCAGCCATGGGCAGACATTCCAGGCTCAGAAGCCATCGCTCCGCTTTTAGTAGGATCGACATCTTGATTATTTGCCGTTCCAGAAGGATCAAATGGAAGATGCTCTTGCGCCACAGCTAGTCCCTTGATCTCGTCCAGCGCTTCCCGTAATCTGGACACATCGCCTGGCACATTCAAGTCGTAGTCGTATGCTATTGCCGCAAATAACGCAGAATCAATTGCTGGACAGTATGTTTTCTCTAGATCCTTCGGGGAACAGTTGCGTTAGTTTCACGACACGGATATATCTCAGTTACATCGCTACTTACAGCCAATAGCTCCTGGCTGGTGTTCCCCATAGCTTAATCACAGGCGGTCAAGGGTATCAGGCGGGGTAACACAACAGTGCATTACGGGTCAGAATTTGTTCTTTAGTAGAGCGAAAAAGAAGGCCCGGAGGGGAAAAGGTCTTGAGCACGCGTAGATGCGGCAATTTCACGAGCGCTAGCTGATAGAGAATGGCGTTCTGGAAGGCAGTAAGAGACAATGCGAGCCTTGACTAGAGCGCATGAAGTGTAAAAAAAGTGGCGGATGACATTATGTAAGTGATATTTGTTCCAGCTCTATGTAGAGAAGTCGCTACCTACTATATCGTTTTGATTCTGCCGGACCAATCTGACCGCTCTACGGCATTGTATTTGTTATTGGCAGAAGGTAAACAACGCTATATAATATACAAGCTCTTTATTCATTCATGACAACGATCCAAAGCTTTTCTTTCAATGTTCCTGAAAGTCACTAACTTTTGGGGGCATGCATGCTCATATGAAGATGTCTGAAACTGAGACGTGGACAACCTTGGAAGCTACCTACGTATAAATCTTGAAAGTCCAGCACATGTGCCAGTGTGCAGCTGAGATCCGAGTCTCTCTTCAACTTGAAGAAGCTTCGCTCCGAAACGTTCAACCTTGAAAGCGTTCAGGGGAAAAAAGTATCAGGGCTTTCATCAAAAGTCCTTGCCGGGTGACAATAGTACCTATAAAGCATCAATCCATCTTAGGCATCGACCTGAAGGACTGTTATAATAATTTGACTCATATATTACTTTGGCAGTAGGCAGTATTATTTGAAATAGATAATTTGCAGGGCTATGCCTTACCTATCCCCACTTGCCAAAGTTAAGATCTTTTTTCTCTTGCCCTTGAACCTTGAACTTGAATTGATACTAATGGTGGAGCCCCGAGCTGAAGAACTCTACCTATTCTCTTGCTTGCAGGTAACTGGGGTAGCCTTTGGACTTAATACTCAGAAACTTAACTCAAGTGCTTGGGAATGGATGAGAACGCAGTTCAAGCCCTGGATAACTGTCTACATACTTCTATAGTAGGTACTAGTATTGGCATTCCACTACTAACCACTACTAACCACTAAAATATTTCTAAGGGCCTGTCTGTTGATGCAACTACTACCCAGTGCTTAGCTCTTGATAGATACATACAACAATCTTCGAATAACAACAAACCATAGACATCTTTCAAGAAACTCGGTCCGGCCAAGATGGAGGCGTCGGAGAACACAAATACGCGTCAGGCCCGAACGGGGACAGCCGTCTAGCAACAATCATATGTAACAGGGATCCGAAGTGCAACCGTATGTGATAGTGGAGGTATTTCATTTCCCACTAGTTTATGTCCAATCAACATGTTTCCGATACGGCCTTGATGCTGTACGAGCTTTGTTAGTCGTTTGGAGGGTGGTTGGAGGCAACAATGTTTGAACAGTCAAGTAGATATGACTTTTATGCGAAGGGAAGCAGTTTACAGAATGACAGCATTTGAAATATCTCAGATATTAACATTAATGATAAGCTGGCTATAGTGCTTCCGTCTTCCGGGAGCAAAGGCGTCGGGTTGAAAACGTAATTGGGCTCGGCCCTTGCCCTTGTCCTACTTAAACCCATGATCACTTTCCGAGACCATGCACAGGGTAATCAGCTTTTTTCCCGATCTCAGATGTGCTATGATCTTTGGGTGTATCTTTGAACGGTGATCTCAATCAATAGAAGCTTCAATGGGAATTCCTGGTGAAACAGAACACTTCACCTGATCTTCGTCCCTACGTGAAATCTAGATGGCAGCATTGGGTGTGTCATATCTAAATCCCAGGGGTAAAAGACAACTACCTATATTAATCAACAAATGAAGATTGAAGAAAGCACTAATTTGAGTTTCCTCAATCAGGGGATTGGGCCCCTATGTATAAACCGTTGAGTAACACCATCGATTATAAAGTAGAATGTCTAGTGACCGGTGCTTCTGTTGTTGTTGAACAAAGGGCAGCGATGACCCTAGGGAGCTGCGTGTTTTGACCAATTACTTGCTTGCTATAAAGCAAAGATACAGCAAGATGATCCCACTTGTAAAATAGACAGGTACTGCAAAGGAACTATGACGCGCGGCCGGTTTAAACTAGACAGGCTGTACGGCATGAATTCGCCCATTCGAGATTCTAATTTAGACTAATAGTAAAATTTACAAGCTACAGCCAAGAGAGAAACTTTGCCTCTTCACAACTACCTTGCTATGGATGTGGCTGTGGGTACAGTAAACAACACCCCTGTCTTTTGCCTCTTGTACTCCAAGCTAGAGGCATGAGACATGACGCATTGAAACATAGTATCAGTTCCTTGGTCCAAAAATAAACATTGCCATGTAATCAGAAAGGCTGATGAACGGGACAGAGCTTAACTCCATTTTTTTTTTTTTTCTATATGTTTCTTTTCCGCCGTCTTATAAGATATTGCCCGCTCGGTTTTTTCCTTCGATTTTCTCTTCCCAACTTTCTGATCTCTCATATAATTTGAGGATTACATCATACAAACACTCTTTTAATACCAAAGCCGGTGGGTGGGTTATTGAATAATCTCAATGCGTCTCTTTGTCGCTTCAACTTTGGTGGCCTTTGCTGCCTCGGCTGCAGGTACAGTATAGAGTTATAATAAGGGGTTTGAAAGCAATTCTAACAAATCATTAGGACTCCGTATCTTAAGCCCTGCCATCGATCAAAAGGTTCCCCAAGATGATACTATTACTGTCAGATGGGAATCGGTTTCGTGAGTAAACTGGGCCTTGCGCGATGCTATTGCGTTCTTACAATGGTGGAAACGAAATTTAGGACCGACCCCCCGAAGATGGATATTTATCTTGTGAACCAAAATGTGTATCCCAATACACAAGAGCTGATTGCATCTGGCGTTGATACCAGCCTCGGAAAGTATACCATCAAAGCCAAGGATGTCGGTGATGTTGACACTGGGTATGCGCGGATTTCCAGTCAAAGCTCTACGTTGTTTGATTATGTACTATGCTAACTTAACAATCTCACAGTGGTGGTTACCAGGTCAACTTTATATCCACAAACGATGGTGGGATTTTGGCTCAGTCACAGCAGTTCAAAGTGACTCCATCTAAGGCTGAGATGGCATCTAGCTCTGGTAAGATCACCAGTACTGCTAGTGAAAGTTTATCTACTTCTGCATCTGCATCTGCGTCGACTTCCATGCTTTCTACTTCTGTCCCAACATCTTCGACTGCTATGAGCTCTTCGACTTCTGCTTCTTATACTTCTTCTTCGACAGCTTCTTCTACTTCTTCGAGCGCTACTCACTCCTCCACCAGTGCGTCTACCCGTACCACTTCTTCTTCATCTACTATGTCACCTACTTCTACTTCTACCCGTGCTTCGTCTTCTATGATGAGCTCCTCTACCAGTGCGTCCACCTCTACTACATCCTCTAGTTCTATCTCCAAGAGCTCCTCCACACTTTCCAGTTCTTCAAGTTGGACTACAAGCCCTTCAAGCACTATTTCAACCACAAGTCCTTCTTCGCGTTCGCTCTCTTTTTCCAAGACATATACTTCATCCCCATCATCTTCTGTGTCTTCTACATCTGTCTCTTCTACGAAGACGCCATCTTCTACCATGTCTTCATCTTCTATTTCTCGCACTCGTTCAAGTTCTTCATCTCGCACCGTTAGCTCCACTACGAGTGGTGAGTAAATGGTGCCATGTACTGGCTTCCAGGTTTTATTTGAATTTTGAAATCACTAGTTACTGTGTTTCCCAATACTAACTTCAGTCTAACTAGTGTCCACCACCATGAGCTCTACAAGCACCTCGACGACAACAAAGCATACCAAGACAGGAACTTCCACTTCAGCCGCATCGGCAACTTCAACCTCGAACGCAGCTGGTTACATTATGCCCCCGAACCAGGCTGGCAGTCTGCTTCTTGGTCTCTTCGCTCTGGCTCTTTAAGTATTCCTCTTGTTCTTGCTGTGACAGCATTATTAGGCCCGAGTTGATCATTGAAGAATTTAAAATATACGACATGAGTATAATGCGGTGTTCATTATGTTTCGTTCTATACGGTGCGGAATAATCAGTGGAAGAGATAGTCCGACTTGTGGTTTACCAGTGTTGAGATTGGATCTAATGTGTTGCTTCGGTGTTTATGACATGAATTGTGCTTTATCTTAATGCGATTGCAATAATGCTGTTTATGTTTTATACAGTTGTGTATTTGCATCATAATCAATTTGTCAAATTGGAGTGTCTTGTGCAGTTCTGGTCATTTTATTCGTAACTTCTTTTCATGCCTAACTCTAAGCTGGTATCAAAGAGCCTTTCTCTTGAAGCCTCCACCTTGTTCAAGCATTTGAAACTTTTGAGAAACATGGATCGGTATTAGGTAGCTTTGTATAGCTTTGTATTGTTAACGCTGAATATCTTACCTCCGTGCGTTGTGCTATCCTGAAGCAAGCGAATCATTCTCTCATAGTATGGTTTCAATCAACTGTCAACGGCACCCACCATTCATTTTTTTTTTCCCTATTAGAAATATCAAACTTCTCCCGAGGGACTGAAGCTTGCGGTTCTTGAAATTGTTTTTGTACTTGATAAATTGGGTATCTGAGGGGGCGCAAAAAAAAAGAAAGAAAGAAAAAGAAAAAGAAAAAAACTATTGAGACATCCTGCTCCAGAGCGCTAAAAAAAGATCTACCAAACGAAAGCCAAATAGCCAAACGGCGCAAATGAGACGCTCAGATTTGACTACTCTGTTCTTAGCGGCGACGTTCATGGTTAAGCACACTGTCGTCAGGTCTATTCCAAGTCCGAATATGTCCTAAGAGCAAGATGTTAGCTGATTGATTAGACAAAGACCGACAATTGCAACCAATACCTTCTAAAGAAGATGTCATGATAGAATCGTTTTGGAAACCTAGCCAGCAAATTGGATCCTCACCCACGATCTTGGACTATTCACACTGTTAGAGTATTGGCATAATTTGGGGTTCATAATCAACGATACCATGATAGGGGGCAAAAGCGCAGTTCGGGATCTAGGCTCAATTGGATGACTGGCCACAGGCTCAATGTCGCCGTAGAAGTTCTCGGTCTTCTCTGAATCCGAACGCACGCGATTTGGCCCGCTGTCAGCACGATGGCGGATGTTAGGTGAAACGACGCTGCTGCGGTGACGAGCAGAATTTTGATGGTGCTGTCAAGAATTATTAGACATGCTTAAGAAGATATGCTGCATAAAAACGTACTGCACGCGGGCGATGGAGCATTCCAACGCTGAAATCCCAAAGGAGAAGTCTACAGTCATCACCAACGCTACCGAATCGATAGGTCTTCTGATCGCAGCGCCATGGATCGAAAGCTACTGAGGAAACCCAAGAGTTGTGGCCCTGGCACCTAGCAACAATTCTGCGCTCGGGGAATGACCAAATCGTCACGAGGTCATCTTGGCCACCAGTCACAATGTATTTGCCATCAGGGGACCAGCAAACACAGATCAAGCCACCATAGTAGCTACGGAAGATATCTAAAACCCTAGGAGTAGCGTTAGCTTCAGTGTCTCAAAGGCGTTGCTAATTGGTACCCATACTCTTCCTTGAGATAATCCATCAGACGCAAGGAGCCATCTTCAAGAACAACTGCCAGGTGTCGCTGGTCTGGCGAAAATGAAAAGCTAGAGATTTTCTGGCTGGCCAATTTCCATGATGAGATCGGGTTAGTCTTCTGATTCCGCGAGTTGACTGATTTTAAAATTTCCAGTGGTAATTGACTGCCCTCCTCGGCGATGCCAGTGTTCTCTGGAGTGAACAACGCGTCCTCTTTTTCCTTGTCATAGACGACCAAAGCGCCATTGGCATGAGAAGCCATGAAGAGGTTCTCTGATCCAGGAAGCCACTTGATATGTGTCACGGGAGAATTGTTTATGACGCCATTCTTATTGATGCGAGCGTATTTCTGAGACATAGGCTCATACCAGATGATATCTCCAGCAGAGGAGCCCATGATAATATCTAAATGAGATGAGGTCTTCGTCAAGCCATTAATATCATGGCACAGCATGTGAGCCTTGGTGAACAAGACTTTTGTCAGATGGTCTTCCTTGCAAGCTGAGGTGATATCGAGCCATTGGAAAGCCCGATTGATATTAGCGAATGCAAAAACTCCATTTGGATCACGATCACTCAATCGCTTGGCCGATGTTTCGTGGGTGATCACCCGCGAGACAAATGATGAGCTGCTTTTAATGATGTTATTCTTCGGCTTCCGTCTCTTGAGGGCATCCTTCGCGGGCGGTGCTGGTGGTGGTGCAAGTGCGGGGTTTCCATCGCCAAACTGAGGAGCGAGCACGGGTCCCTTGAGGAAGACTGGTGGTTTCTTGCGAGGATCGAGCGTGACCAGCGACAGCTTCACGCCGCACGTCGGGGGCGTTGGAACGGTCGCAAGCGGATTCGGATTCACGATCGGGGCCTCTGAAGGATGGGGAGGTGGCGTTGCCAGAAGGAGATCGTCTTTGAGGGTGTATGTTCCTGTGGGGATCCTCGATGATCAGCAATGCAGTCAACTTTGATAGGCAAGGGCAAAATGTCCGCATTCAACATCCCCCGCCACGCTTATCTTGTGTCCTTTCAGATTTCTCTTAACGTACCTTCTCCAACCTGAAGGGGACAGCCACCTTCTGGGTGGCTGATTGTGTTATTCGTTTCGACAACCGGGACCGCCATACCATTTGCTGCCCCCGCCGCATAGGCGACAGGGATAGTATAGCGGGGAGGGGGTGGTGGTAAAACACTATCAAGTCAGTTAGGTGATCGCAAGATGAGACATGTCTGATCTTGGCATTCTCAGTGCAAGTCGCACTGTCGTTGTCGAGATTAGTCGACTACGACCAATGACGTGCGCAGCATATCAGCGCCGATACCATTCGGGCGGGAGTGTGGTATGACGTTCTGAGGATGGCTGGCAGCTCGCGACATGCAACACCGGGAGAAGACGGAGAAACTGAGAGAGCAGGGGTATAAAAAGGGACGGTCTTACAACATGATGATTGAATTGTTCTATTGCAGTTCCAATTTTGACCAATTCAACCTGTGCAACCCAGGACAATCTGCAGCTTGACCGTGTCCACAAGTAAAGGGGATTGATTGCGATTCGATGATAGACACCGGTTGTCACCGCGATTCACCGCAGGTAAGGGAGAAGTAACCTGATTAACTTTGGGTCCCTCGGAGCTGGAGATATTTGAGCAAGATGGTACAAGTTCGCCTCCAATGGGTCATGCGCAACCAGATCCGAGCAGACAAATCCCTAGTGATATACAAAGCACAACAAAGAAAAGAGAGAGAGAGAGAGAATTGAAGTCGCACCGGTGCTGTACAGATGGTGCAGTAGTATACCTTCAAGCGAAGTTGGGGGGTGGAAATGAAGATCAAAGAAGAGTGAAAAGACAGGCAACGTCAGCGAGAATCGCCTGTCCGGGGTAAAAGGCGAGCGGAGAAGTCTCGTGTCTGGCGGGGCTATCGGCGTTAAAACCCCCCGGGCAAGCCGAAGGATCAAAGAAATGCGCACTCTATAGGGACTACAGCTTTAAATAAATATAGTATATCTAGATAGAAAGTATCGAAAAATGTCATCAAGAAAGAAAGTCAGAAATTACGAAGAAAAGTCGATTCCATGGGGGTATTATAGTACAAATGTTCTTAGCTACCGCCTGCAGCATCCCTAATTTCCACTGCCACTAACCCGACGCCAGATCATGACGGCCGCCGCGCCGGCACAGACCACCGCCCCGAGCGCAATACCCCACGACATCCATTTGCCTTCAACATCCTCTTCACTGCGGGGGAATGCAGTACTTGGCTCCATCGCAGCCTCGGCAATATGTACAAAGACCTCTTGGATAGAGTTCCAGGTAACACTGACATGTAATGGGGGGCTGGGCATGTTCAGCATGGCTGTGTACTCGTGGGGCTGGTGCTCGGCCCGTTGGGTGGTCCGGTCAAGATCAGCTTTCAAGGCGATGAAGACACTAGGAAGTTCTTCTAAATGAGGATACTTCGCGCGAAGGGCAGGTATATATGCGAAGGAGTCTGGGTCGGAAGAATCGTACGTGTACGCGACCACATCGCACTGGTCAAGTAGCTTCACCTGGTTCTCTAGAAGGGCGGGCTCCAACTCGCCCAATTCATCCATAATCAAGTAACACTGTTTGCCACCGGGAAGCTCCACGGTATTCACGGCGGTACGAGGCTGAATGGTAGGGTGATAAGTCGTGCTAAATCCGCGCGAGAGTAAAGCATCTAATAAAGCTGATTTTCCAGACCCGGGGGCGCCAAGTACATGGCACTGCACCACATTGCGCCCAACCCGGCCAGGGCGTCGGCGTCGCTTGCGTGGTCTTGTTAGCTTCAAGGCAGCTGTGATTGAAGAATTGCTTCGGTCTGAAGACTCAAACCCTAGATATGCCAAGTATTCCAGCGTAGTCTTTGGGGACATGAATGTTGTCATACTCCATTGAGCTAGCCATCCCTGAAGAGTCACATGTCCAGCCTCATTGCGGACTGTTGAGGAGGGGAATGACCCATCAGCCCAGGATGCAGGCAGACCAGGAGTTGGTGCAAACAGAGATGCCAGTTCAGCATCGTTCAGACCACCATCGTTGTCTTTATCAGAAAGAAGGAAAAGGTTGACAAAAAATCGGTATCCTTCGGGCGACAGCTCAGCAGAAGCGAAAGGTGGCACTTCGAACCGGGGGTGTAAGAAGCTCTCCTGTAGTGAGAGATTATCTGTGTACTGGAATGCCCGCAAGATGATCCAGACTGTTTCGTGTCGTCCCTTCTCTGCATATAACTTGTTCAAGTGAATGAAACCCAGACAGTCGATGCCAGATTCGGTCACAGATTCTGGGTAGCTCTTCTGAATCGTTTCCTTGATGTGGGCCAAGTCCTCCTCACTCAAGGGCTTTCCAAAGCATCGAGTCTGGAAATCCTTGATTTCCTTGTCCGATAAATATCCATCTCGGTCTTGGTCGCTAAGATAAAAGATGCGCTGCAACGCTGAGACAGCAGCCGGCTTTAGAGCGGCCTCCTTGGAATCGAAAAGAGGTGCAATCGGGTGTGTAACTGCCTTTTGGCAGACAAAAAAAGCTTCGTTAACGTTTCGGTGCTCTCGGGCACTAGTTCGAATACAAGAATCGATCTCTTTGAATTCGGACATCAGCGGCAGCATTTCCTCCTCAATGACTTGTGCTTCGCTATGGCCTGCTGCAAGGTCTGATTTGTTGGCACACAGAACAACTGGTACATTGACTCCCAGCGACCGGAAGTATGGTAACCAGAACAGTGCAACTCGTTCATAGCTGTAGTGGTCGGAGTACACTAATAGGATGACGTTGGACTTTCGAATCTCGCGGGATAGATTGTTCCGCTCCTGCGGCACAGCCGAGGTATCAACAACCGTGGTCGTAGTAACATTATCAGGCGTGCCGATTGTAGGAGGAATGGTGATTTGGGGGAGAACGGGCTGGATCTTATTCGTGACGAAGACCCCTTTAACTAGCGAGGTAATCAGGCTAGACTTGCCTGTGCCGTCGTCTCCGCAGACACAAATCCGAACTGGGTTCAATCTGTTACAAACGCGTCTATGAAGGATTGGAGTTAGGTGGTCGTACCTGTGGCCATTTTCAAGGCGATTAAATTGCCTAAAGCGCCAACATTATCTAGTTGGTGCGCGCTAATCCTGGGTTCCAAGTTTGTTTAGGAATGATAACGGAGTTGGTGTTGGCCCCGGATCGCGGCAATATCGACTTGGATGGTCCCACCGCTTTATGTCATCTCCGCATACTATCTATAGATGCCCATATTTATAACCTTGGAAGTAGTACTGATACTAAACGTAATGTGAATACCTAGATATTGGTCAAATTGAAACAGCGATTCTGGTACTATTTTATTGAAGGATAGCACATAATGTGTCTGGGTGCACAATCATACTGTCAACATTTCAAGTTTGGATCTTCCCCGGGGCCCTTGCCCAAACTTATGTATGCATAGGTAGGTACAATTGAGGGGGGCCAGGACTAAGCCCACAACATTTGAAGACATAGTATATATAGTACCTACTAGGTAGGTTTTCACTTCGACTTGAATCTTGGAACTTGAAGTTCCAAGGTTACTTTGCGCCTTGAAATCTTACGAATTCAAATCTATAGATCATGATGTTTTAAATGCTTATGAGAGCAACAAACTTCCAAGGTTAAGCTTCCCAGTGAGAAGTACTAATTAATTGGACACCTACTATTTGAGCACGGGCACTACTCCAGAACCTGTTCATCTCAGGCTCATATCGATCGCCATAAATGTTCTAAGGTTTGACCTAGCAACAGTTGCGACTCCCAAGGTTTTCATATCAGCCCTAATTGACCCACCTTGTCTAGGAGTCTGGGCATGGGGGCAATCCCAAACTATCCCAACAACAGGAAAGTTAAGGATTGGTAACTGGTTTGGCTTTGAAATGTCGAGGATAGTAGATTGTCATCTGCATATTAACCTGTAAACTGATATGGTCTTGGATGTGGCTGAACCTTGGACGCGAGGCTGTACCTCATGACTGCTGCGCCACTCAAGTATTCGGAGTTGTGGGGTGGGAAATGATGATTGACATAGTTGGATTCGCAGATAATGTCCTGCCTGGAACGGACTTTTCTCAACAATGAAATTGAAACAAAGAGAGTTGGCAAATCAAAGAATTCCACATTCAATACATAAACATCCCTTGAAGTGAACACTGGATCTGTGACCCTGCGCCCTATTTGTTGATACGAGATACCCACGAACCGCTGTCCCGCGTCCGCCGTCATTGGGCCCACCTCCAGCCCCATCTCACTGACTAACCTCGCCCGACCTTTCGAGTCCCCCGATAAACCAACCTGTCCCTTTCAGCCTCCTTTCCTCTCAGTCTTCATTTATTCTCCGCCGACGACTGCCTTCAGGATGCCTCTCGGGATCCATAACCCCCTGCCGTCGTCTTTGAGCAGTAAGTCTTTCTCAATTTGCCCTGCCCGCTTCCCCGCAATCCCTCTCTCGGCATCTCCGGCTGACAACAACCGTCTGGTGAACAGGTGAATGCAAGAAGGCGGCGAAGATCTTAACCTCCTTCGTGGACCCCAAGCAGGCTTTCGGTCCAGACAAGGTCATTCCGCCAGAGATTCTGGCTGGTGCTAAGGTGAGGAAGACAACAGGGAAAAAGCTGTGATCGCGGGGTTGAGGGGGGCTGCCACGCTAACATATGATGCCGAACAGGGGTTAGCGATTCTCACAGTTTTGAAAGCTGGATTTATTGGATCTGGTCGATTCGGCTCCGGAATTGTTGTTGCTCGTCTTGCTGATGGCTCGTGGTCCGCTCCATCAGCCATTGCGACCGCTGGTGCTGGTGTCGGAGGCCAGATTGGGTTCGAATTGACCGACTTTGTCTTCATCCTCAACGATGCCTCAGCCGTTCGCACATTCTCACAGTTCGGTACTCTCACGCTCGGTGGTAACGTCTCGCTCGCCGCAGGACCGGTCGGTCGAAACGCAGAAGCCGCCGGCGCAGCCAGTACAAAGGGTGTTGCTGCCATTTTCTCCTACTCCAAGACCAAGGGTCTCTTCGCCGGTGTCAGTTTAGAGGGTAGTATGCTGGTGGAGCGTAAAGATGCCAACGAGAAGATGTACCAAAGCCGTGTCTCTGCCAATCAACTTCTTACTGGCAACGTGCGCCCTCCTCCATCTACTGATGCGTTGATGCGCGTCCTCACATCGCGTGTCTTCCAAGGCAACAACCGCGCTTACGGAGATTCAATGTACAATGATGTCCCTGTATACGATGACCGCCATGACGACGTTGTCTGGGAAGGCCGGAGAGGAGATGCCTATGGCCAAGGTGTACGACGCGAAAGGTCCAATACTCAGGATGATTATGAATATCGTGACAAGCCACGACGGGCGAACACATGGGCCGACGATGTCTATGATCGCCCAGCAGCAGGGGGTCTGGGCCGCTCAGCAACAACACGGGCTCCTCCCGACTATGACACTGGCTATGGACGTAGCCGAAGCAATACGTATGACAACGACGACTATTCGTACTCAGATCGCCGACCAACCCGGCCTAGCGCCCCCAAGCCGGTCTTTGGACAACGAACGGGTGCTGGTGCAGGACTTCGGCAGGACCAAGCGGTTGCACTTTACACATTTGATGCAGACCAGGAAGGTGATCTGGGATTCAAAAAGGGTGAAGTCATTACCATTATTAAGCGTACAGACAAGGCAGAGGATTGGTGGACGGGTCGGATCGGCGACCGTGTCGGTATCTTCCCTAGGTAAGCATCACTACTGTTTCCTGAAACTGTTTAAATATTACCGGGATTTCTCCAAGCTGACCATAAGCACAGTAACTACGTGGGCGCCTAAATTCCTTAGGTGCTCAGCTCAAGCTATACTAGTGCAGCCCTCCTCCTTGTGATTTGTGGACATGCAAAAGCACATCATGTGGTCGATGAGAATGGACGAATATACATTTGGGCGTATTTGGATTCGTTTCTTTTTCCGCTTCTTGACTTTTATTTTCATATCCCCATCTGTTTTGATTATCACATCCTATCCTGCCATTTGTTTGATGCTCTCTCTCTCTCATCCCAGCTGCAGCCCTGGGGACCTAGCATGTACCTGGTCTACGGCGCGGTGGAATTACGTTATGGGCGATTTACGTAGTGGATCATCCCCTTTCATTCAGTCTGCACGTTCCTAGAAGCCTCATGCTGCTCTTCCTTTTTATCTACCTATTATTATATGCAAATAACCCTTTTTGAGTCTCAGTTCAGTCGTGATCCAAATAGGTGCATCCAGTCCAGTCAAAGGACGGTCATCTTTTTGCCTCCTTTCTAGACTGGGTTAGGGAAAAAGTACGTAGACTCAGGTGAGCAGGCTTACGCGAAAGCTTGCAAATGTTTGCACAACTTGCAGGTAGATTTACCTTCTCTTCCTTACTCCGACGCCCGTGTGTAGAGTAACACAGCTTTACTTGTTACCTAGATATATAATTATCCCACGATTGGGAGGGGCAAGGCAACACTAAAAAGCGGCCCCTGAGCCCTAGACCCTTGTTCTGCTGGTTGTTGGCGAATTGGCAGAAGGCAGCTGGTGGCGGGTGGGGTTCTGTGCCACTGGAGGATGCGTTGTTCTCAAACAATGAATGGGTAAAGAAAAAAAAAAATAAAGTAAAAATAAAGGAAAATAGAAATAGAAATAATAAAGAGAAAAGAGACAAGACACAAAGAAAAGAAATACTAAGGAACCAGCGATAAGCATGGCTGTGGAAATGGGAAGTCCTTGGCGATTTTCTGTATACCAACAACAATCTCGTGCATAGAAGAACCCATCAAGTGGAGAGACGTCAGAGCCGCAAACTTGGCCTGGAAACTGTCTGTTGGAAGGGAACCACAGCAGAAAAACGAAAAGAAAAAAAATGGGAAAAATAAAGTCACATAAAACCAAATAAGACACATGATCAATTATTGCCTATAGCTGCGGGTGTTATTGATTTATAGCCTCAGGGAATGACATGTAGTACTTTCAAGGTTGTCACGTCCGGCGAGGTTGAAATCCAAACCAAAAGGTGAATCATGAACTACCACCCACTGGCAGGATGACTACCAGCAGAGGGCGTCTCAGCTCCAGGATGGGAGAGTATTTCGTCGATCTTGGCTGGATTGTGCAACGAGTCATGTGTGTATTGTCTAGTTCAATGCACGCCAGTTGAGCCGCGGGCCATGT
This sequence comes from Talaromyces sp. PF30-5, assembly GCA_023626375.1. Classification (NCBI taxonomy): domain Eukaryota; kingdom Fungi; phylum Ascomycota; class Eurotiomycetes; order Eurotiales; family Trichocomaceae; genus Talaromyces; species Talaromyces sp. PF30-5. Next base: position 53,424 of record JAMAGU010000017.1, on the reverse strand, counting down.
CGAATGGATCAGGTCGATCACGGAATTCTAGTGTATAAGGCACTTCCTTAATGTAGAGGCAGATCTCTGCATACCCACTCCATATGTATCCCGACTGTATATCCCAAGTACATGCATCCCATGTTACCTCCCGCTGTATCTGCGTCCTGTGTACTCCGTATTCGTCCCAAAAGCGCCTGTTCATGGATCGCGTGGATCGACTCCATCGGTCATTCCCACCTCCCCTCTAAGAGCCCGATGATCGTCCTTGGGCCAGGCTCTATGGCCCGTTTTCTGTTCCTTGTTGGCCAAAAAGTGGAGACCCCAGGTCGAATGGAGAAAATAGAATGGCAAATTAGGGATTTTAGCCCGTAGAGTTTAAAGGAAACCCAGAGAGACAAGCGAGGCACAGAGCGAGAGCAGCATTGCAGGTGTAAAGGCCCATAGAGAGAAGAAGAAGAAGAAGAGGAGAAAATAAAAAAACCACTTGCAAGGTCAATCTAAAGATGTCAGGTGCTTTGCGACCGACCACTAACTCCGCCCGCTAAATTATCATCCCCAACTTTCTCCATTCTTCCCATTCTTTGAATTTCTTTGATCCTCCGATCTACCTTTCTTTTCTTCAAATGACGGTTGGTCTGCCATTTCTTGCCGTTCCGTCCCCCCCGCTTCGATGAGCCTTCTCCTTCTCGTGGTACATTGACCCTTCTGTCCCCTCCTCTCCCTGAGAGAGCCCCGTCTTCAGGGTCAATCTGTGGGCTCCTTTGGTTCCTGTCGAGTTGGTTCCCATGCAGGTGTGTATTTCAACCATCATTTCCTTTGTCTTCTCCCATTCCGCATGCACAGCGTCCCGCACAAACGCCCGCGGAAAATGTGTGGTGATTGTCTGTTGGTCCCCCTCTCTGGACAATCCACCGGGGACCCCTCCAACGGCCTCTCCCACCCACTCCCATGTTTCGAAATGAGAACCCCGTCCAATTGATTGGGCTCCCTGGTCACTGGCAAACCCGCCATGGTCAATGCTGACCATCTTTTTGTCATTCTTAGGCTTCCACGGCTGCCCCTGAGGCTGGTGGAGGACACGCGACGCGGAGAGGGCATGGTCCCCATCTGTCGATCAGCGACCCTAGCCACCATGTGACAGAAGCCATCGGGCATATGTACGACGATGACTATGACCGTAATGATACAAGGCGTTTGAGCTATATAGCATCTCCGCATGCGGAGTCTATCACCACAATCCCGCGAGGCGCCGCGGTCCCCGACCCTTCACACACATCGAAGCAAAACTCCCCGATCGAGGACCAGTCCAAACTGACAAATGGACACCTTCGCCCACCACTGGCCACCCACCGATCCTTCGACCGGGAGAGCGATCCCGGATCCTCCGAGTTGACTCGATCCCCGTCAGAAACCGCGACTTCCTCCTTCCCGCTCAATGACATTGACTACGAATCCGACCCCGCCGCAGTCGTTCAAGAACTCAATAATCTGGCTGCCATTCGGCGCATGTCGATGGACGTAGCGGCTGCTGGTGACCCCGACCTTCCGTCCTTTGGCAACAACCTCTCGATTCCGTCCCTCCCACCGTCCCCCACCGCCGATGAAAATGATGCGTCTCGGTTATTTTGGGTGCCCGCCAGCTTACATCCTGAGTTGGCACCCAAAGAATTCAAGTCGTTCTTGGAGAGTAAATCCGACTTGATCAAGCGAAAATCGGGCGACTTTTCTTCTCTGGGACCTGAACGACAGGGATCACAGAGCAGCCTTCGTCGGAAACGGTCTATGCTATCAAAGCAAATCGACAATTCTGCAGGATATACAGATGGTGCTGACCGATTGGAACGCCAACGCTCGCAGGCAAGCAAGCGCGATGGCATGCTGAGCCCGAATTTGCAGCAGCTGGAAACTTTGGTGGATGACTCTCCGTCGAATAAAGATACATTGGTGCAAGGGATGCAAAATGCGAGTATCGCTGCGAGCGAGGATAAGCCGATTTTACCGCCAGCGCCCCCGGGGCATAGCCTGCGACGATCGACGCGGACGCAATATCGAAAAGGAAGCTTGAAAAAGGGCGAAAAGCCACCTTATTCCAAACGAGTAGGGAGAGGCCTCTCGGAATCTGCCGGTTCTCCTCCAAAGATTGCTCCTTCACCTGATGCTGCACCAATCCTCGGCTTAACCCGGGTTTCGTCAGATTCCGGCCCAACAACTCGCACAGCAAGATCAGGATCTACCTCATCTAGAGGCACCGCCTATACACCTGGGTCTACTACCAGTTCAACATTTGACACAATCATTGATAAGCCGGAAGCCGAACAGGAGGCTATGTCATCTTCCACGCAAGAAGATGCTGCGCCCAGCCAGCTCGACTCTGAGGCACAAGCTAATGCGGCTACCTATGCACGACAATGGCAATCTCGAACCGGATTCAATGGCCGATCTACTGCGCAAACAACATCCGCCGAGCAACCTGTTCCTTCTATCGTCGAAACCCAACCTGAAGACCCAAGTCGCGCCTCTCCTAGTTCATCTGCGCAATCAAATCGTTCCAATGAACGTGATACATCCTCCTCATACTCATCCAAGCCCACACAGTATGCTGATACAACTCCAAACAAACGATCTTTGATGAGTCCCAATCGGCAGGGCAGAGAAACAACAGCAACATTGAATGACTTTGCCAACAGTCCACAGATGATTCCAGGAAATAGTACTCGCACGGATAGCTTGTCTTTCATCCCAACCATCCCCGAGGAGCGCAAGTCTGACGACCGAAAGACAGAGAGCAAAAAGTCAAAGAAGGAGGATGGTGGTCGCAAGTCAAGTTGGCATTGGCTATTGGGTAGTGAAGAGAAAGATAAAAAGAAGGACAAAGAAAGCGAGTCACGAAAAACCAAATCGAAGGGCGCGGAGAAGGTTCAAAGCAGCACCCCACGTCCTGAAATCCCCGTTCAATCATCGCTGGACACTACTCCCAAGGGACGAGAAAGTCTGATACTTGACCGTCTTGATCCGAAATTGGAGGAGGAGCGAAGGAAAGATGGTGCTCGAAGAGCCTCGGGAGACAAGAAAGAGAAGGATGGCATTTTCTCTTCAATATTTGGCGGCGGTAGAAAGAAGCATAGTGGAGATGGCCATCATAGGAAGAATTCCTCTCGAAACCTGTCTCCTGACCCTCCAGTACGGGTGCTCCAGGCAGATGTTGATTATCCCTGGACCCGTTTCTCTATTTTGGAAGAAAGAGCGATCTATCGAATGGCTCATATCAAACTGGCAAATCCCCGGCGTGCTCTTTACTCTCAGGTGTTGCTGAGTAATTTCATGTACTCATATTTAGAAAAGGTGCAACAGATGCACCCACAGATGATGGTTGCTTCTTCGGGATCTCAAAAATCATCTCGGTCTCGAGAACGAGAGCAGCAGCCTGATGAGTACTTACAATATCAGCGATACCAAGAAGTAAGCTGAAGCACTTGCCCCACGCTTGAAACAAGTTACTGACGTGTGAATTCCTTTTCAAACAGGCGCAGGAGCAACAGCATTACGGGGACAGTGGATATGATGATGGATCTTTGTATGACTACGATGACGATCCACGGGATCGCTACCAGGCTCACGGACATAGTAAGCATGGCTACGAGAATGGCCATGCTTACGACTCGGGCCACTATCAGTATGGACATTCGTCCTTTGGTGACGATGTCCAACTGGATGACGATGATGACGATGACATGTGGTGAATCGACCTTTGAACTCTCACTCTTTTTTCTCTTCTTCTGCTGTCTGCCATTCTGCTTTCTCGTTTTCTGAAGCCCACACGGAAATACCCATCCACGCGTTTGTCAGTCCAGGTTGTTCCTAAAAACTGTACACATCAAGGTTTTGTTCCCTCCAACGTCTTCCGCCGCACCTTATCCTCCTTATCTTATACTCTTTTACACGCCTTTCATAGTGCTATCGATGCGTAGGCCCAGCTAGCTGCGGGTACACATCCTTACGCATATAGGCCGGAGGAACTGAAGGAAGTAACATACGGACTTATTTCTCTTATGCGCTCGGCTATATATTATAACATTCTGGTCCTTCCGCCGGTCTATTGTGGTCTTAGCTTTGTGTGCTACCATATAGTCTATTGCCACACACATGGTCTCATTTCTCACTTCGCATAGCGTCTGGGGTTTGTTTTTGTTTTGGTTTTTTTTTTCCCTCTCGCGATCAAGCTGTTTTCGCGTTTTCTTTTTGGTTTTTACCTTCAGTGTCCATACAGTTCGGACCACTCCTGTATTCTCCTTTTCTTCTCCGAAACTATTATATTCACCCTTTCTACGGCCAGTCCATAATTCTATTCGTATCCTTTGAACAAGTAAAAGCCCATACTTTAATGGCTTGATATACAGGTACGCAGCCACCTAAGGATATGAAATGTTGAGAGAAACTGCAAGATTGGGATATTAATCTGGCAAATCCAGCAAGGCCACATTGATACGAATGAAATAGCCAGTTCTGATCCCCCGTATATTCAAGTTCTAAAAGTAACATGTCTCATTAACTCGCAGCCCGTTCGTTCTCTATGCACCGGGATAATATCTCTGCCCATTCGTCTGAAACGAAACCCCCAACCTCAAATGTTCAGCCGACCACTCCAACTCCTGATTCATCCGAAAAGTATCCCTTATTTTAAAATCCCCATGATAATCATTCAACGCAGCGAATATCCTATCTTTCAGCATGGGATCAGTAGTAGCTGCCCACGCAGCCGTCAGGCATATAATCAGATACCCTGCTCCAACAGGCCTATAGATCATAGACCTCTCAGCCAGCGCAAGAACCTCTTCCGAAAGATAAGCCGCATCCATCTGAATATCGACGTCTTTATCCACAATATACATCAAATGTTTTTCTAATGCACCAAGCATACAATTGAAGAATAGGGTGACTACCAGTCCGATCCCGTATGTGCGTTGATAATGGGCGTAGAGGAACTCTATTACAAATTTCTCTTTGCCTTTAGGGACTCCTGTCATATCTATTGTTGAGGGGTCGTTATCTATTGCTCGACTTCTTAATTCATTGAGGTCATTTTTGCATGCCTGGTAGATTGTGCAGACATCGTTGTAGATTTTTGTTGGGTCCGAGAGGGTTTGGAGGATTTGACGGCCTCGTCGCATTAGGTGGGGGCCTTTGGAAAGACATTGAAGTATTCGACCTTCTGGTGTATTTGCGTCGAAATCATTTTTGACAAGATCGTCCCATTCGTCTGGTGAGAGGTTAATTCGGTCGTTAAAGAGACCCTCGAAAAGCTGTATTTATTAGTGATCGTTCTTCCCTTGATCTAGATGATACTGCACAAAATTTGGACAAAAGCATTGAAAGCAAAACTCTCCAGGGCTTACCACAGTGCCTCGCAATGATAAAAAGAGTTTCTTTTCAAACAGATCCCGGGGCGCATAATTCTTCCGCGCTTTAAGGATTAAGACCGCACCCTCTGCATGACCTGACCAGCACTGATTTGTTTGTCCCAGAAAAGTCTGACAGACTAATAAAACCATTACAGCACATAGCGTATTACTTGACTGTGCATGGACCCGGTCATCCAGATATACACGTAACGTCTTCAAGGCTTGAGAATACTTCGTTAAAGCCCCAACCGTGGCTCCAGTACGACCGATCCCACAGAATCCCGCATGTGCAACTGTTAGAGCTTCAATTGAACGATCAAGAGCTTCATTTGTGCCTAGCCGGCGCGGCACGTCTTCAAGAAACGCACCGAAAGTCCACCAAAGATTATATCGGAAGTCGGTGGTTCGGTTAATAGTTTGAATAAATCTGATTGCTAGTGAGGATAAATCATTGCTTGGACTTGAAATCGGAGAGCCGGGTGGAAGGCGAATCTCTGTCTTTTCCGGCTTAGTGGGGATCACAAGTTTAAAAACAAATTCAGAGTCATTGGAGGTTGTTTCAAGTTCTGGGGAGCTTGATTTCGGGGGCGAAGCTTTGCCATCAGAATGCATGCTTGTTTTGTATCGTTTTTCCTCCTGGAATTTGAAGCGTTGCTTTCCTGATCCCACGCATTGTAGTTTGAGACGAATGCAGCGTGAGCAGGCAGGTTGTTTCTCGTCGCACTAGAGTATACATTAATCTCCTGGATTAGAGCGGCATGGTTACCTAAAACAAGAAATTCCAATTTTTGTCAAGACCAACTTTTTTCTTTTGCCTACGACATTCATCGCAAGCACGCCCTTTTGGAACACCAGGCATTTTGCGAAAAACAGTGTTTTAAAATAGACTTAGTGGGGCCTCAAAGACCCTGAACGGTGTGGGGGGAGATGGATCGACCATGCACTCTTGACGTCGGAGGCGTGGGAGTTTAGGATTGTTAGGGGCAGGTAAGGGGTATGAAAGCGCTGAGTGATGCCGGGTTTGGCATGGGTAGTTTGCGGCAGCGCTGAAAAGAGGTGGATTCTGTGAAGTTGAATGCTGAAGAACTCCCAGCGTCATCTCGTGTCCAGCAGGCTAGTCTGAATCGGGGTTCATGTGCCGCTGAACTGGCTGAGCTGTGCAATCTTGATTGGTTGTAATGGGGAGTATGGAGGCATTATCCCGTGGGGGCTAAGTTAAGTATACGAGGGTTTCCTTGGCAGACGAAAATTTTGGGTTCATTTGGGTTCAATGGGGGCTGTTCTAGATATTTTCGCGTGGCAGTGTGCTCAGCCTGAAGAATTGAGGTTGATCTTTACTCTCTTTGGCCCCATGGAGCGCTGTAAGTATCTCGGGTTTGGGGCTCAAGTGCTGCTGTAGTGTTCGATAGATAGTATTTAAGACAGCAAAATACCCACTGGCATCTCAATGAAGTCAAAAAGGTTTACATATGTATCTTTAAATACTTTGTCATTCGAAACGCAACCATGGGCTCGACGACAGACGACTCAATCAGTTACTACAAATATAAGCCCAGCCATGTACTGCCAGCAGTCTTTGCAGCGGTAGTGGGCATATCAATGGCGTTGCACATATTCCAGAATTTGTAAGAACTGATCCCGACCTCGACGCAGGTCTATACTAATTGGCTATATTCAATTCAGTCGCTATAGATTTTGGCGGGTCACTTTCTTCGTCTCATGGGGAGGTGCTCTCTTCACAACTGGCTGGATCTTGCGTTGCATCTCCAGTTACCACCCAGGAAACATGAACCTCTACATCGCACAATCCGTATTCATTTACCTTGCTCCACCTGTCTACTCAGCCGCAGCATACAACCTCGTCGGCCGATTAATGAACTACGTCCCCATGCATGCCGTGCTCAACCCAAACCGTGCTCTCATCTTCTTCGTTTACGTCGGTGCCGCGGTCGAAAGTATAACAGTCGCAGGCGCAGCAAAGGCTGCTTCAGCCGGCTCAGATATAGATAAGGCTAAATCAGGCGGCGTTCTCATCGCCGCTGGTCTGGTTCTTCAGGCTGTGGTCGAGTGTCTCGTTGTCGTGATCGTTGCAACATTCCACACCCGAGCGGCTCGTGCCGGTCCTGTCCCACGAAACGTGCAAACACTTTGCTTTACACTATACGGCACATCAACCTTCGTTCTACTGCGCTGCATCTTTCGTGCTGTTGAGGCCTTCGAGATGTTTGGAAAGCTTGGCTGCGTTGATAAATGTGGGCCTATACTGAGTAATGAATGGTATCTCTATGCCTTTGAGCTGGGTCCTATGTTAATATTCACCTATTGGCTTAATATCTTGCATCCTGGTCGCTTTTTGCCCAGGGAGAAGCGCAGGTTCCTTGATATGGACAAGTCCACAGAGCGTCATGGACCTGGTTGGATTGACAACCGCTCTTCATGGGAGACAATCGTTGATCCACTTGATTTCACTGGAATGATTAAAGGGCAGCCGTCGCATGATGCGTACTGGTTGAGGCCAGAAGAGTGGTCAGTCTGTCGGGATGGTAGTTTTGCGGATGGAAATGCTTCGAATAAGAGGTCCGGTGTTGGATATCGAGGATTGACCAAGGGAATTGAGGTTTGAACAGCCTGAGCCCGTCGGCTTTTCTTTATATCATAGAACTTTCAATCATCTGCGTTAATGGCCTTGGTACGAGGGCTATGGGCGATTTATGGGCGATTTTATAAATTATTATGATCCATATAATTGCGTTGTAACTTCTTCGTACCTATGTCTTCGTTGGATGTTTTTCCCCGTAATGGCCGGAAAATCATATCTGCTACCTACCTACTAAGTACTATTTAGAGTCTTGCCTTTTCAACATGAGTAAGCTTTCTCAGAGGTGGTCCAGCCCGACTTCCATCACCCTTCATAGTACCGGCACCTCCAACAGGGGCAGTCAATTGCCATTTCTTGCGCAGCTCTTCGGGAGCCTTGTTCTCAAAGCAGTCTGCAATGTATTTGCCCAGGACGGGCAGAAATTTGAATCCACTAAAGAAAGTCAGTCAAAAGAGTCCTTGTATCTGAAAAATGCCCCCGACGACACGAATATAGACAGAAAGAGAGAAAGGAAAACCTACTGTCCAGCTCCACCAGTGGCAACAAAGAGGCCTTGGTGTGTCGGATGCTGATCAATGATAAAATCACCCTTCGGGGTATCGGTGTACCAGCATAGTCGACGGTTAATCCATGGTCGGTTCGCGAACTTGGGAAAGAATTGACGCAGGCCCGCACGGAGGTCTGCGTCTGCGTCCTCGGGCAGGAAACCTGTTTGAGCGTTGCTACTCTCGAATTTTGGTGTAGAGATAGTGCGATCAGTGCCGTCATTTTGGACGGTGACTTCGTTCGCGTAGCCGTAACCGTGGCGAGCAAGCTTAAGGACATTGGAACCCGGCGTAGGGGGAAAGCAGAAAACACCCGAACTCATATTGATCATGACCGGAGTGGAGTCCAAGGAGCGAGCCTCTTCGGTAGTCAACTGAATGAAACCAACTGGCTGTCCTGACGATGAAGCGGCGTGTGCAACATCCAAAAGGCGATTTGTCCATGCACCGGTGCTCAGAATGACTTGGGAGGCGAGGAGGTATCCACCACTCAAAAGGTTCACACCAACGACTCGAGAGCCTTCCTTTCGTAAGGAAACGACAGTACCACGAGGTCCGGAGATGATGGAGACACCTTCGACACTGCATCTCGAAGCCAGCTTCTGAATACTTCCCGCAGCATCAGCCCAGCCACCAAGCCGGTTCAAATAACCGCTCAGACCAGAAAGTTTGGCTTGAATGTTAGGATAAGACTTAAGTAGCTGTGTGGCATCTTTGAGATCTTCCACTTTGCCACCAATTTCTATAACGGTGTTTCTGGATTTCTCGATCCAGTCATTGCGGGGAGTCTCGGATAGCAAGGCAAATCCAGATTCAAAATACTGGTCCTTGTACTCTGTCGTCCAGCCCTCATAGGCTTCACGGGCCATCTTGCAATAGACCGGATCAGCATAGTCGATTCGAATGATACGAGAGATATCCACACTGCTTCCATCTACAGCCGGAGGTGTGTACCGATCCAAAACGGTGACATCTTTGTATCCGCGCTGCTTCAGCTCAAGTGCGGTGGACAGGCCGAAGACGCCAGCGCCCACGATCACGATTGGTTCACTCTTAGACGGGGCCATTTTTTCAGGATCGCTGAATCAAATCAGGGAAATATGAACTGACAATAAACTGCAAGTTAAATACAAAATGATGCAAGGCTCAGGTGGGGAGCAAATCCGGCTCAATCCGGCTTATACCGGCTCTTGGTATCCGGAAAAAACGGTAACGGACCGTGTCCCGGGCCAAGATGCTAGAAGTGAGATAACGATTCAAGTTGTAGAACTAGTGCTTCGGTAAATCTCTTGTTGAAGGAATTCGAATCTTTTGTTCTTTTCAATTGAATTATGAGGTACATATGAGCATGTCTTTCGATCTCATACAGAAGACATCTCCACTGCCAGTAGTATAGGTACTCAGATAGATACCAGTTCTAGTAAGATTAAACATTGAAGGTACTACTACTACCTATAAAGACAGTTGGACGGCATTACACGACCAAGTGCCTATTTAATATGTACCGTGACACTTTCATACGTCTATTTAAGGACTTGAAAATTTGTTCGCGATATGTCCTGCCAAATTTTTGGGTGGGTCCTTTAATAAAAGTAGGATTCCAAGGTTATTATAATAATACATATGAAACATATCAAGAAGGATTTAGGCTCAGCCAATCCTCGAATGCCCTATCATAGTCTTGTAGCTGCAGCATCAATGTTTCCTCGGTCGCGAAATCCAGATTGTGGTCTCCCGCCAGATCTGCAGGGTTCATTGCGGGCTCTTGAGAGCCGCCCTCTCGATGTTCCGCCTGTTCAGGTGGGTAAGTGACGCATTCCGACGCCACAGTCTTGTGTCCTGAAATGCCGGCAGATCCAATAAGTGTAAAATCCTGCTCAGCAATCACCCCAACCGACGGTAATCCCTGGCTAATTGCACTTTCCTTAGCCAGAATGGGGCCAAAGATATCGCCATATGAGTGGGATGCTCTACTGGCATGAGAGTAGGATAGGATTCTGAAAAGTAAATGCAGATTGACAGACCACTTGCGCCGGGAGTTCATAGGCGTGATTTCATCTATTGTTGAATCTCCGGGTGCGATGCTCCTGCGAAGCTGTTCCAATTGTTGAACCTATTAAGAAGTTAATACTAAGATCAGATATTGAAATTTGAAATCAATATCACCTGGCGATCAATGTGTGGCCAACGATGACCCATTGCTCTTAAAAACCGAATGCATTTTTCAAAACCCGTTTGTGCTTTCGTACTAAAGCTGTGGTCGTCGGAAAAGCTGTGTTGAAGGTAGATTGTTGCAACAATCGCGACACAATGACCTATTGTTGGATCCGACACCTCGAAGCTTTTCGCTTCCGTCAACTCAATAAAGTGAATGATCCACCCAGAGTGGAAGGTGAGCTGCTCAAATGAATTACGTAGGAATGACTGGGGCATAGTCCGCCTAAAATTCCTCAGCCTCATGGAAAGGAGAAAGGGATGGTTTAGGAAGCATGGCACTGCATGCCAGACCATTTGAAAGAATAACCATGGGCCCCAATAGTTACGGTTTGCTTCCAGATCTGCCGCAGAGTATTCATGGAAGCGACTGGCATGGAGCCGAAATTGCAATGGCATGCAGCTTTCATGTTCAATATGCCAGTATGTTATCATGGTATAATCCGACTGCGGGTGCCAAGGAGGGAGTGAGTTATCTTTGGTGTGGTCCGTAGCGTAATTGCAGGCCAACGCCCACAATTCACTAGTATGTACCGTGGCTGAGACGATGTTGAAATCAACATTTGCGTCACGATTGCCGTTTCGGAGATCCTTTTTTGATATCCATGATGCAAAAATGGGATTAACCAGTTCTCGGCGAGAGGTCTGATCTCCATTTAATCCAGGTGGTAATTGCTGAGAAGATCCTTGGATGTTTTGAAGCTTAATAATACTTGCATGGCATAGCTTTCGTTCATCCTTCTCTGTTTCTAGATTTCTCAGAAACTCCAGACTGGTGCTTCGTATATTGCTTATAAAATAACTGGCCATGTTTGTATAAAGCCCGGCTCGGACTAATTGTCCATCTTCATGATAAAGTCAATAAATGGGGAAGATCAGACCTTTCGATGACACTTACCTGTGAATTCTAGCATACTGAGAAGACAAAGTGTCTGAATTGTTGATAACTCAACATCGCCGCGTGCCAGACGCGCCATTACTGTTTCGCATGCCAATTCGGTCCTTGATTTGATTTGATCCTGTATCGATATTTCTTTGAGACCATTGCCGCGGAATCGTATACCCAGTGCCTCAAGTGCAAGTATAAGCTCAGGATCTCGCTTGGCGAGAGATGCAGCAAGGGTGCCTTGCGGAAATAATGGCAAAGGCTGGGCGTTACAAAATGTAAGATATAGCTGTATGGCCGATATTTGCTGTGATTGCTCTCTGTACTTGTTAGTCAAGGGTAGCACTGCCGCCAAAGGGGTATTGGATATTTACGATGAGGATTCGAGAATGGGAATTGGCTCAGGATGCTTTGGCGAACTTATTTCTGCATGCTGTAGGTCACCAGGCGTATCATTGCTGGCTCTAGTATGTTGCTTTCTATAATTTGGACATTAGGCTGCTGCAATCTCGAAAATCCGAGCAAAGAACATACGTGATGTAATCGATCAACTGCTCAAGTTTATTTTCTATACGAGAAACACGATCCTCCTAGACTATATTGTCAGTTTTATTCAATCAACAAATATATAAAGCATCATCTGCAAATACTTACCATGTTCTTCGCAAAGTCAGACCCTTCCTCAATCGTGTCACCCGTATACACGCATCTCTGGCCTAAGCGCTCACAGTAGGAACAAACCGGCTTTTCTCCAGGGCACCGTGATTTTTTCCGGCTATAGCTAAATAAGTACAACATAGAGTGGGAAGATATCTTCGCAGTTTCACAGGGCTTACCGACAAGGCTCACAGGCCTGGCGAGCGCGTTTGGATGGCCGTTCTTCGGTTGAGGCCATCAGGTATGAGTGTGTCCGCGCTAGAATACCTAGACTACATGGACACTGCTAAAATGACAAGGCATTTACACCAGATTTTAGGCCGACTAAATCAAAAGTCTTGCATTTTGCGAATGTTGGTTGGCGAGGAACGAGTAGATTGAGAAATTTGAATGCGCTGGTGGAAGTTCACGGGTAAATCCCGCCCGGAAGTCAAAGCTAGGGGTGGATCACTCAGCGCCCGGGAATTGCTTAGATAGTAATCTTACATTTCAATATTCCTATAAACGTAATCATTTCATTGCTGAAAGAAGAAGTAAATAAAACAAATGACCAGCTTGAAACAGCGAAACAGCACCCTTGAGCCCCTAACTCTTATTTTCAAACTCTCTCACGCTTTCGAGCCCGAACCATCAACGGACCAGCCAGGTCGCTAATACCTACACTAATTAATTCCGGGATTTTCCCATAGAACTCACCATTCATTACTCGTTTTGCCTCCTCGATATCAGCCAATTCAAACTCAAACTGGCTCAGTAAAGTGCTCATCAATTTGTATATGTTCGTCATGGCTAAAGTTTTCCCAATGCATTGGCGGCCGCCCATCCCAAAGTGCATCAACAGTCGTGATTTATTCGAAACTTCTGGATCATCCCATCGAGATGGATCGAATATATTGTGCTCTAGTCCCCATACTTGCGGGTTGTGGTGGAACGCATGGTTGCACACAGCAATTGAGGTCTAGCAACCATTTACTGTTAAAAATAAGGGTTCTTTGACAAGCTGCTCGGACTAATTAGAAAGGAGAATGCACTCACCCCTTGTGGGATATGTTTTCCAGCAATAGTAATTCCTCCAGGCACCATGACTCGTCTTGCCAGAGGCATGGTAAACACCGGGGTGATTCGGAAATTTTCCTTCATACAGCTTCGAAGATAGGGCAGCGACGCTTCAGCCACGGTTACGGAATAAGCGCTTTCATTTTCTTGGAGGGCGGGCAGATTGGAATCGATCTCCGTCACACAATTGGCCATCAGATCTGGATTATGTAGCAGGTGGTAGAAAAGCAATGAGGTTGTGGCACTGGTCGTATGAGTACCCGCAATGCTAAAGGAAGTTCTTATTAGCAAATGTAGGAAAGAAGGCAACTATAGAGATACAATGGTCATACATGAATCCAAATGCCTCGGTTTCGAGATCTGTCTGGGTTAAGCGTTGCCCTGTGTCGGGATGCTTTGCCACAATTAAATTCGTGAGAATATCCTTTCTCTCCGGAGTGCTCTCTGCTTCGCCTTTTGATCTGAGAGAGTTCAGCCGAAGAGATACGCAGCGGGACGCAAGATCGGCGCAGGCTTTCCGACCTTTAAACAAAGCTTGGAGGCCTTTGTGTGGAATGATTGGAAGCCATTTCTTTAATCGTGCAGTCATCATGGGCCAGGCCCCGGTAATGGCTGCCAACAGACTATGTTCAACCACGGGAGGGACACGAGTTTCATCGTTGGAAGCTTGAACTTCAAATGTTTGACTGAAGGCCAGATCGCCCAGTACGTCGATAACATAGAAATTTAGGGCTTTTTTAAGGTTGAATATCTCATTGTTGGCAGCAAAAGTGTCGATTTTTTGTCGCAGAATTTTGATATTCAGATCTAGATATTGTTCCATTTCCTTCATATAGCCCATTGAGAAGCTATGTGACATGTGACGACGTCGTATTGAGTGGAGCTGTATGATCAGATACTATGAGCCACACAAACGGACTGAAACCCAGATTGAACAGGTATAACTCACCGATTCATCACGCATGCCAAAAACGTTAGGGTGGGCGGCTCCGTAGGCATCATAAAATTCCGTTTTAGGCATATAACGAGCGCCAGCTTGATATATTGACTTGATAGACTCCTCGTCGGTGATGCTTAGCTTATCAGGGCCATATCGCACAACTGAGCCGTACTTCTCGTGTAACTTTGTGAGGTTATAGGGTTGCTTCAAAGTCATGAACTGATGAACTTGCCAGAGGTCGGTAAGAGATGCGATGAAAGGACCCGGGTATTTCGAAAGAGGATGGAAGAAGCGTTGGTACGTTATGTATCCAGCTAAATATAGAAATGTTATTGCGGATAAAAGTTGGGCGGGGTGCGCTAGAGCTTGGAGGATGGCCATTATGTGGAATGGGACTATGTACAGAAGAAGTTCTTTGATTTTTGATCATCTTAAAATAACTGGCTTCAAGTAATTTATATACGCCTCCTAGGCTAGTAGTCTTAGTGTTGCATGAAAAATTTCTTAGCAGATGCCACATGCCCCCACATTGAAGAATCTTTCGAAATTACAGTCCCAAAGCCACAAAAACCTTAGTAGTTCCCCGCGTTTTCATCCTGAAGATGTGGGATTGTGGGGGTTCTTACCTCCCCACACTTGTTTCCCACTTGCGACTCATCCAGGACAATCTTGTCTTGCGCAATCAATTTGCATTCAAGCTAGAAGTGGCATGCCATAGGGCTTGACACGTATTTAAGTGTCCAATTTACTTGCAGCGTTTAGAAGATTCTCTTTGGCAATCCACGTTCGTGTCATGATGGCTAGCCGTAAATTGTAAGGAGCGTGTCCTACCACAACCGTGACTCCACTGCAGGTTCGAAGTGAGTGGGTTTTGGTATATAGCAAATCTGAGCCAATTGTTGTTTTGTAAACAGTCCTAAAACAACAACTGACGCTATAATTATCGTATAGAGCTGCTTTCAGTTAGCCTTGAAGGGTTGATGCCTCGTAGATGAGGCAGTAAGTTTCACGGACGGACAACCCCGCAACCATTAGCCGGCCCTACGAAACGTTTTGGCTGAGACATCCTCATTCGCCCCATATGAAGGTGCTGCAGCATAATGCGACAACGACGCAAGGGCAGTGCACATAGAATATCTTGTACGCAATGTGATAAGACATTCTCCAAAACCGAGCACCTAAACCGTCATCAATTAGCCCGTAAGCCCTCCTGCTCTCTGGCCAACATCGGTTTAAGCATCTTGCAAGAGAGGCTATTTTGACAACTAAAACAGACACCGGAGAAAGGCCTTATGTATGCTCTATATGTGCTAAGCAATTTGCAAGACGGTCAGATCCCCTGTCTACCAATTATCCTTGGCGCAAGCTAATGTTCGCAGGGATGTTCTGTTACGCCATCGACGAAACCATTCAATAGAGAATAGACCAAAAGCGCCCGTGAGCCAATTCCATGTCTTCATCTAATATTGAGTAATTGTCTTAACAAACCAGGCCTCTCCCATTGACCCATTCCAGCATTCAGCTGCATACAATCCACGCCATGATGCTGCCCATGATGTCACTGCCCACGATCTTCTCATTCCCGTCGGAATATCAGACCCAACGGGTGAAGCACCAAATGATAGCCCTATGAGCGTACTTCCACCACACCTGCATTTTAACCAACAAGCACCTGGAAATGGAAATGGGTTAGACTCTCATGCCCAGACGATGGATACAGGTAGTTCGAGCGCAGATGTGCTAGGCCTTCTTTTCGACACATCTCTTGAACAGTCCATAAACACGGGGAACAAATCGATTGCGATACCGGACTTCGACTCTCAGACCTTTGACAATATCATCACTGGCCCAATTCGATTTAGCCCAGATGGTTGCCCTTCAAATTGCGATGGAATCGAAGGAATCGCAAACAAAATTCAAAGATTTTGGCCAGCGAGTTCTAATATCGATTCTCTCCCAAACAAACGTGATTTCTGGGAGGATGTCGCGTTCGGTGGATCAGAAAACATATTTTCCAATTTTAACCTGCAAACAGAGATTAGCTCTATACAAGCTACTACTAGTGGGGCAGTGAATGTCTCAGAGACCAGCCTAACAGAGAGTTCCAAGGCGAGAATGAGGAATTTGAAGCGAAGGCTCCTATTCTGTGGCTGCAATGACTTCTTCGATGATATGAGATGTGGTCTGGAATATCTTTGTATTAATAACATCGAGATTTTTGAGCAGGGTCTGTATCTTTACTGCCGCAGATATCAGCCTACCTACCCAGTTCTTCATCCTGCCACTTTCAACTCCGATAACGTCTGTGACTTATTGCTGTGTGTCATGTCCATGATTGGCATTTCATTTCTGAAGACCGACGATGCTGTCGATTTTATTCGAAAACTATATCCGGTATGTACCCCCGAAGTGGAGCTCCTGCTTGCAACCTGATCCTGTCTTGGAGCTAATATGTCAATTTTTCTTCAACGAAGATCATTTTAAATGAAGCGTACGCTCAGTTTGTTTCTGCAGCCGGGCAGGCCCAGACACCTAATCAAATTTTAAGCCATCTGGTGCTGGCACATCATATGCTTTTTTTGTTCATATCAACTGGGGTTCGCTCCGATTACTTTCTCCTTTGCTGCTCTCTTTCTTACAAGTTTCCAGGGAAATATCTGCCTTGAAAGGTCTCAGAGCCTCTACTTACTTGTCACTGCTGTAAGTGTGTTGAACAGCATTGAATCCTCTCGGGTTATCGCTCTGTTTCCTAATAATTCCCACTAGACTGCACAAAGATTTGGTTTCTTTTCCTCGGATTTTGACAAGGCTTACAACATGCTGTTCTCAATGCCTATCGAGCAGCAGCAAGGAAAGTCTCAATGGATTGCCTGGAGCCGAGCAGAGTCGGCCAAAAAGTAAAGTCCTATCTATGCCACCGATTCAAAAAAGTTACTCCCATAGTAGTACTTTTTTTTATCTAACATAAGAAAATTAGCCTCATAATAGGTCTTGTTCTTCACGATTCTTGGTTATCGGGACTTTTCTCTATGAATCCAATTATCTCGACTGATAAACTGTCCATTTGCCTACCAATGGAAGCTAGCCTCTACAGCGCCTCGACGCCCAGCGAATGGCTTCGACTAATTGGCGACCACCGTCATCCAAATCAAAGCTTCGAATTGTCATCGCATACATTTCACCTACCGAATCTGCAAGGCCCGATACCCGTACATTCAATGTACGGACTGCTATGTTCTGTCCTTCTCCGTGCGTTTGCCGATACGCACCGACTAGTTGTCTGCTCGGACTTGCTACCAGTTGATCAACACCAGCACATTCCTTGGAATATTTGTCGTCTCGATAAGCGCGCAAGCATCATAGCGCCTCTTCTCGTGAAGCTGATCCAGTTGTACGATACAAATCTTCGAGAATCCAACCCAAATGGCATTGTCATATGGCATAGTGTTTGGATGTTACTGACAATTGATATCAACGTTCTTTTCCGTGCTGCTGGTCACGATGGCCCACAACCGATGTTTGAAGCTAGAAAGACTCTCGGCTCTTGGGCATGCACCCCATCTGCCCGGAGGGCGTGTCTTCACGCAGTCCAATCGCTTCGTATCTTGTCCTATCGAAAACCTGCGGATGGAACTGCATTTCAATCCGTTCGAACTTTGTTCATCTCTGCCCTTATCCTTGGGTTTTACGTTCTAGTCAGCCAAGATATGGCTTGTACGGAGACTCCAAGTCCTGGCAGTGTGAACTTTGATCTGTTCTCCTCGGCTATCGATTGGAAGATAATCGAGGAAGAAGGAATCTCAAATCCTGAAACATCGAGCATGATACACCATGATTCTACAAAATTAGATGACCCCGCTGTTAGATTCATTCGTTTTGGCGGTCCAATTTTTATTGATGGAAAAAGATATGGGTCTGGTGCTCGTCATGCGCAGCGAATATTCTTGGAGTTTGCTGGTCTCTTAGATGAGGTAGGGACTCATTGGATGGCAGGGTATGCTCGGCTTCTATACATGGTTCATGATACATTAGCCACACCATGACTTTGATATTGAGGGATTTCATGTATATTTGACACCCATTTATGATTAGACAAATGAAGATAATGAGAAATAGAATCTATGTTCGGGCCTGTGGTTGGTTAAAGGGCAATTTACTATGCATATGTAGTCTGGATCGATATAGGTCACATGATCTGTCAGCAACGGCCTCGGCGGGCGATTGGCTCCGCGCATTTCCCCAGATGAGCCACTTGCCATCTTGATCACGCCTGCGCCCTCTTTTTCAACCACATATTCGCTCTCCCAAATCTCTAGAATCCCCTGCCGGCTGAACACCAGGTAGCATCTCTCAATCGTCAAGATGGGTGACGCCTACGAACGTGAGCAGTATGCGCCCCCTTTCCTCAAATGAGAGTAGTCTGTCGCAGCTGTCGAGCGACCATTCGCCTCTTTCGCTGCCTACCGTTCCAGTACTGACTTTCTCTTGATAGGCAAAATAACGCCCTTCTGAACTCCCTCTCATCCAAAGTCTCCGCTCTCCGCCATGTAACGATTGATATTCATGATAATGCTCGGGATCAGGATTCGCTCGACAACTCGGTATGTTTCGTCGAAGAAATATGCATCATGGCCCCAAAAAGACCAAAGTAGCACAGGAAAATGGCTGACAATAACGAATTACCAGAACGAGGTCTTTTCTTCTTTCTCTACCAATCTGAAAGGCAGCGCCTCTCGGTTGACGAGAATGGCGAAACAAGGCGACACTGTCGCCGTCCTGAAGATCGCGGCAATGGTCGTTGGAGCAGGATTCCTACTTTACATCATCTTGGGCTGGATATTTTAAAGTCGTTATACGATCGCATATCACGATGCGGCTTGATCCGTCCTATGAACCCCACCGCCTAAACTATGTCATGGCCGAGCATGATCTTGCTGGCTCGAGATGTGTTCCTATTCTATCAATCCACGACTCACAACCTTCACCACATACCACGACTATCTTGGATAACACCAGTGAAACTTTCGGGATAGCCAAGTGCCCCATGAATAGCACGTGCATCCTTCGGGCCCCCGATTTACTAGTCAGTCGTTCAATGTCGCTTTACCGACCTAGACATATCTCAATCTTTAGATTGATGCTTTAATGATTTGTACACAGCAACAAGAGCGGATTTGTTATTTTGGTGCAAACCAACTGTCTCTGCATTCTGGTTCTGGAGTGTATCTTTTTTTTTTTCATACTGATTTTGTCATTCTATCTATTACTACTGAACATAATTATTACCTGTCATGCTCATCATATCTTACAAGAATACAGGATCAAAATCTAAACATGTAATGAGTTCATTCAGCAAGCTAAGCCTACGGTGTAAATTACATTGTTTTAGGTGGGATGGTAGCTGCGAAACAATAGATGCCCGGCTATCGCAGTTTGTGCAACCCCTACTAGCTGTTAGCGGTCGATTAACCGCTATTGTCCGCCTGTCAATGAAACCCGAGGTATATCGGATTGAGGTGCGCAACTTCTGCTACCTAGTTAATGCCATATGTGACGATGATCATTCGAAATCCCTCATTCTCAGTTGGCAAGCTTTAAGGCATTGGCCATTTGACCATGTCACGAATACTAGTTCTTGCTCTTGTATACAGCACCTACCACACTAGGCGAGATTGATGTATGCATGAGCAAAGGATTCGGTAACTAGAAGTGGTCGGCGAGCGCCTTGGTTGATTTCGGCCCAAGGGGACTTGAGAAAATACTCATCCTCACATCATGTCCGTTTTCAACATGGTGCAGAAATAGAGAGCAGATCACTTCTTTCGACGCTAACCATTTGGCCCGTTTCTTCTAGCCCCGTCAACTTGAAAGACCTTAGCCCCCAAGATGAACTCTCTTGGGGGCGGGCTAAAGTGCCGCTATTGCGAACCATGAAGAAGGCCAGAAGGCAGTAACGAGTAATTAAGGCAGTGGCAATTGACTTATGTCGTGTAACTGCATCCCCTCTCCCGACTCTTCATGTACCATGCTGATCGCCCATCATGCAACATCAGTATGCCAAGAGCGCGTTAGTGTTGACGCTGGTAGAATAAGATTGGCATTCGTAGTTCCCTACCCCGGTTGAGCTCAAAGCCTAGACTCATACGAATTCATAACAAACCACAATGTGAAAGTGGTACGGAGACGAAGAGATATGGTCATGTACAGTATGTACCCATGTATAACTAGATATTTACCCCAGGAACTTGACATAAGCCAACCCATGTGACAGCAGCACTTGGGTTGACTGCTATAAGATACAATGGTCTTATTGGCGTCAAACACAGCGCAAAAATTCTTACCCATCCCAATCTTGGCAGACGCGATCGCCGGAGCTATTTTCACCTAGCCCCGGGTGTTTCCTCAAGACTTCGGATATCCCGTCGATCACGACAAAGCCGGAACAAAAAGGAGTCAGGCAATGGCGAAAAAACGAATTCCCGATACTCGGCAATGCCAACTACGAGCTTGACGGACGGAGTTCTCCGTGAGGCCGCGAGAAGCGACGATCATGCCATCAGAAGTATGTATGCAAAGACTCAGGGGTTGTGGCAGGACACTGGGAAGGCCCTTCAATTTCTTTGCCCTAATACCTGCTATGGGTGGTAAAGAACTCCGTCCTTCGTAGCAGATACTGGCCCTCTAGATCAAACCCGTTAGACAGCACCCTGGATTGTCTGGAGGACCTGGGGTGGGGCCATTATGGAGCTCTTGACGCGTGGGATGGCTTTTTTGGAAATTTCTTCATTTCTTATCTTATCTTGTTCTTTCTTGGCGCAATGTGCTGCATCTCTGTCTGGTTATTGGTAAATCAGCTTCTCTTGGACCTCTCTGCTGGGCTCTGTGTCTTGGCTATTTTCGCCACCGACTCCCATCTCTTTGATTGTTTCGGAAGTTAGCAAGCGAAACCGATAAGGCTAGCTAGGGGCGCTTTTGCCTCCTCCATTTCATTTTAGGCTGGACTGGGTTTCGTTTCTCCGGTAGTAATCATTTCAAGTGCCGTGCGGACTTTCGTTCTCGCAGTTATTGCGACCAGCTTTGAACTCTATATGTACAGTACCAGCACAGCTACTCTTGGAGCTGAGCTTGGCACACAGTGACAGGGACGTAAGGTTAGAGTTCATGTATCTAGATCAAAAATCTTAATGTGAATGCAAGTAAGCGTAAGCTTTCAAGGTTATGCCCTATGAAGTAGATGTACATCTATAGCCCGCCTAATGCTTTTTCTAGGAGAGACATTAGCAACATTATGATGTATGTATTCCAAAGCAGAGAAATGACAACATACAGACTACTTTATTTTTTTCGTCTTAAAAGATCAAAAATCAATTAAAAATTTTGTTTAAGGCAATCAACCCAGAAGTACCCATAATACATGAGTAAATATGGCATCACATTCCCTTATTGGCGAACAAAGATAAGGCCATGGTATCATCCACGGATGGGTCTAGATGATGTGATGGTGTACCCGCCGTCAATAGAAACAGGATCTGGTTCTGGAACGCCATTTCACCGAGTACTGGATCCAGCGGGTACACAATTGCTCAGGAAAAAGTCCGATCTAGCTAAAAAGCTCACCGTCAGTTTCAATGATCTACTTTTTTTTTTTTTTTTCAAGGTGGGTCCATTAACTCAAAAACCCTGAGGACCTTTGGAACCATGCCTAGTTTTTAAGACTCCGTACAGTACAGTATAACCTTTGTATCAAGGAAAGAATGGCGACATTCAAGTTCGGGTAATTTACTTTTCTGAGATCTCGCGTTTACCCGGTGTCACCCATTGTGTCATATCTACAGGAGCCATATAATACTTCACACGACCGCGTGGGCACCAAGGTTGGAACGTGTCAGTTCTGTGTGTAATAAGGGGCGCAAAAATGGCTTCCGTCGCCCCCAACAGGAATGCAAAAGATCTGATCTGAAACACGGCCTACTACGAAGCCCTTCCATGATTTTGCCAACAGGATCGTCAGGAGTACAAATGTCCGATGGCGGCACAAACGCGTAATAGCGACTAGCATCGGGAGCAAGTCGGGATTCCGAGATCAGCGGGAACGCCCGAGCATTCATATGAAGGGATCCCGACAGTGCCCGCGGTCGGCAGTCCAGGCCGAGACCACTCGGTGGGTTTTTGGGGCTTTTGGGCTGGTCAATGGGGCGGGTCGTGCTTATCGATGCTCAACCTCGATTGGTTTTAAGAGCACGAACGCCAAAGAAATCGATGTTCGTGCGTAAAATCCTGGCGCACGAGGCGTGCAGACGCCACTGATGAAGGCATCTCGCCTATGAAGGGTCCAAATGGGGCCGGATGCCTTATCTTGAACTCAAGTCAGAAGCCATGGAAAAAGAAGATCTATTTTTTTTTTTTTTTTTTTTTTTATGATAGATTGACCTGATTTTCAGGTTGGGTATACACGTCAGACCTTCCAACTCCTCGTCATCTGTACCAGGGGACACCAAGCTAGGTTGGTGTGGCCGGTGAACAGTTTGACACCTACGTAGTGGGGCATTTGAGCGCAATGGCGGCATCATAACCACCCTAAAAGGCAAGCTCCCGCTTTGAACTACGCTCAGGGACGCGAGAACAAAACGCAGGCGGGTAGCCCCGAATCAGGCTAGTTTAAGCATCACGCTGTGCCAGGTGGGGAGCTTCGGTGATAGCACAGGGCGATCCAATTATGAAGCTAATCCACCCACACAGGGTAGAATCTAGGCTGCGCCCGTGGATGGATAATGATTGAAGGTATAGGAGGACATTCCTTGTTTATTGGATGTGATCCATGGATGTGATGGAAGTCATCTACAAGGATCATGCACCTATAGGACAGGGTTGTCTGTCATAGAGACTGCCGACGATGATTTTTTTACTAACTATACATCAACTAGTACGGGGTCATGTAGTAGTAGCCGGGAAAATCAATGGGAAGACCCCGGTCACAGGCACCTTTCCCCAGCGGTTATGCAGCATTGCGCACAGGGAATGAGATTGTGACATCTAATATCAGGGATCAACAAGCCTAGGTGGTACCAATGCAGATAGTTTCATGACTAGCGATATACTTCTTACGCCGTCTGTGTTTCATGAAAATCCCCATTTTCTGCAGAAGCACCGAGGTGGAGTACAGGAAAGTATAACGATCATGCCGTGTAACCTGCATGTTATGCGTCCAGGCACCAGAAAGAGCTCAAAAAAAGAGGATCGATCGCAACTACGGGAAGGGCGATCCCGAGGTTATTGGTCTGGCTGGACTTCTGGATAAACGGAAGTCCCCCCGAGTCTTTCCCCCCTCCATCACCCGGGCTGAACTGCCCAGGGAAGCATGGTGTTATCTAGCCCAGGGGAGAAGGGAAAGATGAAAGGAAAAATCCCTAAAAAAAAAAATCCGTAAATGGCCAAATAGGAAAACAGCGACAAGAAAATAATAATAATAATAATACTAATAATAATAATAAGATCCATCATCTGCCATAATGAATCTGAACCGTGATATTGACCTTCGAGTGATCCCATCGCTGACGTAAAAGGCAGATCAACATCCAAAGCCCCCCTCTATTAGTCTGTTTCTGTTTTTAATCTCTTATTTCAGCCCTTGACTCATCTGATTCTCTTCCAACTCCTGTCATTCTGTCCATCTCATTTCTTTCTCCGTGCTCGTGTGCCTCCCTCACTTTTTCCGGTGAACAGATTCTTATCGCAACATCCCACTTCGGCTTAGTCACATCGCATCATCTCCGTCTCTATCGCCACTTTTTTTACTTACAACCGGAAACGGCACATCTCCACTACACGGTGGGACCCGTTTGGTCGGACTGGCCTGCGATTCTGGACATTGCCCGGTAGATCATAGGAGGGTTTTCGTCCAGAAAGAAAAAAAAAAAAAAAAAAACTGTGTCATACCCTGGTGGTTTATTATTTTTCCTACTCCCATACTCTTGTTCTGGTGTTGGATTTCGTTTTGTTTTCCTCACCTTCGTCCCATTCTGCAATTTTCGACTCTTGCTTTTCTCTCACCCGGGCCCCCAGTCGCTTGCGGTGGCCATAATCCCAAATGGCTCTCAGCTTTTTTAGTGGCGGCGGGAGCGCAAGCAATGCCAAGTACTTTGATATTCGGTAGGTGGAGTTGGCATGTCGGCATCATGCAGATTGATGCACCAGACGGTTGCTAATGGATTTCAGATTGAATGAAGATTATATCGTGTTTCGTGGAGGCGAGCATGAAGCTGCTGGTGCTCTCTTGAAGGGAACACTGGTGCTCTGCTTGTCGGAGCCGCTCGCAATCAAGCATATCCGATTAGAACTGACTGGAATGTCGCGTGTCTGGTAAGTCGGCCAAACTTCAGTCTCATGAAGAAAGAAGAAAGGATCAAGCTTCTAACTACATCCAATCACAGCTGGCATCTGCCTTCTAGCTCGACTGCCGGTGGTCGCAAATCGTGGAGGGAGCGCGTGTTCTACGACAAGACATTCAGATTCCGTGATGCTGGTAAAGGAAAGACGGAGCTCTTGCAGGCTGGCAACTACGAGTATCCCTTCGAGGTCTTCCTCGAGGGAACAATGCCTGAGAGTGTGGAGGGTCTTTCGGAGACCTGGGTCATGTACCGATTCAAGGCCGAAATCGGAAGGAAGTACGCTAAAGACATTGTGGCGCGCAAACCATTGCGCATTATCCGCACACTCGACCCGAGTGCGCTCGAGCTCTCACATGCGATGGTATGTCGAACTTCTCCTGAATCCCTCGGTGGGGAATAAGCGGGGCACTAACAAGTTCTTTTCATAGTCCGTCGATAACGTCTGGCCGAACAAGATCGAATACTCTATCAGCACCCCAACAAAGGCTGTCATATTTGGAACCTCCATTCGTGTGGACTTCAAATTGATTCCTTTATTGAAGGGTCTACGAATCGGACAAACTACCTCGCAACTCATCGAAAGCCATGATCTTACTCTCAATCCCGAAGACCCTGACTCCATTCGCAACACTTACAAGATCACCCGCACCATTTTAACGGATGAATACGATCTAGACGAAAACAGCCTTGAGATTCTTGAGGAGTCAGCTGAAGGCTACCAATTCACTCGTTATCTCGACATGCCGTCTACCTTGACCAGGTGTTTGCAGGACACAGACACCAAGGGTATCAAAATTCGCCATAAGTTGAAGTTCCGCATTCAACTTCACAATCCCGATGGCCATATCAGTGAAGTAAGTTCTCATCGAAGAATTGCGAAATCGGGTATCAATGGATCATACTGACTTTTAAACCAGCTACGTGCCACTCTGCCGGTCTCGATCTTTATTTCTCCGCTGGTTCCTCTTGACGATAATAACGCTGTCCGTGACCAGAGTGCCCGGTCGGCAAACCAACGTCATCTCGCCGATGATTTCGCTGCCCAGCAGGCACCACCGCTATATGGAGACCACCAACTTGATCAGTTATACAGCGAAGTTGACCCGAACGGATACCGCACGCCTGGCCCCAGCAGTGGACCTAATACTCCTGGAGGAGCCCTGAGCCGCAACATTTCCACAGATAACCTAGCTTCCATGAACGCATTAACCAACACCGACATCTCCGCCGCTGCCCTGCGAAGTCGTCTTCAGGGGTTGCACAACGCAAACGTCTTTGGTCAACCATCCCCTGGCGAGCCTTCACGCGAGTCACGCGAGTCCCCGACCGAGAGTCATCCTAACTCGCGACAGCTGAATGTTCACTTTAATGACTACTTCGGCCCATCTTCAGGCTCTAACTCCCATACCCCGGGCAGCCCTGAGCTTTCTCGTCGCCCCTCTGACGAAGTTGATCATGAAGCTCTCCCATCTGGAATGGCAACACCTTTCCACCCTCAATATGCAGAGGTCGAGACATTGAGTCGAGTTCCCAGCTATTCAACTGCAGTGCGGTCTAATGTGGGCTCTTTTGACTCTCACCTTCCGGACTACAACGCGGTCATTGCAAGCAGTATGCCGAGTACGCCAGTCCTCCAGTCTCCACAGCAGGCCTACCTGCGAAGCGGTCGTACCAGTGGACGGGCCAGTGGAATATCCACGCCAATGGAGGTGAGTCGTACCAGTTACTTCGGCTCTGGTGGCACCAATGCTGATGACGCCGAACGCAGATTCCGATTAGTGCAAGCCCGCGCTAGAACATGAGAAACGAAAGTTCTCCATCCTATCGGATCAACTCTACTTCCCGACAGATTTGCCCTTTGTCAAGTCCGCTTCCCACAAAAAGTGTTTTCTCCAGTGCTGGACACTGGATCTTGTCCCCCAATACTCTTCTCTATTCCCCTCGACGTATGCCTACATGATATCTGGCTTTTTCATCCGATCATGGGTCTTTTTGTTTTGTTCTCTTTGATTTACCTCTCATACACTTGCGGCGTTTGAACATTAGACAGGATTGGATATCTCATAGACGGCTTGACGATCATTTGCTCTTTTTGTTTCTGCTTTTGTTTTCTTTCATGATCCCCAGCTGCAAAGGAGCACTAGATTTAGACTCCCTCAGCACGATTCACGCACCAGAGGCTATTTATTATTACTATTATTATTATCAAGTCGCATGTACTTTAATCAAACACTGATCCCAACGCATTATCAATTGGCTATCGATACCTACTCACGAGTGCCCCTCCTCCCGATCTGGTAAAATATACTGTAGATCCACGTGCTGCACCCGGTCAGAAAAAAAAAAACCACAATAATGGGATTGTTGAACAAAAGATGTAACCTTTGATCCGCATTCGCTCGCTCGATCCCACTCCGTGCCAGGCACAAGATCTCCACCTTCTTGTGGCGCTTGGCCCCAAAACCTGGTTCCAAGCAAGCTAGCGCTAAGAGGTAGCTGACCCTCCTCCAAAAGTCCCTTTGTGGCATAGTAGAAGCGCGTCGCGAGCACGAAAGTCGGACAAATACCACCTATCTACACATTGTAAACACTATATCAGTAAGATTTGGAATTGGGCACCGAACTTAGATTTGGAAGGTTTCCCATGTTCCATAGGCGCCACAAGTGCGGGCAATGAGATCATAGGCGTCATTCCATAACCGATCGGCGCAAAGTTAAGAATGCAGACTCATCCCACTTCAATCATTTTTTTTTTCCCACCGCAATCTTGCAATGCTATGCCTATTAGCCCCACCTTTGGCCTAGTTCCTCTTTTCTTTCTGTTCGTTCATTGCACGCTTTCTTAGAACTAGTCCGGCTATAGACTAGCGCTACCACGGCTCTTCCGGTTTCCTTTCAGCCACAAGTGCCCACTGGCACAACACCGATCCCGCATCCCGCATTTTCCATCTTCCCCCTTCCAGAAGATCGAGAGACGGCCAAGAACCTTGGGCATTGACGAGGACAATCGATTTGATCCTTTCGTAGTGCTGACGCTTTAAATCTGCGTTTCTTTCTGTGTTCTCATATCCTCCGTTATGTCTACACCAGTCAGTCCCGTGGAGCACAAGCTCCCACAGCGCTCGGCTACTATGTCCAGTGGTTTGACTCGTCGTACTTCCATGAGTGACGATGAAGCTATCCCGGATACCGATAGCAGTGAGGTATGTTTGTCAACCCCCCCAAGAGAATATTGTTCGCACAAGGAGTGGGGAATCGCGGGGCACGACGAGACACCGGCTGACGTCTTTTTGTGACACTCTAGACTACCAACCTCCTGATCGAGCGTCTTCGTGCATGGAAACACATGTGTGGAAACTTAGAAGACTATGTCTCAACCACCGCAAAGATCTCCCGGTCCTCGTCCAAGGACCAGGAGAAAATCCTGAAGGTCAGTTCTTGATTTGTCGTTCGGCGTGGAACCTTCGAAATTGACATTGAAATCGGTTGAAACAGACGGTCAGCGAGCCATTGAAGGAGGCTCATCATTTCAGTGCCTCGGAGGGTGGAATGGCTGGTCTGTTCCAGAACATGCGTAACAATTCTCAGGTACGAGCAACCTAAACTCCCCCCGAGGGGCTCCGAGATCTAATCGAGTTTCTTTCTACTAGGGAATGGTGAACATGTACCTCGAAACCGAAAAGAATCTCAAGGGCAGCGTCCTCCCTACCCTCGAACGTCTCCACAAAGAGATCAAGAACAAATCCAAGGAGCTGAAGGACGGTGCAGCAAAGGGAGCCAAGGCTGTTGAGAAAGCCCGCGGATTGACCCAGAAGCATATTGAGCTTCTCGGCCAACACTCTGCCTCCCACGATTCCGCCATGGGCAACAAGATCGAGCCACATCATGACCCTTACATCCTGAAGCGTCAAATCAACCACCGCCTCAACAAGCAGGTCGGCGAGGAAAACAACCACCGCAACGACATCCTCGCTATCCAAAACTCATTCCAGCAATTCGAGTCCCACATCCTCCAAACCGTCCAAGCTGCTCTGGACCAGTTCTCCCAGATCATGGGCGGCCAGCTGGACCGCCAGCGTGCCATGTACGGCGACATGCTTGGCGCCGCCCAGCGCATTCCCCCGGATTTTGAATGGATCAACTTCTGCGTGAGCAACGACGCCAAGCTGGTCAACCCCGACTCCCCGCCCCGCGAGTTTGCCAACATCTCCTTCCCCAACCAAGACCACCGTTCTACCCAGCCTCTCCTCGAGGGCTCCCTGGAGCGTCGTTCTCGTGCTGTCATCAAGGGCTTTAGCTCTGGATACTACGTTATCACACCCGCAGGTTACCTGCACGAGTACAAGGATGACGACGACTTCCGCAAGGATCCCTCCCCCGAGCTGTCTCTGTACCTACCCGACTGCGTTATCGGTTCCATCGATGGTGCCAAGTTTAGCGTCAAGGGTAAGGATGTCTCGAACGGAAAGGTTGGCAATGCCTTCCACACCACTACCGAACTTAACTTCAAGGCTTCTACCCCCTCTAATGCCGAGAAATGGTGCTCTGTTATCAAGGAATCTAGTCGCTCTGCTTCAGTATCTACTAGCGCGGCTGCTGCTACCCCTGCTGCATCTACAATGACCTCTCCTACTTCGCCCGCTGTCTCCCAAAGCCCCGCTGAGAGCATCTCGGGTAAGAAGGAGAGCCAGCCTCCTGTGTACTCTGAAGAGAAGGATGCGGGTTCTCCTGCCGCTAGTGCTACTGCTACCCCTGCTGCTGACCCAGCTGCAAAGCCTCTTAGCCGCACTGCTAGCTCTGGAAGCTACTTCACCGGTCCTGGTGGCACCGCCGCTGGAGAGAAGAGTGAGAAATCTTAAGATATGATTGATTTACATTTCCTGGGTTTTTATTTTGTCGTGCTCTCCTTGACCTACGCTATATTGGACTTGCATACGCTATGTTCTGCCCGATGAGGCATTACTAGCTTTTTCGCTTCTTTTCTCATTTTTTATCTTTATAACGCTCTTGGTATCCCTTTCGATCCCACCTAGCTTGGGTTTCAGCGCGCCTGAGTCTATCAGCTGGTTTCGATGACCGGCGGGCGCACGCATTATGTGATCTTGAGATATATATTGTCCTAATAACCCGCAAATACTATGATTTTGACGACTGTTAAGTCTCTGGTAATAAAATAAGAACATTGGAATGAAAGCAAATGGCTGGATTTCTTGGCTCTACGAGACAACGCTTGCTAAGATTGCTAACAAGGAATACCCAAATTTATCATAAGGTCATGTATGCACTCCGTAGTACATTCGGACAAGGATCGCAGATGTCTGCAAATCCAGTATATCCCCGCGGTATTTCAAATTCTCACCATAACTTAAATGGCTCTTCTTAAAAGTCCTCCGGGCTCTCCAAATCATGTAATTTCGACCCAAGGAACCGACCGAGTGCAGCGCATTTAGACTCCAAGGCCAGCAGCACAGAGGGGGAGGCAGATAGGTTTAGACTGGCCAAACGAGCAAGATCGGCACTACGGTCGATCTCATGTTGGGTATCAACGCCGTTTCGGGCGGGGATATTGGGTGATGGTGCTGCCGATGAGCCACGCTGGGAATCACTTTGAGCTGCGTCCGACGTGGCGCCATTCCCTGAAGATGGGTCTATTACCGCCCCATTATCACTGGGAAGGTACTCGGAGTCGACACCGTTTTCTGTGGCCTGATCGACTTTGTTAGGACCGATGGCTGCCAGAAGGACTTTGTCGGCTATGCGAGTCACTACTGCGACGGAATCATCTAGTTCAAATACAATGGAACCAACGTCGCCCAACGACATTGACTGTGCTGTTACGTAGGAGGACGGATGGCTGGCTGGGTTCACGCCTGTGAGGTTTCCACTGGAGGCAGTCTTGGCGTAACATGTGTAGGCGGCGCCGTAGGTTGCGCTGAGATTTCGTAATTGACGTGACGAGAGGGCAGAGGCGTAGGCAAAGACAGCACCGTTTGTTGCGAAAACACTAGAGGTTCAGTGTTAGCACTAGGGTATTTCGATACCAAGAGAACAAGACAGGAGCAACGGGGACATACAGCATGGTCGTGATTTCCGGCGGGGAGAGATTATCTTCTAGGAGGTCGCCTAATGCCTCTGAATCCAGCATCTTTATATCGGGAAGGTCGGGAAGCATGGTGTCGGTTGGGCGCAGGGTCGCCTGGGGGTCTTCCTGGACCGAATTCTCTGTATACTTCACCCGTTGGTGCTGTGTCTCCACAACCCAGTCCCTTGGCGGGGTGTATGAGGAGTCCTCTGGGAAGAAGAAACAATTATCGCTGTAGTCTTCGTCGTCGTGATCGTACTCGACAGGCTCGTTGGAGGCCGGGAGGAGGTTCTGCGCGCACTGCACGCGACTGCGAGCCCAATACGGGAGAAGTGGAGTGTCGCGGGGCTCAAGCTCGGAGCTGGCGAAGTAGCCGGAGACTGGAAGGGGTTCAAACTCAGCCATCTTTAAACCCATTGCCTAGCTGATCTGCGCGATACGCGTGGTCTAGAGGGGCAGTGGTCTCTATCCTTCCAAGAAGATTTGCAGAGAAAACAGGGCAGGGTGTTCATAGCTGGGCGTGAGGTGAAAAAGAAGGGAAGGGTAAGGCAGGAAGAAGATGAGGCTGCCTTGGTAATCTCGGACAATTTTCTTGATATCAAACTCTCGAGTACTTTCTATGGGTTGACTCACAGCGAGCCCCGGGTGACACGATAATTCCCGCTGGGTCCGGTGGCACGAGGCCAAGCTCGGAGGAAAGCTCGGAATTTATATATGAGGCCAGGGTAGGACTGCAGTCATGCGATCCCGCGAGGCTCTCCGCAAGTCGGAGGGCTTGTTCATGATGCAGGGGCGCGAACGTGGGCAGGTATGGAGATGTGATTGGCAGAGGGCGCGAAAGAATTAGGCAACGTATGCATGTGTGGTAATCGCGGGAAAGCGAAGAAATTTAAGAAGGGGGGGGGAAGAAAAGAAAAGACAGTTCGCGAGGCCGTCAACACGAGGATTGGGGGTGGGAGACAGGCCAATCGTAAGGAGCGGACGATCAAACCCGAGGCGGGGTTGGGGTGGGAAAGATTGTGGAGTGCAAAGCCGTGACTTAAGGAATCCACGTACCTGTGCGAGCGTTACGGATGAATGCAATTGGGTGCTTGTGTTGCTTGAATATGTCGGTTTGCTTTGGAAGGCGAGGTGTGCGTGGGGGAGGTGAGAGTTGGGGGAAAGGGAGAGGAGAGATTAGCTGAGAGAGCGAGAGATTGGAGCGATAGGCAGCTTCCCGCGGGGCCGTCAAGTTGTCAAGCTACCACAAAGTTTAACGAGGCAAACTAGGCTGAGGAATCGAAGGAGCAGACCACAAAAGGAACGAGGTTGCGTTCTAGAAAATAAAATTCTAAAAAAAGCAATGAGATCTAGATTTCCCCAGAGAATGACGATCTTAGACGATAACAATATGTAATATCCCTCCCCCTGCTATAGACAACTCGGTCCAAGCTTGGACTTCGGCAGCATCATGAAGTCACGAGGCCCCACTTTCCCTCTTCCCCTCACGCTGACAAACCCGCAAGTTTTCTCCAACATCCTTCATGTCCTGGCGAAGTCTGTCTCAAAGGGTCCTCAAACCACGTACGTGCAAGGCTCCCGATTGGACCTAAGGGGAAAATACTGATTAGATCTTAGTGACGCGATCCTTCACCATGGCTGCCACCGATCCCTCCACTTATAAGTTGAACCGTTCGTCCTCCAAATCGTTTGACCCCTCCTACAGTAAAGCACAACCCACAGACTGACACAATGGCCCACAGACACCATGATCCGGGTCAAGGACCCAAAGCGATCAGTGGACTTCTACAAGTTCCTCGGTATGAGCTTGATTAAGAAGATGGATTACCCCGAATGGAAGTTCTGCAACTACTTCCTCACCTATGACGGACCCAAGTCCCTCCAGGGTGAAACCCATTTTACCGACCGCAATGCCAACATCGAACTCACCCACAACTACGGTACTGAGAACGACCCTAACTACAGCGTCGTCAATGGCAACACTGAGCCTTACCGCGGTTTCGGTCATCTCTGCATCTCCGTTGACAACATCGAGGCCGCCTGCAAGCGCATCGAGGACGCCGGTTATGCCTTCCAGAAGAAATTGACCGAGGGTCGCATGCGACACATTGCTTTCGCCAAGGACCCTGATGGATACTGGGTAGAGATCATTCGTCGTGGCGATGAGGATCTGACCCCTACCACCGACCCATCCTCCTACCGTCTGAACCACACTATGATCCGTGTCAAGGATGCCGAGGCCAGTCTGAAGTACTACCAAGAATCTCTGGGCATGAAGCTCGTTCGCACCAGTGAAAACCCAGAGAACAAGTTTAACTTGTACTTCCTGGCCTACCCCAACTCCAACCCTCCAATCAAGGAAGGCGTCAAAAATGCCGTCGCGGAGTGGGAGGGTCTGCTCGAGCTGACTTGGAACTACGGCACTGAGAAGCAGGAAGGACCAGTCTACCACAACGGAAACGCGGAGCCCCAGGGATTCGGACACATCTGTAAGTGTCACTGTGACACCCTTTTGGTCATACTCCGAGCCAATCTAATTCCAATGTTCTTTTCTCTCTAGGTATTACCGTGGATGATCTCCAGGCTGCTTGCGAACGATTTGAGTCACTTGGTCTGCCATGGAAGAAGCGCTTGACCGATGGTCGGATGCACAACGTCGCTTTCCTGCTCGACCCCGATGGATACTGGGTTGAGGTCATCCAGAACGAGCGCATCAAGCCCAGCCCTAACTGCTAGAGAAGGAAAATTTGTCTCGTAAAATATCAGATAGTATATGAAATCTCAAAATATGATGAAGCTGTATATACCATTTCCTTCTTTTTTGGTGTCCGATGGTCAATTTGAATATTGTCGCCGTGAATGCCAATTCAGCCTAACCCAGACCGAACAGCCTTAACCAACAGAAATGGGGTTATAGCTTATCATCGATCGTATTATAGGTGGGCGCGGTGGATCCTCTCCCCCGCCCCCCAGACGTGGACCTCCATTTTGCCCTGGACCAAAACCTTACCGACCGAGAAAACCCTGTCCAGATCCAAATTCAAGATACACGTCTGCATAGAGCTATGGATACAACCCCGCTAGTACAAAGTGATCTTACACGCCACCTTGGGTGATATTCCTCGACACCTCTGTCTGCTGAGCTCAGGCGCTTTACGTGCGTTAACCGCCGACCCCACATCTGATTGAACTCGGCGGGATCCCGAAACCTGGAGGCGATTTCGCCTCCGAGAAAATCCTCACAACCATGTCGCCCGATTCTGAGAAGCCGAAAAAGGCGCCGAGAAAACATGTAACAACAGCCTGTGTTCCTTGCCGAGAGAGCAAGATCAGGGTACGTATCTCTTTATATGATCTGATGCAGGGTCCCGCCTTATCTGATTCGTGTATTCGCAGTGTGACGGGTCGATGCCCCATTGCCAGAATTGTCAACGTAAGGGCAAAGAATGCAAGTACCAACATGGTGATGATAAGCGGAAGTAAGTGACCACTCGTTCATCTGTGTTTCTACTCGTGATATTACATGCAACGCCGTGTAGGGGAAGATTATTCCCATTCACTGCGGGGCAGCTGCCTGTATAACCAGACGAGAGATTATGAAAGACTTGCATGGCCAGCTGACATAGAAACTAGAGTATCGCTTAGAGCAGCTACCGAGCTATTTTCAGCTCGCATTGATCAACTATGTCAGTTCATTCATGAACAAGGGCTGCAGCCTCCGCCCATGGACCCCGAAGATGAAGCTGGGATGAACAGAGTACTAGACACACTCCAAATTCCTCGCGGATTTTCCAAAGAAAGTTCCACAGGATTGGAGCCTGAGAAGTCTGAGTCCAAGCCAACAGTGCTGGTTCCTGCGGAGACATCACCGAAGCAAAGCCCACCAGTTGTGGCCTCAAAGGAACAGACACAACCTGTGAATGACTCAGCAACGCCAGAATCTAACTCCTCGCATGGCCTCCTATCCACTCAGCAGTTAGCATCATCTGTGGGGCCTTGGAATCCTTTTGGTATGGTGCAAGGAGGCCATGACAACCAAAACTTCATGCACTGGGGCTTCACGCTCCCTACGGCGGAAAGTTTAGATACCATCTACGCCAATATCAATGGAAGGCAAGGACCCAATGTCAGCACAGGCCTGAGTCCTGATAGCCTTCAACTGGGCATGGATATGGCACAACAACCCGGTGTGCTTCTTGGCCAGCTGCCGGTTGAGCAACACGAGGATTCTGATAGTGACGAGGAGAACGAAGCTGAGAATGATGTCATTGAGCAGCTATCGCACCGAATTGGAACGCTGAAAATTGCAGGAGATGGTCATTTGCGATTTTATGGTGCGACTTCTAATCTCAACCTGGTGGATGTGTCCGCCACCCAACAACGCCAGAGACCCGATGCACGCACTGTACGCCACGATGGTCAAGATA
This sequence comes from Talaromyces sp. PF30-5, assembly GCA_023626375.1. NCBI lineage: Eukaryota > Fungi > Ascomycota > Eurotiomycetes > Eurotiales > Trichocomaceae > Talaromyces > Talaromyces sp. PF30-5. Next base: position 18,249 of record JAMAGU010000017.1, on the reverse strand, counting down.
TTCTGAATCACCTTCGAGTTGGCCAGCCCGTCGACCAGGCTCTGGAAGATCATTTGGTTGAGCTTTACTTTACGTGGCAGAACCCTAGCATCTACGTCGTTGACAAGGAGATGTTCATGGTTGCGCGATCTAAGTGGCGAAATGAATATGACGACACACCATTCTATTCAGAGGTTTTAACTAACGCCATGTAAGCAACCTCAGATCCTGACTCTAGTACTGACTAACATATACTAACATACTAAATTTTTACAGGTGTGCAATTGGAAGTGCATTTGAAGCACGGTACCACCCTACATTCATAACTTTTCCCAAATCACTGGCCGAGTTCTTCGCAGACCGAGCCAAGGCTCTTCTGGAAATAGAGTTGGACTCTCCCTGTGTTGCGACGGTTCAAGCCCTTGTGCTTCTCAGTTGCCATGAAGGGGCATCAAATCGCGACGCACGAGGCTGGCTTTACAGTGGTAAGTCATGTTGCATTGAGCATAATAGTACTTGCGTTAACATGAAGACTAGGGATGTCAATGCGTCTAGCCTTTGATCTTGGACTACATATTGATATGACTCAATACGTGAGCAAAGGGGAAATCAGTCCTCATGAGGCCGACGTACGGCGTGCAACATTTTGGGGGAGTTTTGTCGCAGATCAGTAAGTCTTTTCAAGCACAGTCAACTGCGACTTGCTAATCCTCTTTTAAGCTTCTGGGGATTTTATCTCGGTCGGCCATTCCGCATGAATGCGGGAGACGTAAATGTGCCAAAGCCTGCTTCAGGTCTTGAGCCAGAAAGAGAGAATGTCTGGTATCCGTATGGACTACAGGATAAGGAAAATTCAAGTGGATTGAAGAATCCGACAGAGCTTATTTGCAGACAATTCGTCGTTCTATGGGAGATGATTTCTCCCGTAGGCCATATCCTGTACGTCTTGATCGCTTTGTGTTATATTGTGAAACAGCTCATCGAACGAACACTACTGACGATTTTCAGATACGGATGCTCTGACATCTCTCGTCATGATCTACAAAGGCTATGCTTCCAAGTAACGGAAGACCTGTTTGCTTGGAAGGCCAATCTTCCCTCCAATCTTGAAATCAACTTGGATGATGATACCACACCTATCTTGCCTCACCTATTGATTCTCCAGTAAATACCCCAACTCCAATTATGTTTTACTCTACCCTAACAAATATTCAGCATGCAATATCACCAAATCATCATTTTCTTCCACCGACCGTGGGTTTCTAAGAGCTACATTCAGCCTCGCAGCCCTCGTCAAGGACCGGGCTACCACCACGCCAGACGAATGTGCATCGAGTCCGCTACTGCTATTGCACGGCTACTTCACATCTACGAGAAGCATTATACCTTCAGACGAATGACCAACCAGGCTGTAGCCATTATTTTCAGCGCCGCCTTAATGTTACTCTTCGTCACCGTCTCTAGCTCTGCTTTGGTACCTTCCAAACCTGGCGAGATTACCCAGTCTCATCCGCGTAATGCAGAAATGGTCGCGTACCTAAACCTCTGTTTCCGTGCCCTCGATGAATTAGGCCAATCTTTCGAAAACGCCAAACGAACTCGCGACTATCTCGTGACTCTTCAAAGGCGCTGGCAAACACACATGCGTCGATCTGGCCCTCGCGCCAAACGACAAATGAGCTCTGCAAATTTATTAGCCAACGCTGCGCAGCAGAAACCTGCTTCTTCCACCACTTCCTCCGTTCCGACGGGACAGCCAGCACAAACCACATCAGGTTCAATGGGATCGGACGTTCCACGCAAGAAATCCCGACTCGTTAACTCAAATATAGCCTCTCAAAATACCGCCCACAATCCTTCGGTCTCTAAAAATCCTACCTCTGCACCTTTTACTGCTGATCACTCTTATGAATCCTCGCAGTCTCATTCTCTCGCATCTCAACAGAACCAGCAACGAGCTTCCTTTAATCAACAGCCATTCTCAACGCAGGATGCAAATGAGTTTGACTGGATTCGCACATCTGACTTGAATCTCCTGTCTGGAGCTCAGGGTCCTGGAACCGATCCAAACTTCCTAGGTGGTATATCCACAGCCCAATTTCCCGACGATGCCAGTATGCTTCCTGATCTAGGGGATATTGAGGGATGGTGGGGATCGCCAAATGGGAACTCGGGGTTAGGAGGTCCAAACCTGTAACTTCCATTCACGCAAATAGACATACATAGAGATACCGGTTTCACTGAAAGCTTTGAAATAATTCCCCTCAGGTGGATAATTTAACTTCGTTGTGTCTCTTTGAATTCCAAATGAGGATGTTACAATGTCAAAATTCTATTGCCAATCACGGCTTGGACCATGAGGCTATCAAATCGGAGCGACAACATTTTGCGACAGACTGCTCTCTAGGAAGATGTCTTTAATTGGAGTCTCTACTGCAAGTCAAATATCTGCACTGGAAGATGATAATCCGTGATTAATTCCGCAGCCCTTTATAAATCTGATATCAGGAATATTTAGCAAAGGCCGACATCCTTGAAAGTCCCCAAGAATCAGAACCGATACCTATAAATACTAGTATGAGAGTTCACTCGGGGTACATCCCGAGGTCTGTCATCGGCTTCAGAAGCCGAGTCACAAGTCCAGAAACAATTATTAATATCCAACCTAAAGCCTCCACTGTTTTGTTCCACCGAGAAATTTGAAGTCAACATCTTCGTTTCCATGTGGCTACAGTGTTAATCTTGCAATAGTGACTTCACTCTAACCCTCCAACCATCCACCCCTCGAAATCCGAGACAGTCCTAATCATTTGAATTGCACAAATGGCAGATCCGACATCCTCTGTTGCAGGCCTTCAACTCTTTTCGCTCAAAGGCAAACATGCCCTTATCACAGGTGGATCTAGAGGTATCGGTGCTGCTATAGCCATTGCGTTAGCTGACGTGGGGGCATCGGTCTGCATAGCTCAGCGTGACACAAGCAACACTGCTACAGCAGAAGCTATACGTTCCAGTGGATCCAAAGCTGAAATTATCGCGTGTGATCTTTCTGATATGAAGGCTGCGAAGAGTATATTCCAGAGTGCATTGGATGTGATGGATGACCGAATTGATATTCTCGTTAATTGCGGAGGTCTCTTGAAGAGAAAAGACTGTCTTTCTATTTCCGAGGAAGAGTGGGATGATGTATGAATTGAAATACCTTCCTCTACTAAAATATCCTCATAGCTTACATGCCGGTGGATAGGTTCTCAATGTCAACCTGAAGGCTTTATTTTTCATCTGTCAAGCTGCGGGACGACACATGGTTCCCAGGCGATCAGGCAAAATTGTCAATATCGCCTCGATCAATAGTTTTGTGGGCGGAGAAAACCACGCGCCCTATACTTCGTCCAAGGGAGGTGTTTCTCAGTTGACGAAGGCGTTGAGTAATGAGTGGGCGAGGCATAATGTTCAAGTTAATGCTCTTGCGCCCGGATATGTGGCTACAGACATGTATTTACTCACCCCTCCCTACAACGTTCAAAATTTGCTACATATCATTTGCAGTTTTTCTAACCTGGATTTACAAACAGGAATTCTGAGCTACGAATGGATGCACAACAAGTTGCTGCAGGAATAGCGAATTGCCCTGCTGGAAGGTGGGGTGTACCTGCTGATTATGCCGGGCCGGCTATATTTTTGTGCAGCGATGCTTCTCGATATGTATCTGGGGAAGTGCTTGTAGTTGATGGCGGGTTTTTGAGCAGTTAATATTATTACATCTGGAAGGACTATTTAGAATATGTTGAAAGGGAGGAAATGGATGTTTTCATCCGGGCAGATATTAGGTGGCCCTGGATCGAAATATTTATTTAGTATTGAACTTGAAGCCCATTGATCTTTTCCGAGTCCTACTAGTAGTACCAGTTGACCTACTACCTATGACGGTTATGGTAGTAAAAACATGAGATTTACCTATTGCAGAGCTGATATTCAGAACATAATATGCGGAAAAAAAGAATTAACTTGAAGAAATAGTAAAATTATGATCTGCGAGTGAATGTTATTATTGTTGAACAGCTGTGGCTGGTTTGGTCTTGAGGGTAGAGTTGCGGAGTCGATGTTTATGAGGATATCGGTATCCCATCGGTATCCCAGAGCGCGTTTCGACCTTTTTTCTTTTTTTTCTTTTCAATGTTGGGCCGCGAGGTGACCCATGCAACGTGAAGCTGGAAAATTATGCCCAACCAGATAGTGCCAAATATTTAAAATGTAGGGAAGGAGAATATAAATGCAGAGAGCAAACAAGCGAAAGGCACAAAAAAACAAAAGCTAAAAATAAAACGTAAGGAAGCCCTTCTCTGGCAAGAGAGAAAAGAGAGAGAGAGAGGGGTTGCAGGAAGAAAAAGCGAAAAAGAAACTCCGGTAGGGGGAATCGAACCCCCGGCTGCTGTGTGAGAGACAGCGATGTTAGCCACTACACCATACCGGACTAGTATATATTAGTGATGGATATATTGCATACATAAGCCTGGCTTGAAAGTAATGAAGTGCTGGCCGCTCACCCCAAGAAATGCAAAAAATGTAAATTCTGCCCGACGCCTGACAATCGGTATCCCGTCGGTATCCCATTATAGTATACCCTTGTTGTGTGGGCCATTACCACCACTGTTCGATGTGCTCTTGATCCTCCCAGGGTCCGAAGGAGATCTCCTATGGCTAACTGATTGATTCTAAAACTTTTTAACTTTCATGAGTCTTGCTGCCCCTCACCTGGCCCTGTCTTTCTCCTAAGCTACTACCACTAAGACACTCGAGAGGAGATCGCTACCCATGGATTGATGCTGCGAGAGTCTATCCATGGATGGAATTTATGTTCATGTACTACAATAGTACTGTCTCGTCATCAAGTATCTTCTACTGTCCTTTCCGATGCTTCCGATGCCTCCAAATGCCTCCCACGAAGTTTATTAAATGACCATGGGGCCGCGGGCGTTGAGTGGGCTCTTCACCACTCATCTCAGTTGTGAAAAACCCAAGCGCTTCATAAAACAAGCTGTTCTTTCACTATGTTCAACAAGTTCATACTCTTGGTGCTGCTGCTTCCAATCTTTTGGCCCTCTAAGTCTTCTGTTTGGATGGCTCAGGCCCAGAACTATAGCTTAGCAGGTGTGGGATCGACTCTCTGGGACCAGAATGATATCTCGGTATGCTGGGAAAACGCAGCCGGTAATAAATATCTGCAGGAGCGATTATGGGTGCGCGATGCCATCAAGTCCACCTGGGAACAACACTCGGTCATTAGATTTACAGGATGGGGTACCTGCCAGCCCCAGGATCGAGGAATTCGCATCCAAATCGCTGACTCTGGTGCCCTGACCCGAGGCCTGGGGAAAAATCTTGATGGGCGTGTTAATGGAATGATCCTGAATTTTGACTATCAGAACTGGAATACTAAATGCCGATCCGGACGGGAACTCTGTATTCGGGCTAATGCAGTACATGAATTCGGCCATGCGCTTGGCTTCGCGCATGAGCATAATCGACCTGACACGCCCGATTCCTGCACTGAACCTCAACAAGGAACCGATCCGGATCTGATCGTCACCGCGTGGGACCTAGACTCAGTCATGAACTACTGCCGTCCAGGGGCGAATGTTAATTGGCAACTTAGTGAAAAGGACATACAAGGTGTCCAGTCGCTTTATGGGTTGAATCGACCCCTTAGCTCATTCCATGCCGGATGCACAAACGTGCATCAATCTCGTACTCCGGAGTGCATGGCTGCAATGCATCGATATTGTTGGCGTAACCGCAAAGGTGTGGCCGGCTATCCCCAGGAAATAGGATCGGATGCATTCGGCTTTCTGTGTGCTGCGGCGTCATTCTATGGGGATGTGTCATACTCGGATATTCCGAATTGTGCGGGTGGTGCAGAGAATACACAGACGGCTGCTTGTTATTCCTCTACCCATCGATATTGTGATTCGATAAACCGTGGAGGCGCGGGTATCATTCAAGAGCTGGGTGTAAATGTTGCCGTGTTGGCTTGTGTTCCATTTGCCTGGTATCATGGCGTGGAAATGGTTGAGTTGGAGAAGATGAATACTGGGTGCACCTCTTCATCTGCAGCACAGACTCAAAGTTGTGTAGCTGCAGCTCATCGGTACTGCAGTTCCAATGGCCTCGGTGCGGGCGGTCTCATCACCGAACTAGGAGCTCACGGGGTTGCCCTGGGATGTATCACTGACGCTAATTATCTGGGTGCAAAGCTCTGATGTGTGCGAATTTCTTAGAAAATTGTTCTATCCAGGCAACAACTATCATAGTCACAGTTCAAATCAAATCAGTACTCACAACAGACGTGATGATAAGGCGTGTCGAGTCCAAATCTAGCCATTGTTATTTTCAACCCATCTGCGTTGTTTGTTCAACCGGGGCGTTTGATTTGATGAGAAAAGACATATCGGATACGCTAACACGCTAACCTGCAGGAAGGATCAGAGATATTGCAGCCTCTCAAACTGGAATGAGTCATAACAAGATCATCCTCAGGATGGAGCTAGGGTGGTGGTGGAATGGGGCTAAAAAGGAAGCGTGGTGTCATCGGACAAGTGTTGCTTTCGTGTCGGGGTTCTATTTAGCCCGACGTATAGTAATCAAACCTAAAGTGATCAGAACAGATTTATAAAGATACGCCTTTCCCAAGTAAAACTTTGAGTGACAATTCGATTCACTTTCACCAAAAGTGACCATGGAAGTCCACGTCATCTCAAAACACGACAATTGCCAACATGCGAGCTTCACGCTGCCGGATAGCGCGCCTCTGCCAGGATTGGCCGATTCGTCCGTTCGCATCCGTACTCAAATAGTCAGTTTGACATCTAATAATTTAACATATGCGCGGATGGGACTACTTGCTCGTTGGTATGTCGAGCCGTCTGTATTTCTGCCTCAGTAAGACCGGATCTCTGACTTGGCACTGGCACAGGTGGGATACCTATCCGGTGTCTGATTATTATCCGGCTCCTTATAACGACCCAACCAACTGGGGCATTGCTCCAGCCTGGGGACATGCCACTGTTGAAGAGAGCACAATTCCAGACTTGGTCCCCGGAACAGTTCTTCAGGGTTTTTGGCCTACCTCAGCTGCCTTGACTGATCTCAAATTGAAACCATCTCTTCCGACTGGACAGTGGGTCGAGACCAGTGAGCACCGTGAGAAGCTGATGCCACTTTACAACCGGTATACTCAGGTGCCAGAGTCCCTGGCGGATATCTCCCGCGCTCAGTCTCTCAACCCCGCAGAGCAGGAAAAGCTAGATCGCTTAGCTTGGCCGTCAGTCGTATTATGCCGAGGTGGAAATCACTTGAATGAATATGTTTTCCCAGAAGATCCAGACACCACGACTCCAATTCATCCTTACGGAAGCAAGTCTGGGTTGAAATCTATGTGGACGGCAGCTGATGGAGATCTAACCTCTGCAGTCATGATTAGCCTTGGCGCATCTACTAAAACTGCTCGTGCATTTGCATACTTCTTCAACAGAAGACCGATTCATTCTGCTCCACTTGGGTTCCTGCAAGTTACGTCTTCAGTTGAACAGATCTCTTTAGCAACAGAGTTAGCAAGCCCTGTATTTCCCTGTAAAGCAGTGGACTATAAAGACATATCCACTGCTGCATGTGAAAGTTCGAAGTGGCTGGAGGCACGAGGACCTTCTAAGATCGTGATCCTGGATTTTGGAGCTCGGTCTAACACTTTGGACAATCTTTTGCAGCTGATTAAGAACACTGAGAAGCTCCAATCTGCCCAAGAGGTTATCGTACAGATTGGAAGCCAACAAAAGGCAAGTCTTTCAATTACAGCTTTCACGCTTTTCATCCGTTTAAAAAGCCTAAGCTCACGTGGATTTACCAAATCACAGGTCTATTCGCCTGAAGAAAGTCATGCAGTTCGACAAGCTATGGCTGACCTTGGAAAGATCCAGTATAATACCTCTGGCGTCGAGGATACTGCGATTGAGCTAATGGGAATAGAGTCGTTCTTCAATAAGCTACACGAAAAACAGCAAGATTTGATCAACCATCGACATGAGTGTACAACTGGATTGAAGCTGATTTGGGGCCAGGGTGTGGCTGGCTCTGATGGGATCTCAAGCGGATGGGACCGTCTGTGCAAGGGAGAAGTTAGCCCCTCTGAGGGCCTTGTCTATAGGGTACAGCCAGTCAACCAGTCTTAAAGAAATGGTCGATCCGTGACCCCTGGGCGAACAATGCTACTGTTATACCAGCAATTTATAGCAGGAATAGGCTAAAAACTAGCATATTTGGACAATCGGGCTTTGTCTAAAGCCCCGTCAATGGCATTTTAGTTCATCAAACATATAGCATAGTTGATCAATCTATGACTTGCTGTCTGTTTCATCAAACGCTTGCTCAAAGTATGTTTTCACTTCCTTCCCTAAATTTTCATCCACCTTCCCAGTGGTGAGCCTTCGTTCCCCAAATCCTTTCTCTCGTCCCCAAAAACAGGCTCTTCGCATCACAGACACCATCTCTTCACCTTGATAATCAAGGACAGTACGCTTAGACACCAAATCTTTGTTATTCGCATGTTGGTCCAATGACCAATTTCGCAAGAATATCTTCACCCAAGGCAGAGTAATTTGCAGTCTACCAATACCATGATCAGGCCCTGACCAGGTATTACTGCTTAATCCATAGTCCAATCCATAGGGCGGCCAGCGAGAGAGTGCCTTTCGACGACGAATGGGTACAGGTGATTTTAATGAGCCATCTTCGCTGTCTATTTCAGCAGCGAGGTAGCGATCCGTACCCGACAACTCATAAGAAGCGTTCTGTTGCGCCGTAGATGTTTCCAAAACAGGGACTGTTACTGCCCGGCATTCTGCCGGACGCGACCGGTTAGGTAGATAGATACCTAGTTAGCCGCCCCCCCCGAGGGGGGAATGCATGCTTATTACCCCCCATCGCTTACCGTGTGTAACAGATGGCAGCATCGCCCTAATTTTCCAAGGAGATTCCTTCAGATGCCTGTGTGTTTTCTGTTTCCCCGTCGCCTCTTACGTCACGCCAGAGTCTCTGGTGCCCAGACGTGCCCGTTAAAGTAGTTACGAGATAGCTACGGTCGACTTCTCCCGTCGCCCTACCTCTCCACTTCTATCGTTACTCCTATCCCTTAATTCCTTACTATTACTAATTCTATCTCTAGAATTACTAATTTTATCTAAGAAACTACTTCTATAACCCTCTACTATTTATAATCTATCTACTAGCGCCTATATAGTATCATATTAGATTTTTAGTTATATATAATATAGTTCTATATTATACTACCCTCTTCTATCTATATAATCTACTATAGAGTATATAGATTAGTATAATATTAATACTATATCCTAATTCTATTATTATATTGCTAATACTAATTCTCCCTAGACTACTAAGTTTAATAGTATAGCCCTAAGCTATATCTACTACCTACTTATTACTAATATTATATCCTCTTCTAAATTATCTTATTTTAAGATACTATTTCTTCTTATTTAGTCTATTAACTAGCCTATTCTTAGTTAGTATATAGTAAAGATATTCTTAGCTTATATAGTCTATCTTACTATTTTAGATCTATCTCTATCTCCCTTACTTAAACCTATTTATACTCTAGATTATTCCTATAGTTAACTATCTATTACTATATCTATTACTATAGTCTCTACTCTAATTCTAGGCTATATATCTTATTATCCTATATATCTACTATTATTCCTACTAATTAATCTAGTCTACTAGACTATTTACTTTTACTCCCCTATATATTAACTACTACTATTAATAGATCTATCTATAAATATATTTAGATTAGTCTCCTATATTACTATTATCTTTTACTCTCTTATATCTATAATTTATCTATCTCCTATAGTCCTAGACTTTATCTCTCCTATCTCTATTATTTCTATCTTTCCTAAGTCTCTATCTCCTTCCTCTATATCTATATCTAGTATACTATCTATTTTACTATTTACTATTAACCCTTTAGCCTCTTATTATTAGTTATAACTACTCTTTCCTCTTATTAATCCTATATCTCTTATTATAGCTGATAATTTAGAGAATAATAATAATACTACTAATAGTAGTAGTACTATTATCTCTAATAAATAGTTACTTAAGATCCTAAACTAACTATTTATCTATCCTAAGTTTCTAGACTCCCTTAGGGATCCTACTAATCCTATAGGTCCCCCTAGTCCTATTAGTAAGACGATAGAGATATATACTAATATCTCTAGCTAAAAAGTAGCTAATATTAATTACTTTGATTCTATTACTATATAATAAAGTTGTTAGATTTAGGTAGTACTAGTTGACTAGGTAAAGTAGATATAAAGATAGTATAAATCAGTAGCTATTCAGTCTTTAATCTATTTAGAGACTAATACTTAAAGAATATAAGTCTATATAGCTAGCTAGCTAAGAAGTAGTAGGATTCTTAGTAAATATTATTATCTGATCTATAAGATAGCTATATATCTTATATATATAAGATCTAATCTATAAGATAGTCTTATACTTTATATATAAGACTTTGTAAGGCTCTAGATTTTATATATATAAATTCTTTAATAGATTATTCTCTCTCTAATAGCTAAATATCTTAGTTAGTAATAGCTTAGATAAAATCTTTAATATAGATCTAATTTAGATCTTATTCTTACTAATCCTTTTATATCTAGCTATTTATAGGGATAGTATATATTATATTTCTTTAACTAATTTCCCTTTTAATATTAATCCTTTTATATTTAGATATATATAAAATTAATATATATTATATCTTTTTTAGTGTCTTAGATCTAGGATATATAGATTTTTTATATAATAGCTAAATTTAGATAGCTATATTTTATAGATATTTTATATTAGATTTCTATTATTATTCTTAATTATTTTATAATATTTATTAGTATTTTTAGTTTATTAGAATATATTCTTAATATTCTAAATTATAAAGTCTATCTATTTATTCTTACTATTTTTATTTATTATTCTTATTTTTAAATCCTTTATAATCTTATTTATCTATAATAGTTAATATTAGAGATACTACTATTATTTAGATCTAATTTAGTCTTATTATCTTTTAATTAGAAATAAATATTACTTACTAACTAAGACTAATATTATTAGTCTATTTAAATTATCTTAGTTTCTTTATTAATATATATTTATAGAAGATAGCTAAGAATAAATTAGAGATTTAATTTAATACTATTATTACTAGAATTTAGAATTCTATTACTATAATCTAGTTATTTCTAATTTATATAGATTATTTATATATAAATCTCTATAGTAATTATTATATTAAATATAAAAGAATTAATATATAGTATAGTATAGAACTTAATCTAATTATCTAGTAGACTTATAGAATAAAAAAACTATATAAATAGATTAATATAAAGTTATTTATAGATATATTAGATCTAATATAGCTAATTTTCTTATTATAGATTCTTATAATAATATAATAAGATTAATATATATTCTATAGTATATATATATAGATCTAGAATATAGAGAAAAGGAGAATTTGGTCAGAAATAAATAATATTGAATTAACTGACTTGCCCTTTAATTTAGTAGGTAACTTACTTAATATTTAAGTATAAAGATTTCATGACTGAGTTATGCTTAGACCGATAATTGCGTAATTTGTTTTATGTGTTTTCTATATAAAATGTGAGGGGAATGTATAAAGGAGGTTATATATAAATCATCATCTATAGTATAATATCATATACAGGAAGTATTTATTAATGGATGAAGTTGTTGTAGATCCCCGGATGCTTGGATGAAATGTCCGCGGAATCGTATATATATTAATACATCGTGGTGAATCTGGTGATCGCCTTCTCCCACAGCTCCCACACACATACTCTCCCCCGCCTCGTTATTCGCGCTGAATACACACATTCTTATCCCAAAACTATTTTGTCAAGTCGCGCTTATAACACCCAGCTGCATAATACACATAACTAGATAATTGTCAATTCGAATATTTGGAGGAAGGCGTTCATGTTCTCGAAGAGCCCTTTTGCCTCTATCATAAAAGCGTCCGTGGTATTCGAAAACGTGTCCTCAGTGACGACAGGGGATTCGACCTGCTCGTTGTGCTGCTGCTCAGTAGCGCTGGTAGTACTGGTAGCCATACGACTTTAGTGAAAGTCGCATCTAGCTCCTTGGGCTCCGTAGTAGCAGTTTGCACAGATAAGATAGGATCCCCCCAGACCCTCAAACCGGACATAAGATGCGTATAGGCCATGTCTAGCTCTGCAGCACCCACAAGCTTCATCTCCATCGCGTCGACAACCCCGGGCTTGGATCTGGAAGGACTCGTAATTGTCTTTTCTCCGGGTGATCTGCTTATAATAACTTGAGCCGTCGTATGTTTTTCTCCCGAACCGGTTACAGAGGATTGGTTCACGTATCACGGGGATTTGTTGGAGCGTCTCGAGTAAGCGCATCGGATGCCTTTCTCCGTATCGATATAGTTCTTGACCCCTTCGCGAAGGATTTGCTGCGGCGTAAGCTGCCCAGAATGCAGGTTCATCTTTATCTCCAGCATCCTGTCTTGGGTCCTCGTATCCGGATAAAGGAATTGTGTGTTCGCCAGAGATGCTTCGATCTGATTCTTGAATGTTGGTCAGTGTCACAACTGAATAGTTCTCTCTTTCCCCGGGATCATACCCATGATGACGTTGGTAGGTATTTGGATGAATGATGCTTTATATTTAATGTAAGATGAGTATATTCGTAATGTAAGATGGGTATGTTCAATGATAATTCATATGTCGATGTTCGTGATAGTTAGAGGAGGTGGTGAGAGGAAGGCGAAGGAAGTGAGGTTTTGGTCTTATACGCAAATAACATTTCCCCTCTTCCTTCGCCTGGATGTTTCTTCCTCCTTCATCTATCCAAACGCGACTACCCCAGGTGCCTTTTATCCCAAACTGACTACCTTTTCATCCCAAATCGACTACTCCTTTATCCTAACTACGCGTGGTTAAGATGCCCATCCATCAGTACGGCCATCTCAATTCACTATTATATCAATAAAGCTAACTTCCACTGGGCGATTTGAAGGGAGTACTAAAAAAACACTTGGCAACCCCGCCACTATTCCAGCTCCCATTGTGGGAACCGAGGAATCCCCCCCGGGCGAATGGGCAAAGCGCCTGAAGGCGCTGGTTTGGACCAACTCCCGCCAGGGCCGTGTCCCTGCAACAAAGGCACTGCAGCATATGGTGAAGCTGGATGCCAAGCGTGAGCTTCTCCTCCGCGATGATCGAATTTGGGGTGCAGACGGTTTCAATGATATGCTGGCAAACAGTGTTTGCTCAGTTGAGGCATCCCTAGCATTTGTTGTCGGTACAAAGGCTGAGCACCCTTGCTCCTACTGTAAGCGCGACCTACGCCCATTCCCAATCTGCATAATTGTTCCTGGGTGTCCAAATCTATCATGCTGTGCCGGTTGTCATTTCAGAAACAAGGATCGTCAATGCGACCATTACATCCCCAGAGACCACCGATCCGTCCCAGATATTACTACACTTAATCGACTGGAGGAAGGCTTAAATGGACTAGACGATTTGCTTCAAGATATTAATACCAACGCCGTCAAGATGAACAGAGCTTTCAGCCAAGGTCGTTATGATTACACAGCACTATTTATGGCTGAGGAGACCAATATGAAAGCACTCGCCACTGAAGCAAATACCAGATTTGAGGAAGGAACTATTACCGGCGAGACTCTCACAAAGAACATCCAGGAGGCCACCTTGCTACTCAAGAACCAGATAAGTCTCCTACAAGGTACTTTGAGGAAGCGTACTGAGCAGGCAGCACGCCAAGCTGCTCGTAATGAGCCCGTCCAGCCCAAAGATGGTAAAAATTATTGATTTCTAAGAGCTGCACCCGGCGCTCTTGCCTTTCCTACATATCAGTTATTTATTTTCTTTCCTTTATAGCTATTATGAATTCCGGTATGGCTTCGTTTTTTTTTTTTTCTCTCCAGGGAGGGCTGCTATAGATTTTGTTGTGGTTTCGGTTTCATTTAGTATACGCAGTTTTTGCGGCTTGAATAGAAGTATTCTTTTTTTCTCACTTCTTTCCTTTCCTAAACTTCTTAATCATTTGATCGGGACATATTTTCCTGATTTACCCATTTGTTGTATTCGGATAGTGGGCTGAGCGGAGCGGCTTAGTTTTTAGTATTGCGGGAGGATATACCTTTTTTCCGTTGCCTGTGAATAGCCTTTTTCGCGTAAAAGCACCTAGGTAATTATATCATTTACACGTATTTGAATATTATATGCTTGGCTAGTAATATCCTTAAGCTCTTTTTGGTAATGACTCTACTCTCGACCACCGTATTAATCCTGATTATCAAAAAGAATATCGTTCTCGTCACACTTAACCGTGCAAGATCTAGTTTTATGATTCTTGTTATTACTTCCTGCTACTGAGAAAGCTCCGAAGTAGGTATACGCCTTCCCTCCCCCCCCTGCCCTGGTCTCCTTCCTCAAGTTTCTTCCATCGGCTGTTCTTATTACTCTTACCCACTTGATTACTCTGAATGTATCTTCGCGCGAAGCTCGAAATTCCCCAGCGCCATGGCTTCGTTGGTGACTGACAGCGCAGAAAGTGCCTCTGGGCTCCAAATTATGTCCGAAATTATCGCAGCGCCCTCTGCTACTCCTTCCCTGATGCAGGGTCTACCCGATGGTTACACTTTGCGTGTTTCGCCCAAGATCAAACAGCTTCAGATCACCGCAAATGAGATACTCCATTTACTCAATACAGATAAGGATAGTAATGGAAACCAGTGGCTTGTTATACTCGGTCTCTCGCCCTCAATGATCCGAAAACTTGATGATGATCAGTCTAGCTTAGGAGGTATCGAATATCGATTCCAGTGGGAGGGAAGTACTGGTTTGATCAAGGTGGTACCCTCTCATACCCATGATATGTCGACGGCGTATTTGAGGGGGGCTATAGATACAAGACTTATGGCGATGGGAATTGTTGATCCCAATGATAGACGATGGGCTATGTCGGCAACTTACAAGTCGACTCGTTCGAAGGGAAAACAAGGAGACGAAACTTTTCTTCCGCAGTCTCGATGTCCGACCTATACACAATGTGCGGGGTGGCCAACATTCGTTATCGAGACAGGTGTTACCGAGTCCATTCCTCGACTCCGCGAGGATGCAAAGTGGTGGCTGGCTACATCAAGTGGTGATGTACGTATGGTGCTCATTGTTGGGATAAAAAAGAGATATGTTTCAATCGAAATGTGGCAGTTGGCTCCGTCAAATGCGCCACGCCCTCTGACTCAACAAGATATCGATACACTACGTCTGCAAGCCCCTCCAATACCTCCCATGATTCAGCAACAAGCAGCGGTACAGCAGCCATATTGCGCACAAGAGGTTACTATTTCCTCTACAGGAGTTCAGGGAGCTCCTTTAATTATCCCGTTTCATCCTTTCTTTGACCGACCTGCTCAACCTGGGGAAACTGATATTATTCTCGACGTCTATAACTTCCAGTGTCTTACCCGTGGCTGGTTTCCATGATATCTTAGTTTCTATGATATCTTAGTTTATATTATATCAAGGGTCTATTATTGAGATTTTGCTGAGTTTAACCCTTCCTTTACTATATCTATGGAAAGACTCTAGGATAACTAAGATATTATTATACTTATATAATTAGTACTTTTAAATAGTATATTTCTACTATTAATTACCTACTTTATCTAATATTAGAAAATATTTTTTAAAAAAGAAATAATATTATATTCTTTTTTATTTAGATATTTACCTAAAAATTCTAAGTATAAGTAGATCTCTATAAACTAGTATCTATAGATAGGAAGACCTATCTATAAATTAAGATATTATTAAGAAACTTATATATATAAAATATAGAGTCTTATAGAGTCTCTATTATAGAATACTTTATAAATAGGAAGGCTTTATTAGAGGCTTTAAGGCTTTAAAATTATAGAGCCTAGAATAGTATTAAGGAACTTATATATATAAAGTATAGAGCCTTATAGAGCCTTATATATATGAAGTAAAGAGCTGCCTTATAGATTAGATAATAAATATTTACCGAGATCCTACTACCCTTTAGCTAGTCAGCCGCCTAGACTTATACTCTTTAAGTATTAGTCTCTGAATAGATTAAAGACTGAATAGTATCCGATTTATACTATCTTTGTATCTACTCCACCTAGTCAACTAGTACTACCTAAATCTAGCAACTTTATTATAAATAGAATAATATCTAATATTATATCCTATAATACTACCTGATTTAGCTAGTATCTAGACTTTAAGAACCTCGGAAGCCTTAGAAGAATTAAATGATTCTTTAAGGATTAGTTTTAGTATATATTAAATTAAAATCTCTATCTATCTCTATCTCTACTTTTCTTTACCTAGTAATATCTTTAATTTAATTATTATAATATACTATTATTTAATAGATAGTATAAGAATAGGTCTAAAATTTAATTATATTATAGAATATTTTATAAATAGAAAGACTCTATTAGAGGCTTTAAAGCTCTGAAACTATAGAGTCTAGAATAGAATAGTATCTAATATTATATCCTATAATACTATCTAATTTAGCTAATATCTAAACTTTAAGAATCTTAGAAGCTTTAGAAGAATTAAAAGATTCTTTAAGAATTAGTTTTAATATATATTAAATTAATATTCCTATTTATATCTATCTCTATTTTTCTTTATCTAATAATCCTTTTAATTTAATTATTATAATTATAATTCTTCTTTCTTTTACTATCTAAAGAAAAGATAATAAATATTTATTAAACTATCTTTATTATAAAAAAGAATATTTCTAAAACTCTTAAATTATAATATATTTTATTTTTTTTTCCTAAATAAAATCTTTAAATAATAGAAGTAGATCTATAAATCTAAATCTAATATCTAGAAAAGCTTAAGATTAACTAAGAATATTTTATTATATTATAAAAAGAATTAGATAATATATTTAGTATTTATTCCTATTAATTTTAGAAAAATATTAATATTAAAATTAATGATATTCCTATTTTTATCCTATATTTTTTAATTTAAAAATATTATAAATAATTTATTAATCTTAATATTATCTTTTAAGTAATCTTATATTAATACTATAATAATAAAATAAAAATCTTAGAAATACTCTAATTTATAGAAAATTTATATAGGATTAAATAGATTAAACTTCTTAATAAAAAAATTATTATAGTCTATATTATAATAGAATATATTAGCTCTTTAATCTTTAAATATATTACTATTCCTAATCTAAATAATATATAACTAATATATAATATAGCTAAGCTATATATAATAATACTAACTATTACTAAAGAAAGTCTTAGAGACTCTTTAGTAATTAGTTTAATTACTATAATTACTATGTTTATCCTATATTATATTTTAAAGGTCTTCTTTAATTATATTAATTTATCTTTAAATCTATATTAATATAACTCTTTTTTAAACTATTTAATATAATTATTAGAATTATTTCTAAATTATTTCTATTTTAATCTCTTTAAAGATATTATACTATTATATTTAAAATAATAAGTCTTCTATTTTTAATCTTAAAAATCCTATAATCTATAAAGAAATAATCTTAAATCCTAAAGGTTTTTTAAGAGATCTCTAAATTAAAGAAATTTTTAATTTAGATAATATTAATAAAGATCTAGCTATATTAGATAAGACTAAGAGATTATTTTTCTTTGAATCTACTATAACTATTAAATATTATAATAATTTTAATATAAATAAGAAATTAAGAAGTCTTTTAGAGAAAAATTAGAAATTAGAAAAGCTTAAAAATTATAAATATTTTTTAAAGAAAGAAAATAAAGATTTAGAGAATAATAGATAATACTAAATTATAAGAATCTTTTATCTATTAAATTAATATATTATTTAATTTAGAAGATTAAGATTACTATATTATTAATAGCTTAATATTTAAAATTTAATAGTAAAATATATTATAATTAAAAAAAAGATAGAAATAATATTTAAATATTTCTTTAAGAAAAATAATTATATATTTTATTAATAACTAATATAAAATCCTATATATTATTAACTATTTTAATAAAAATTAAAAAAGATTATAGAATTATTAAGAAATTCTATA